>OZ034971.1:45375003-45895003 GCA_964030785.1 Siderastrea siderea | reverse complement strand
ACGAAACCGAACAAAACCACGCCTTTGGAAAGCCATTATGAGGACCATCCCCTACAGAGATTATATTTCTGTGGGGCTGCTGCGGATCTTTTATTCAATAACATTGCATCTTCTTCCTTTAATTATGTGGTTCTTCCTGAGGAGCATTTCCACAGTGTCTGAGATCAGTTACACGAAAACCCTGTCATTTGTTGTTGGTATTTCTGCAGTCACCATTGCACGATCTCTAGGTTTCAATCAGGGGGTTTTCATGGTGACAATGACAGAAAGTCGGGATGATCTGTCTTGTGTATAAAAAGGCAAGTATTTATTAGTTCAAACGAGTTTAAACGAGTAAGAGAGTTAATCCCCCTTGTAGGCCCCATCCCCATCCTAATCTTTCTTAAGTTATTTTTAATAACAAATGGTGGGAAATTTAAATTCCAACAACTTATAATAACTTATAATGAGTTTTCAAGCAATTACCCTGAAACGTCACAAAGTTGGCGACAAATTTTCCTTTTAGTATTATGGGATAACTTATGTCGGTTTCTGAACGACCTTGTAACACAGATCTCAAAACCGAAAAAAATAATAAAATAGGTTTATCCACTCAAAAGATATAACGTTTTGAAATTTGAATCTTGTTACTAAGAATAACTTTAGAGAGATTAATTGTTTTTTAAAAGTAGAAACACTGTTCGATTTACGAATGTCTAAGGGAATACTATTCCACAGTCTACGGGCACATAGGGAAAATGCCCTGTCGCCATATGTTGTAGTATTGGATTTCTGTTGCAAAAGAAGTTCTAAGGAATAGGGCCTATATGGGAGATTCGCTCTCTTACCCCTTCATCCTCTCTTGGTCATTTACAAAACAGTATGAAGACGGAAGAAGACTACATAATCATTAAGAAAATGTTATCGGCAGTGATTTTGCAGGGAGTGGTCTTGTCAAGTCATTAAGTCATTTAGTTTTTCTATTTTCAGATCCTTTCTCTTAACAGATGTGCCTTAGAAGAGACAATTTCAGGAAACACCATCAATCTTGTTTCTAACGATGCTCAAGTCATAGAGGAGTTGGGCCTTTACCTTTTTTACTTTTCGTTTGCTCTCCTGGACATTATTGTCTCCATGGCTCTTGTGTGGTATTTAGTCGCCTGGCAAGCCTCGATAGGAGCTTGTTTCTTCCTTGTTGTCATTGTCTATGGATCAGTTGCAGCTCAAAACGCTGGACAGATACGCAAAAAGGCAGCTGCACAAACCGACAAACGATTGGAGATCATAAGAGAGATTGTTGTAGGAATCCGTGTGGTGAAAATGTACGCCTGGGAATGGAACTTCAGAGAGCTGGTTGCACAAATTAGAAGGTGTCTATAAAAGTTAAAAGCCACGCAAATAATTATAAGTAATTAGTTCCTCTCATTGTATCTTTGGTGCCTCCTTCCCCAATAAATAATGAATGTAAAAATAATAAGTAAGGAAAGAAATTCCTTGGGTAAAACATTCTTCCCAAATATAAACAAAACCTGTTTCTGAAAAAATTTCTTCCGAGAAAAATTAGCTCCCAGTCAAAGTATAAATCCGTGGTCTTCCAAATGTCACCATACTCTTAACCGAGCGTGCATTCTATAGAGTATAATTCTCCGGTACGATCTGTTCAGAGAAGTGTTTTGGTTTTACTTGATAACTAACGCGTTTTTCCTGTGTCCCAGATTGCTTTGGTCAACTGTAAAAATTTTGGACGCAAAAAGCTATTATATATTTTTTTGTCTACGAAACGTCGTTTTTATGACGCATTTATGCAGTGTCTTATACTCCAGTATTGCCAGTGTGCCGCGAGTTATTCGTCGGTAAATTAAGAGTATTTGTAATGGAGTTAGTACTTTAATTGAGGCCGGCTGGCATTTAAAACAAACCTAAAAATCTTTTAAGAGTGAAAGAGATCCTTGCAGTAGTAGAGAAAGCCTGAAATGTTCAAGCTTGAAAAAGACTCTAACCTATGACCTTGAGACACACGTGCAACGCTCTAACTACCTGAGCTATCATGCCTGTACAACGAACTCCGGATGAAAACCCTCTCTCGGTTGGATAAATATCTAGCTCAGTAGGTTCAAACAGTTTCTATCTCGGTCTTCAATCTCTGCATCTGCGGAATTTTTCTTAAATCACTGAAAGGATCTATTTCACTCTGAAATTGTTTAACTGCATTTGATGTATATCAGTGTTATTTATCAGTATTTTCATACATCCTCTTTCTTCTATTTTTTTTTCAGAAAGGAAATCTCCCTTAATCGAGTCCGAGGATTTATCATCTCCAGTATCTCCACCTTGTTCTTCACCAGCAACGCCATTGCGGGATTCATCTCAGTTATGACGCTGCTTCTCAAAGAACACTCCTTGTCAGCATTTGAAGTGTTTACATTGCTTTCTACATTAGCTAACATTCAAGTTGCCGTCTCAGCCTTTATAGCGGAATCGCTACGCTATATTGCCGATGCAAAAACTGCATGTGATAGGGTGCAGCAGTTGATAGAAAAGAAACCCATTACAACATGCAAGATGAACCATCCTGTTTTTACTGGCGCTCGAAAACTTGAAGAAACTGCCGAGAACGTCCATCCACAGGTTGTCCTTTCAAACGTTTCCTGTTCCCGGAGCCATAATCCAGAACGCCCTGCGATACACAGTCTGTCACTTAGTCATGCCTGCGGGCAACTAGTTGGCATTGCTGGACCCGTTGGAAGTGGCAAAACATCTTTACTGATGGGCATTTTGGGTGAACTCCCAGTATCCGGTAAAATCTCTTGTGTTGGAAAAGTAGCCTACGTCTCCCAAACACCTTGGCTCTTTTCTGGTACCGTGCGAGAGAACATAGTTTTTGGCAAGAAGTTCGATGAAAAAAAGTTTAAGCATGTGATCTGGTGGAAGATATTTCAAGTTTCCAAAAACGCGATCTAACGGAGATTGGTCAACGTGGGGTAATCCTGAGTGGAGGTCAGCGTGCACGGGTGAGTCTAGCACGTGCACTCTATTCCGATGCAGACATCTACTTACTGGATGATCCACCCAGTGCAGTGGATGCCAATGTCGGCAAACATTTGTTTCATGACTGTATCAAAGAATTCTTAGCTGGACGAATACGTATTCTGGTCACTCATCAGTTGCAATATCTCAGACACACAGACAACATTGTACTGCTCCTGAATGGCTCTGTGGTGTACCAAGGCACCTTCAGTCAAATGGAACAAGAAAGGCAAAATGGTTTCTCTTTTCTATCTCACGAAAAGCTTAACTCAGATGGAAAGGAAAACAAAGATAATGTTGTCGTATCTGTAAGTGACATCGGCGAGTTCTTTTCATCGCCGGTGAATGCGGCTCAAAAGGATGGAGGAAGAATGGATCTTTGAAATGAAGAGGAGGACAGAATGGTGGGAACTGTTAAGTGGTGGTCTTACTGGAAGTATTTCAGAGCTTCACTTTCAGTATTTTTGATAGTCTGCCTGGCCGTTTTCTTCGTTGTTGTTCAGAGTAGGTATATTCATTATCCACCTGTCCGTCCACCCATTTATCCAACTGTCCAACTAGTTATTTTGTTGTCCAACCAACCAAACAACCAACCATCCATCCTTCCATCTATCCATCTATTATTATTCAACAAATTGTCACTATGTCCATATATGGTAAGGAAGCCCTCAATATCTGTCATCCGTACATGACAGATATCCTGCGATATACGTAAATGACCATATTTGGAAGTGCAATGGAAATTTTCTTTCATTGCTTGTCTGGCGGCCATTTTAAAAAGCGAGGCAGTTTTAGCAGTGTTCTCCGGAAATTTTAACTCCCTGGAAGAAACTTTCCACGATTAAATGCTCACAAAAAGTCAACCAGTATTTGCTTCAGCTCACAAAGATATCCAGAGGTTGACTTGGAATTTTCGTAGTGAGAACTCAACCAAGAAAATGCTATTGCGAACGAGGCAGCAGGGTTGCTCACGGAAAGTTGTAAAGTTGAAAAGATTTTAATTCACAGGAAGAGGACATATTCTCGGTAAGGTAGCAATATTTTTTTTTTACTTTGTCTTGTCATTTCCAAACATGAGTTTGTAAATAAGTCTTTTTAAGTGAACGGTAGTAAACTTCGATTTCTTGAAGTTCTGTTTTGATTTTTATTATGTGTTGCTAGCTTTTAGCGTTTTCATCATAGAACCATAGTTTTTCTCGTTCTGAAAATGGTAGTCGAAGAGAAATTGTTGAATAATAAAACAATTATCCTGCTCAATCTTGCGGAATATCCCCTGATTTAGCCAACTCGGCCTACGGCCTCTTCGGCTAAGTATCAGGTGATATTCCGCGCGATTTCGCAGGATAATTGTTAAATGTTCAACAAAACAAAAGATATATTGTAATCCACCTCAACATACAAAGTATATTTACGTACTACTAAAGATTGGGCTCGTGATGTCAGGTATTATTCCCACGTATATCATTTTCCAGCCAATGTCCTTACCACAATGCTTTCAGTTTCCTTATCCATTTTAGTAGAGTGAGGGGAAGAATTATAATTTCGGGTACTGCTTTGTGTATAGTTTTTTGTTAATGTTAAGTCTACCTTCATTAAATCTTTTATCCAGCACTTGAGTATACTCCATAATTGTTGAAATGATGTAGGAGCATTGTCGAAAAGTATGTTGAAAAGATTTTCAAAAAGTTCAGAAGGGTACCATCCAACACCAAAATGATATTGATTGCAGAGTTGCAATTAGCGCCTATATAGTGAAGTAAATTTGCTGTTCTTTAAGGTTCAATAACGAGAGCATGTTTCATTCTTCCAGTTTTGTTGATTGCACCCTACTGGTGGCTTTTACGAATGACGGAGATGCCGTATGAAGAACAAAAGAACTATATCTCGCTTCTGGTCTACGGATCAATTGTAACGATTTCCGTGATTTTCACAACAATTTCCTCTTTTTGCTTTTACCTCGCTGTCCTGAAGGCTTCTGAAAACCTCCACAACGAGATGATTAAAGCGGTCATCAAAGCACCAGTGCTTTTCTTCGACACAAACCCAGTTGGCCGTATCTTGAACCGCTTCTCTAAAGACATTGGTTGCGTGGACGATCTGCTGCCGTCAAGATTTCTCAGGGCAGTCCAATTGTGTCTGTACTTTTTCAGTGCCACCATACTTGCAGCGGTTACAAATGTGTGGCTTGTTATCACTTGCACTCCCTTAACATTGTTGTTTATTTACCTGGCTAAATATTATTTGAAATCCTCTCGAGAGATCAGGCGGCTTGAGGCGTTGACATGCAGTCCAGTGTACTCACTTATTGCTGATACTGTGGCAGGATTGGAAGTTATACACTCGTCACAGATGGAGAAGGACTTTTTGCAAAAGTTTTACAAGTTTGTAATTAATAAGTAATTTTAATATTTCCTATGATTACTCAAAAGTACTAGAAAGAGATGACGTTACAGCTGCTTCTGCCAGTTTCTACCGCATCCGCGTACTGCACTACTGCAGAGTGGAACCACGATATAACGAAGTGCCAAGGGACTGGAAAAATGACGGGGGTTCGATATATCGGGGACTTTTCCATACATTTTACTATTACTGGGCTGAAAATTATGGTTCGTTATAGTGGGGTCTTCGTTATATAAGGGTTTGTTAAATCGGGGTTCCACTGTAACGTGGAATTACAGCGGACGTTGTTCCACTAAGACGGTTTGTTTCATTGTGTAAACTTCCGGTATGTACTAGCCCATAGCTGCTGTGAGTTTCAACTTCATGACATATCAAGCGTGAATGACAGGAAAACGGGTCGTTAAGCTATAGTCTTTGAGATCCTACTTTATTTTGCGCGGCTTTCTGTGAATTCAGCACCTTTTAATCCTTTATTCGATTCTCTCTCAATCCGTCTCAAGCAGTTTACACCAGACGTATTAGTACAAATTGATCCAATAACAATTGGCTTAGCCCGTCAAGTGCAAGCGCTGCACTGTCCGAACGGAACCACAGGTAAGAACCTAACACTGGCAAAGCCAAACCGCCAAAGTCTCTAATCGCGTGAAACCGATCTTTCGCACAAGTCTAACTACAACATAAAGGATATGTCTACAAGCAACTCATGGCAGGGAATCACGAAAGCACAGCAACTGGGTTTGGCCAGAACTAGCGCGCATGCGCACAGCCAAATTACTGGCGAATTGGCAGCCATAGACAGCTGTTTCGTCCCAGTTAGGACTCATCAGCCTGGCCGTGTGTATATTCCAAAGGTAATTTGGCTCTGCGCATGCTTAAGCCTCTGGCGAAACCTTGGAAATGTGTATACGTCTCTCTGTAGTTAGTTTTTGCGAAGTGACTTTTATTTGACGACCAACATTTTTTCGATTGCAGCAGTGCACGACAACTTATTTTTGTTTTCAACTCTTTTTAATTGTTTTGTTTTCTTTTTAATTCATGTGTCTCAAAGATATCAGGATAAGAACACAGCCGCATTGATTATGCTAAAGGCGTCAACGCACTGGCTGGCTGTGCGAGGCAATATGTTGAGTACCTTCCTTGTGACATCTGTGCCGGTTGGAGCCTTGTTTGCCACACAAAGCCCAGGTGCGCATCATGTTCTGGGATCCTGGGGACTCATTTTAATAAGATTTCATCTAACTGCATTGATGTTCATTCCTTTAGGTTTCAAGCAATGAACAGGGACCAGACTGATTGAATCCACTTAGTTGGTGTGTGTTATACTGAAAATTAACTATTACGATTGGCATTGTTTAAAAACTGTGTTGAATGCGCACATGTTGACCTACAAAACTGTTGGACATCGAATAAAAGAAATTACAGAAGGTCACAGGACTTAGCTGGTTTCATGCCAAACTGTTCGCTCATTAAACGACCGAGCCACGTTTACCGTCTTTTTGTGTGTCACCTGAGACAACACTTTCGACATAAATGGACGTGTGTCACATATGAATCCAGTAAGAAACCGGAAATGCCGTGACTTTACTTCCGTCAACGTCGGAAAGACTGCAAAGGAACAGTAGTTTTTTAAAATTCACATACCCCGAAAATTCGAATAATAACCCCCCACCCCGAAAATAAGCCCTCCCGAATACAAGCACCGCCCCTAACTGTCCATCGCACAAAGCCCTCCGATGGTAAGTCCCCCTCCACTCCGCGAATATAAGCCCATATTTTGTTTCCATTCTAAGAAAGATTGTAAATCCCCACGCAAACTACCGTATTATTCTTCTTACGTAAAAGCAATCTGAATACTGTACGGACAACAACCACAACAGGATCCCATACAAAAGCAAAAAAACAAATTACATTGTATAAAACGAGGTAATGGCTTTAAAGTTCGATCGTACGAAATGTTTTTGTCGCATTGGATTTCTTATACCGTACTTGTATTTTTTGGTGCACACAGATAGTATTTACAAGGAAGTTCAATTCCTCGACCTTGTACCAACATTTCTACTCGCGCAAATATAAGCCGCCGAATCATTTCTGAAGCGCAAATTCGCCCAATAATAAGCCCTCCCGAAAATAAACCCATCAAAAAAACCTTTTAGAGAAACATAAGCCGAGGGCTTATGTAGGGGCAATTAAGAAGATGACTTAGGACAGGAGCCCATAACCCGGAGCGTGCAACTCCCATACTAAGCCTATGTCACGGCGTTTTTACAAACCAGGTTATTTTTAGACAGGTTTACAATTACTATTTTCCGCGAAAATGCGCATAGGTCCTTATCCCTCCAAAAATAGCGGCATAGACCGTTCTTTCTCCTTTAAACGAAGCTTGTGATTGGTTAGCAAGGTTCCTTTGGGAATCTTAATTCGCGGAAAATTCAGTCTAAAAATAAGTTGATCCGTGAAAACGCCGTGACACGAATATAGGGCAGTTGCGAGCTCCAGGTTATGGGCTCCTGCTTAGGAGCTGTGTGCATTTTTTTATCTCAGCCTTAGCAGGCATGTCCCTGGCGTTCGCAAGTAAAACATTAGGAGCCTCACAGTACGGCATCCGCATGGCATCAGAAACAGAAAATCATATGACCTCAGTAGAAAGACTGTTTACGTACACCGAGATAGATTCAGAGCTTGGATACAACACTGAAACCCTTCCTCCAGAAGACTGGCCGAGAGCTGGTGTCTTGACATTACACGACTTGTCACTGGCATACTTGGAAGGAGCTCCAACAACGTTAAACAGTATAAACGTCTCTGTTAATGCTAAGGAAAAAGTTGGTGTGGCAGGTCGCACGGGAGCTGGGAAATCATCTTTAGTGGCTGCTCTGTTCAGAATGCCAGAACCTAATGGCAAGGTAGGAGTTGTCTTTCTATTTTTGTCTGATTGTCATCTAATAATAAGAATACGTAATTCCCTATTCGAAAGGCTCAGTTCACTTTTATTTGTTTGTAGGTCTTTTCGACAATCAGTTAACATATGGAGATTAATCAACGTGTTTCAGTTATTTTTTGGTGCTTATCAGGGGAGAGGCCACAAGTATGGCCAGGCCTGAGTTCAACCCTGGCCTTTTTTTCTTGTGTTGTTGAGTCTTCCTGAGTGGCCACTTGTTTATATACCGAACTGTTCGAAGTACTTTTAGCCCGGGGGGCTACTCAACAAAGTTTTATACAGGGAGGCTCCGCCCCGAGGTCCAACCCCTTACCCTTTTATTACCATTTTTGACAGAAAAGGTCCCCCCCCCCCCCCCCTTCACATACCTACCGAAGAACACTGCATCCCTTTTCTAAACCCTTGGAATGCAGTTTTTGAACGATAATAGCGGAGAATAGTATTACCTGAAGCGATGTTAACATATTATTATCTACTCGAAATATTTTAATAAAAAGCCTTTTTATGTGCTAAATGACAGATTTCCCTACCTTTTCACATAAATCAGCTCGTGAAATCCCTACCCTTTTATATACCTGAAGCCTGAAAAAGGTACCCCTTTCAGGCGGAGCCTCCCCGTATAGGCCATTTTAGGGAGTACCCCCGGTGACTTTCAGAAGCCTCTCGATAGAGACCACCTCCCTGTGTTGCGGCTTCCTTACTTTTTCTTCGTTATACCTTCTTTCGTCCAACTAAATAGTTAGGAGTAGGTTGACAAAAATATCGAAGGTAATGTACATTTTATCCAGTTGTACTAGATACAGAACCCGATCTCTGGGAGAAGCCAGGTGCTCCACTGGGACTCACTATTGCATTGCTTTTCTCGATCTTAAAACAGCAACTAAAGGCGTACATTTATATTATTCTGCGTATTTACGTCTATGAATGTTCTAATACATGTGCATGATGTCACTAAAATAGATTATTATCGATAGCGTGAACATCAAGGATCTCAATCTACAAGCGTCTCGCAGGTCCATGGCCGTAATAACTCAGGACCCTGTCCTCTTTGGCGGCAGCCTCAGGAGGAACCTAGATCCCTTTTCTTTGTATGAAGATCGTGATCTTTGGAGTGCTTTGGAAGAGGTACAAATAAAGACCCTGGTACAACGATTACCTGACCAGCTGGAGTACAAGTTAAGAGAGTCTGGGAGCAACTTCAGTGTTGGCGAGCGTCAACTGGTCTGTTTAGCTCGTGCACTGTTACAGAAAAGCAAGATCATAATACTAGATGAAGCCACTGCCAATGTGGATTACAAGACAGACCGTCTGATTCAAGACGTGATACGCAACAGGTTTAAAGATTCCACGGTAATAACCATCGCTCATCGCTTGAACACCATCATGGACTATGATAAAGTGCTGGTAATGGATCAAGGACGAGTGGTGGAGTTCAACAAACCTGAAGTCCTGCTTCAGAAGGACAATGGATATTTTTCTCGTCTAGTTCGCACTCATAGCATGTTTTCATCTCAGTAAATGGCCTCTTCCTGAACGGGTTGTTCCACAACTTCTAACATTTCCATTTCTTGCTGTTTGTTGTGCGAAAAAACTTTGAATTGCTCCCCTTGAGCCTTGCTTCTCAAGTGTTTTTCCCATCACACTTGTTTAGAGCCATTGAAAAACGCAAACAAAAATTTCTTAGAAACTGAAAAAACATAATTGGCAGGAAAAAAAGGTACTTTTATTTTTCAGAACGACGGAAGTCAAATTACGGATAGCTTTGTATGAAATTCTAAAATCCATGAATTCAAATCACATGTACGTTGCGTTTTTTTAATTGCGTGTATTGAGTTTTTTCTATATGAGTCTTTTTGCATTTTTAAGAGTTTAGGGAGCATCGTAGATAGGAGTAACCTTTGTGAAGTTTCTTTTCAGGAATTCTTCTTAAGTGTTACCACCGGTATCTCAATACAGATCAAATGTATGACAGCGTGATCTGTAAAATCATAGTTACTCGAGGGACTGGTTATGAAACCTTGCAAGTTTCAAAGGTCAAAACAAAGGTGCTGCAATTTATGTTGAAAGTTCTACGACCGTGCACAATCTTTTGTTTTACGTTCGCACACTATGGCTGAATAACTTAACAGTGACATTTTTATTGGTTCGTTGCTCATGCAAAATTCAAACCTATTGTTGTTTGTGCACGGTCAAGGCTAAAAACGGTAACAAAAACATAAAACAAAAGACCTTGCTGAGCTTCATAACCAGATTCTTTTATTAACTATGGTAAAATGTGGCAAAAGTCACAATGTTGCCACAATCTTACTGAAGTTAGTAATTTGCACAGTAAAAAACCAGTTTGGCAGTTTTTCACGCAGCAACTGAAAAAAAGTTGCTACCGTCAGTCCTGTTACACTTTTTTCTCCATAGGTGGCCATTAGCTCACGATCTGATGGCACGAACATGTCACTTGGGCGGTATCCTTGATTTATAGACTTTGTTAGGGAAATTCACTTAGGTTTTCAAAATGCTAAAATATATCCATGAATATGGAAATAAACTTCACTTACTTTAACGTGGGGTTGTCTTTGTGTCTTCTGTGTAATTTGGGTGTAATTCGTGGTCATTTAAAGCAAGCTTTTGGAAATGCTCGCGGTGTTGTTTTGCTGCATAAGACGGAGGAAGGCGCGTGACTCCTCACGAGCGAGTCATAGAAATCGCTCTCGCATCACAAAGCAACGCCGAAAAGCAACGCAGAAAATCGTCATATTCTTAAAGCCTACTAATTAATTTCCCCATCTCATTCAGTCTTCACCAAGATCGCATCACGGCCATTTTAGCCTAAGGCCCCGTTTATATGGTCTCGGGTACCCGAGACAACCTCCCCCCCCCCCCCCCCCCCGAGTTACCCTGGGCGAGCTAATTTTTCACCTGTTTCTTCGAAAAGTTCAAGGAACCGTTTACATGAAGATCACCAACTCGTCTCGGGGAGGCGAGACAACTCGGGGGGCGAGTTGTCTCACCTCGGAAGGTAGGGTAACCCTGGCAGGCGGGACAACTTTTTGTCATATAAACACTTTGTCTCGCCTACCCGGTAGGCTTGGATAAATTCTGCTCGTAAAATGGCTTATTCTGCCCGCCGACAGTGCTTGTAAAAATCGCTTAATCTGCTCGAAATTCTGCTCGGTACCTGAAAAATTTTCGGCCCTTCGGGCCTTATGTATTTTCGCAAATATGGAAGGGAGCCTGGGCTTAACCATAAATACTAATTAGATATTCATTATGCGTAGCAAACTCTTCTTACTATATATCACTAATATTAGACGAAACAGCGAATCATGTGAGTGCGTTTTAGCTAATAATCACATTAATCACAAGGTGTTTTCCATTTGTTTTATATTTAGTTTTCAATGTTTTCTTACAACTGTTATGCATATCATTTAATAGTGTTACTGATTTTCCGTTAGTCTGCTCAAATTCTGCTCGAAAATGCCTTATTCTGTCGACACAATGCTCGCCTCAAAAATCGCTTATTCTGCTCGAAATTCTGCCGGCAGAACCAAGCCTACTACCCGGGACAACTTTTTGCGTGCTACCAGGAGCCATAATCGGGGATGGAGACTGTAACTAGTGGTGTTGGCCCCATCAAAAAAGAAAAATGTGCTATTTTTAGAAAAAATTGCGCCATCGCGCGTGACACACGCGCGTATGTGTTGTGAGAACTCCGCGCAGAGAAAAACAAACAAAATGGCGTCGGAAATTACCTTCGTTGGAGATGAATAAATTCAATTTCTGTCATCAGTGTCAATTCCTAATTTGAGGCAAACCCTTGGGAAGAATTTCTGGATAGTGACTCTGGATATGAGGATTATACAAGTGATTCCGATGATGGCAGTGAGAATATTTTAGAAAAATCCTGTGGCGAAGATGTGTCGGACATGACGAGGATTTCCCCGTTAGACGGAAGAAGCGTTTTACAGGCAAAAAAGGCGTCGAACTACGAAAAAATCAGTTGAAGGCTAATCAGGCAGGAAAAGGGAAAATACATCTCGAAAATATATTTCCTCTGAGGACGTACAGAGATTGAAGGGCAGCCGCAAAGACTGTAAAATGATTTTCCAAGCACGTTGTGAAGAAAAGTAACGCACTGATAAATCGTTGTCACTTTTTCCACTGCAAGAAAAATAGTAACATTATTTTTTTCTCAGCGCGTGAGCGGGCAAGATGAACCAAATCCTGCAATCTGATTGGTTCCGGGAGCGGGCGGAATTTTCCGATCTTGACCACGGTCAACGGAACGTCAATAACAAAAAATTTGTAATGGGTTTTTAAAACCTTTAAAATCTTTAAAACGTTCTCCGAAACTTAGAATTCTGAAATTTTTTGTACATTGTCGTTAAAAACTTTCTTTCCAAAATTTCTTGTTAAAATACCGAAGGTTGTACAATGTAAATCGCCTCTTCCCTTTCGACAAACATTTGAGTAAATCGAGCAGGAGTTAGCTACATGTATCGAAATTTGGGAAAATAAAGGGGTTTCTTTTAGTTATATTGCTTCCTGTGATTTCTGAGTTTTAACAGAGTAAAAAAGCGTATTTTGCTGCTCTGGTGTCACAAACGGCTTCGTTTCATGGTTCATTTTACGCGCGCTTGCAAAACGTTGCTTTCCGAAAACAACAAGACACGTTTAACTTTTGAAAAACAACAAGAAAAAAATAAAAATATTATTTGCCGGCCTTGGTCGGTCCGTATTGAGAAAAACTGTGCCCTCGGTCTTGAGCACGGCCCTCGGCCTGCGGCCTCGGGCCGTACTCAAGACCTCTGGCACAGTTTTTCTCAATACGGACCTCCCGGCCGGCAAATAATATATATATATTCAAATACCGAATCAGTAAAGAAAACTTTTGTCAAAATTTCTCAGTGTATGTTTTCTGAAATAATCCCCGCCTTTACCGAAATGTTTATAATGAAGACAAAGAATAGTGAAAAGCGCGCGTTGTTTTCAAGCAAATGCTCTCGCGGTGCGTTATCAATCGTCGACAAAATAGAGAACTGGAAAAACACCAAGAAAAAACTACTTCCGTCGATGAGAAGGAGAAAAAGATGAAGTGAAACTTCATGCTGCCCTAGTACTGAATATTACTTTCTGGGCAATTTACGAACCCAGAAGGGATACATAGCGCAGTGGACGTGGCAAGGGTTTCAACTACAGAGTGAGCTTAATTTTTTTTCTCCGCCCGCAACCCGGCGAGAAAAATCACTTTGTATCGAACCAAAATTAAGAAGAAATTACAACTGAACGTCACTGAGACACAAATCTAAGTTGTTTCAGAGTGCTTGATTTCTTAGGACGAAAAGAAACTGTAGAAATAGAATTTTAAGCATTTAGCGCTGTGTTTACAATTTCTTTCATCGTCAAGTCAATCACTTGTTCTTAAAATTTCACAAACAGTAGGTTTTATACGGAAGGCTTTGACTCCGAAATATCGAGACAAGACAAAATGAAGCACAGTAAAATGGGAAAGAAGCATTTAATAAAAATTGTCACACTTTTTATGGCGAGTCAGTACAAAAATCATGCAGCAGTCTGAACAACAAGCATTGAACAAATTCAGTACCAGAAAAGGCGACATTTTTTGGCTATACCACGCAAAATTGACACTGGTTTACCTGTACTCGTTGTGGCTCTATCTGTGTTCCCTTGAGCAACTCCAGACATTTAGACACAAGTCGGATGCCATGTAAAATACGTTGAATCGCTTTCACAGTTGTTTGAGTGTTATTTTTACCATTCCGTCGGCGGGCTCTAAACTGAGAACAACTGCGTTTTGTGGTTTGCTTTTAAAAAGTGAGATGGTGAATTCTAATGTTCCTCACCTCCGTAGTCTTGTTTCTGTGAGCTGCATAGAAATTATCGTTCAAGTTTCATTATTAATTCTGTCTTCAGTTGGATCAAACAAACACATGATGGCTCTGCTGTCAGCTTTGTGCGAACGGAGCGATTTCAAACTCGTTCATTTGAACTCCCGCAGCCATAACGGTGAGATCGAACAGTTTCAATCCGCTTTGAACGACGATTACAACAATTTTCAGGAAAAATCAAACACGTACCACATTTCAGAGCCCATAATTGGAAGATTTTTCCCAAACCTTGTGCTTGTACGTTCACTGCTCCTTTCATTGATTCATTCAGCTCCGCAGAGAAACGCTGCACGGGCAACACTTCGCAAGGTTTTGGCGCCTTTTTCGGTCAGTCATGTGATCGGGATCGATTCTTGTTCCCTTTTATCTCGAAGTTTCTCTCTCCTTTTTTTCTCTTTCTTGATTTTATAGCAATAAGTGTTTGCCTTTTTAATGATTAAAACAATTATGTACTCGGGCATACTGGATATCAAATAATTATAACCATCTTGGTCATATCCAGCACCCCCTCGTTGTACGCAAATTTGCGTGTAGCCGCGCGCGTTTATGACGTTGAGGGTGGCGCAATTTTTTCTAAAAATAGCACATTTGTCTTTTTCGATGGGGCCGCGTGGACCCCGCGCTTACGGTCTCCCTCCCCGATTATGGCTCCTGGTGCTACGTGTGACGTAACGTCTGGTTTTTGGTTTAAAAACGACTAAATCAACAAAATGTATACTGAAGAAGAAAAATTTAGACAAACAGAGACTACAGTGATCAAATCAATGATAAATTCTGAAGGAAAAGGGCGTATTGAGGTCATAAATATCAAAGAAAGATTTTGGAATAATTAAGTAGGGTCAACTTTATCTCAGTCAGCCGGGCCAACTTCTTATCATATAATCGCTAGGTAAAGTTATCTCGGGGGAAGGGTTGTCTCGGGTACCCGAGACAACTTTTCTCCATATAAATGGGGCCTAAGGGAATTCGAATAATATTCAGCTATTGGCGTTCTTCCTGTGTGTTCGACGTTTTCAGTGGACCCAGCCGCTGGAAACTGAACAGATTGCTGTTGGCTCGCATTTTTTTTTTTGGTTCCCCCATCACCACAAGCCAGAGGCTTGATTTTAGTGCACGCATTATGATATGTGTCCATATTCACCCTGGAAATCTACACAAGTTTAATTTAAAAAACACCTAAGCGCTATTTTTTAAAATTAGTTCTTACACATTCCTTTTTGCGCTTCAACCGTGAACAAAAATCTCTGCCTGTAAATGTTGTTGTTTTTAGTGCCCAATAAAAAACAGAATTATGTGGTAAATATCCAAGAGTTAGCCATGTGGGGAAAAAATAACTTGATCCCTTTACTGTAGATACCTAGGAATGTTAATTTTGCTGTCCATCTTTACACGAATGTTTACGAAATTGTCGTATCTTAATGTATTTGGACAATATTCGTCGCTATTCTTGATCGAGTCCCAACTAGGAGATTCAAAGTGCACTTCATCTTTGGCAACCAACAACGTTGAAAACGCATTAGCTTGGATTTGCTCAAGATGGTAATTGACGGCTGTGCGAACGGTAAAGGTTGAAGATCGCTGGGAAGAAAATGCAGGGAAATTTTAGTGCCGGGGCCGTCGGAAGGTGTCTGAAAAGTGGCCTGGTCAGGGTGGCAGAGGACGGTATGTACGCAGTGCTTTTGCTGTGAAAGTTTCGACGAAATATAACAAATTTTTTTCAGTGTCTTGTCAGCGTGCCATAGAAAAGCAAGCTTGCCTATAGAACACTTAAGTAATCCGTCGGAAAGGATACTCTTATTCCGCAATGCAGTAAAGCAGATGGCTCTAACTCTTGTTGTGTTTTTGAGAGTTTTAAATTCAAGAATAATTTGGCAGTATTAGCGGTATTAACCCTCCATTTTTCAAGTGATTGTTGCGTAGGGGACCCAGGTTCACGAACAGACCACTATGGTGTCAAAATATAAGGATTTGTACGGAACTTGATCGCTAGTTTACCGGAAACTAAAAATAACAATAAATCAGTGTAATGTTTTTAGGGCTAGGCGTCATTGTTTCAATCCGTTGCTTGTTTATCCTTGGTTTGTTGTTCACTCAGCTAATCCGGAGAGGCGTTCTATGAGCTTTTGGTGCCCACCACGCAATAGTGGTCCAATGAAATTATAGATTCTAAAGAACCGCGTGATACGTGGGGCTAAAGTGAAAAACGTGCCAGCAGGGAACATAATCGATACACTTACTCTTTTTCGTGATTGTTATGTTGTTACCATTCCACCACGTAATGGTGCTCCAGTGAAATAGGAGAATCTAAAAAGCTGCGTGATACGTGAGACAAAAGTAGGGCTAGCAGGGAAAATTCTTGATCCACTTTCCACTTTTGTCGCGATCACAATGCAGTTACCTCAGGTATCACGCAGCTCTTTAGAACCTCTAAATCAGTCATCGAACCTTGTTGCTACGCAGCCCTTAATCCTATGAGGCGTTCTTTGAACTGTGTGGTGGTCCACAGAATTATTTCAGAGAATAATTCTTACATAAGAACTTTTGCTAGATTTGGGGTAAAGCCTGATACTGAGAGTGTCTATCCGGTGTCGATCCAGATTCTGTTGACCATACATTCATCCATAGCCACTTTTCGAAACGATTTATCGATAGCATTGCCCAGTGGTTCAACGCAGTTAACAAGTACACGCCCTGTTACATAACCAGCGCACGCAATTACTATATTTACAAATGCAAGTTAAAGGAAGACGCTTTTCTCCTTCCAGATTTCACAAATAACCTCAAGCTAAAATATAGTCAGCCAAGACCAGAAAAGAACCTTAGAAAAAAATGCAACCGCTGCCTTTTTTCTCTCGTTGCCTAAACCGACGAGCTAAATATACCAAGGTATAATATGACAATTAAAAAGTAGACGGTAGACTCTTATATTGTAAAAGTGCAATGTATACACAACTATCGTACAGTATTGGTGTCAAAAATATTTATGTGGTATTTCAAGTGATGTAATGGATATATATTGGTCAATAACTGAGGAATCGCCTAAAACACAAACAAAAACAAAAAAGTCTCTCTCTGAAGTTCCTGTGAAAAGAAATAATGCAGACCCGGAACTAAGTGCAAAAACTCTTGTGTGGACTACATTTTCAGTCAAATGAAAATGGAGACTTTTGAAGACTTATTAGGTAAGACGGGATCTCCTTATATAATTATTACATCATAAGTTCTTTTTGTTGAGTTGTATGCTTTTGTAATACTGTAATAACCTATAGTGGTGCAAATAAAGCTATTGTTGTTGTTGCATGATGGCTGCAGATTGTTCGGGTTTGAGGCCAAGTCACCCACCAAAACTCATCCGTATGATCACACCGAGACATACTACTCAGTCTACTTAACATTTTCACTTTAGAAAGTTATCTGTTCCTTGTCAGTCATTTCAAGGACTCGAATCCCCTGATTTCTCTTTCGAATACTCCTAAGGGCGCAAAAACATCTCCCTCCTTCAGTTGTAACGTATTCCCCAGTAGACTTCTGGCCAAAGGTGTCATGCCTTTGTCTTGAAACGTGAAGAAGGTAAATTTGCCTTGTATGACTTCACAAGCACGTTGAAACTGATGTAAAAGGTGAGCTTTAAACAGAGCTGGATCATCCGTGTAAAAAGAAGCCAACCATTCCAAGGTGTCCACTCTCTGTGCAAAGAACCCGTGGCTGAACAACCTCGGCCAGGCGTCTTTGGCGCGGCCTTTTTCCACGAACAAATGCACGTCGTTTTCTCTGAATATTACATCGATATTTGATGGAAGAGGATCGAAAGGTACACGGTTAACAACTAGCAGGTTGTTTGGGAACAGCTTTTTGGTAAATGCGGGAGACAGGATCACGTCGGAGAAATATTCTCTTGTGCAGGTCTCAATCTCTAGTGTGTTTTCCGAAGTAGGCTTTCTGGCAAGCGAGGTTTTCTCTTCAACGTTATAGTACAATGCATCAAACTCAGCTACTCTTCTCCAAGGAATGTACCTAGCTCTAGGTATTTGGGCTGTAAACGCGCAATGCCGTTCTCGGCAAACGTTCGGATAATTTTCTTGTAAGAAGTGGTTTAAACCCTGGTATAGTTCGACAAGGAGACCTTGGCCACGATGCTCTGGCACAACGCGACCTCCACGAAGAACGGCTGTTTTTCCATCATCTACGACTAAACATGAGAGCGATCCGATTGCTCTGTCACCATCCAAAGCTAGCATAATGGCTGAAT
Organism: Siderastrea siderea; assembly: GCA_964030785.1. Classification (NCBI taxonomy): domain Eukaryota; kingdom Metazoa; phylum Cnidaria; class Anthozoa; order Scleractinia; family Rhizangiidae; genus Siderastrea; species Siderastrea siderea. Next base: position 45,876,507 of record OZ034971.1, on the reverse strand, counting down.
TATCGAATGTAAGCCATTGTTGAAATACAAGAGGTAGATAATCGTGTCCACTACGAAGACTGGCTTCTGACAGCTTCACAACTTTCTTGAAGTCGCTTGGTTCAGCGCGGCGAAACGTCACTTTACTCTGGTCTTTTTGTCTCTGAACACTGACAAACAAATTACGGATTGAATTTTGTTTCAGTGGTATCAGCAAAGCCCGTGTTTTCTTTAGAAAATTCATGATGCAATAGCGACTTGGTTGTGCTGTTCAGATCTTCTTTTCTGCGAATGCCTTGAGCGTGATCATGAGGACGAGAACACAAACATAAACAACAAGTGTAAAAATCAATTTCCTGCTTCGTTCTTTGTTTATTTTGCCTCAGGTATCACGCAGCTCTGTAGAACTTCTAATTTCATTGTACCACCATCAGCTTTTGCAACACCTCACAGGATTCGCAGAGAAAACAATATACCGAGGATAAACAAACAACAGAAACGACGAGCCCTGAAAACAATATTAGAGCTGCGTGGTAACAAGGTGCGATGAAATTGCAGGTTCTAAAGAGCTGGGTGATACCTTAGGCCAAAGTTAAGTGCCGTCAAAGTGCGAACTTTATATGTCAATAAGATACAGGTATGACGATACTTATCAGGTAAAATTCTTAATGTGTCATAAACCGTTAAAGTAAATAAAGCAGCGGCAAATGAACGCTTTACTGCTCACGCAACAGTGAGGACGAGATCATTTAAAATTCAGCTGCCCAACACGCAGCTCTCAGAACGCCGGATATCACCGATAGAATTAAGAGCTGTGTGATAGCAAGGTCCAGTGAAATTAGAGCTCTAAAGAGCTACACGATACAATAAAATACAAACACACTACAATACAATACAATACAGTACATATATCTTATTAGACGTTTCGGTGTGAAATATCGCCGTATATTTTTACGAGTTGTGCTGTATACTCAGCATTTGCAAACACCCATGATCTCACCCATGAACCCCCCCCCCCCCGGATAAACACCTTACGAACACACCCAGGAACTTACATACGAAGGCATCCCTTAATTCACCCTCGAAGTCCCCTACGAACGCGCACAGCGCACTCACGAACTGACCACGAACGCACCCCTCAAAGTGAGTTTACTCGTAGCGCGAGTCAAGTTCGAGTCAGGTTTATAAAATATCCGTTTTTTAACTTTATTTTGATTTCTTTTGATTGCGATTCTTTCTTTCATATGTTTCGTCAGCTGCTGCTCAAAACATCAACAGCCCAAGAGATATTACTCCTGTCGAGAGATCGCGGGAGTTCATTCCCAGTGTTGGTAACAACTTATTGAACGAAATTAACCCCATTCCTTGCTTATCCTCCTCATCTATCAATTTTCCTGAAAGGGTTTGATCAGTTTTGTTGGTGGCCAAAGCTCAAAAAGCTAACTGTTTACCATGGTTTCGGAAGCCTGGCTATATGTAACTAACCTTTCGGATCATATCGTCAAAGCTTCCGTAGAGTCCCTTTCGCTACCATCTCTTAACACAGGTATGGCCCAAGTCAGACAAAATACTTCTAAATACCCTTGAGATAATTTTACCTCGAAACCTCGCAGACAAGGAGAAGATTAAGGTTCGTATCCTGCTGAAATACTGGGAAACAGTGGACGCAACAAGAAGGTGCTCGAGTGGCACGAACGGTAATATTTATTCACGTCAGTTTTATCGCTCCGTGTATTGTGAAAATGGGACCTCTTCTTAAGTTTTATGCAAATAGAGGTCACATTTTTTGAGGAAAATTTATAAATACTATGAGTTGTCATATCTTTGAAAAGCAGGCTTCGATTCGTAGCTCGAATGACGCTCGTGATCGATCGATCGAGATCTCAGTCCAGACTGTTTAAAAATCTTACTGTTTAGCACTGGCACATCATCATTACCTTGACTCGAACTTGACTCGGGCTCGAACTTGACTCTTACTACGAGTAAACTCCCTCAAAGTCTCCAACGAACGCACCTACGAACGCCCCTACAAACGCACTCACGAACGTACCCACGAAGGCATCCCGAAGGCAGCCATAAACGCACTCATGAGCGCACCTTCGAACGCATCCATGAACTCATCCAAGAATGCACCCACGAACTTACAAAAGAACTCACAATAAACACCCCATCTACTCAACCTTAAGTGGCAATCTCTGTAAAAGCGGTCCGCTGCATTTCGGGTCAGAAAATCAATTTCCTTCAAACTTTACCCACGAAACTATCTTAGTCTAAAAGTAAACATAAGCATTTTTTTTTTTGTAAATGTTACAAAATATTTTTTTTCTAAGCCAAAATCGCCCGCACCGCGAGGTGGCGATTTTTGGCGGCGATGTGACCCAAAAATAGGGAGTTTTGACGGTCTCGCCACTTCAAAATGTAGCGATTTCTGGTAAGCTATATATTTTTCTGTATTAGACTATTCCTTGAATAGTACATTGATGTTAATTTTAGCGCGATTAATCGAAGTTTCCTGCATTAAAGAATTTTTTTTTCGAAGGCTCTCTCGCCATTAACGCCAATGAAGAAAAGATGCAAACTTTAAATTCGTCATTACGCAAAAGTCCAACTCCTTGAACACAATTTTTCTATTCAGACCAACTAACCTTACATCAAATAGCATGTAAATATAAAAATATATTGTGGTTTAAGCGAATTTTAAAAACAGGTGGTCATGAAGTTTAGTGCTTTTTGCAACAAGGTGCTAAATATGGCCCACACTCGAAGAATGTTAAACGAACAAATTTTGATGTCATTGAAGTGTTTTGGTCTGCACGCTTTCCTAAATGAAATATGATGATAAAAAAATCACGAATTACGGAATTTTGCCATGTTGCGACTCTTCGGCGCAATCGGAATACTGCGGAGTATCCGTGATTCGCTCCTACGTGATTGAACCAAAACTTACCAGCGACGTCTCTTGAAGGCGAGAGCGCTTCTGACGCTGCTTTCCTCTATGCATGGCGAACATATAACTTAAATGGATCAACTGGAACCACGAGGAAATATTTCAGGAAAAGAAACATACCATTTGAATCGTCTTTAGGTGCGAGTAAATTTTGATTGAAAAACAACTAAAAGAGCCCGGTCAAGTAACGCAACAAGCGGTCATGTCACATTGCTGTTTGAGTTAATAATTAGTCGTCGCAAATATTCCATAAAAGTCACGAAATGTTAGGCATTTCTCACAAACACAATATGGACCTCATATATTTGCCTCTATGTGACAATTAAAGGTAAAATAGCGCATAAAAACATTTTTTTCTTCGTACCTGTACCTAACGTTAAAATCAATTCTGGTAGAAAGCAAATAGCCTGTCTGTGTACAGCCGCCCGCACTCCGGAGTGCGGGCGGCTGTACGCGAGCTAGAAAGCAAAATCACTTCTCTAGAAAACTCCAAAGAATTGCTTTATTTACCTTTACTGACTGTTAACAAATCACTTATAAAAAGCATCTTTTGGATAGTACTCTTTTCTTGCGTGATGAATGCAAGTCCGTTTCAGTAAACGCATTACGTGACAGAACCATTTGTCACACAGTCAACCTGGTCTTACCGTGGACCTTCAGTTTTGTCTAGCGCAAAAGGTAACGAAAATTGACCTTTAATAATAACTCTGCTTCGAAACATCAAAAAGAAACGAGCTAAGGGACGGACCATTATTTTTTTTGGAGGGGGGGGGGGATGAAAATTTTTTCAAGACAAACAATTTTTTCTGTGTTGTTGTCTGTGCAAACAATTTTTTCCCCGCTGCATCTTCCTGCAAACAATTCTTTTGTGTGTTTGTTATTATTATTATTATTATTAACAATTATTAGTATTATTACATTTGTTTATATACGGTTAAAATTCATCAGGTAATCTTATGTAGTAAAAATACTAATCTAAACATTACTGCCTAAAACTGCTTTCCATGAGTGACGTGTTTCATATGTCTCTAACTTATTAAAGTATAACTGCACCATGGCTTGTTTTGTTTCCTAAAAAAATTGAAAATCTCACGTCAAAGTATCCTGAAACATTAAAATGCGAACGTAATTGCAAGTAATAATATAGAACTGCACCAGCGGCCTTATCTCCCCTGATCCTAGAGAGGATTGAGGAGCCAAATGAAACAGCGCTTGTTTACACTTGCGCTTTATTTTGTAGTTTATACAAGACCGGATCCAATTTGCCTTCTTCATGCAAGTGGAAAACAGGAGACGGCTTGCTGTTTGATGATTTATTAAATGTCATCATCAAACCAGCCTAGGACCCTGTTGAAAAGCCAGTGTGACTATTAGTGAATACATGCAACCCAGGAATTCGAGTTAATCTTTTCTCTTAGTTAGAGTTTCATTGCACTTCGAAGAGTTCTTGATTAGTAATGGTAGTTGGACTCAGTGGAGCACAATTGGTATATGTAATCGCATGAGGCCGAGTAAAATTAAGGATAAATTTTCACGCGTATTTTCAAAGTTTTCACAAAATTGCCCGAGTCGCGCAGCGACGAGGGCAATTTGTGAAAACTTTGAAAATACAAGTGAAATTTATCTTTAATTCTACGAGGACTCAATGCGATTACTTGTTTATAACACAGAGGGCAAAATTTTCGGAAAACTTTCATGCACGTTGAAACACAATCAGCCGGCCCTCAGAATAAAAGTACCCGCTCGTAAACAATTCACCATACAAGCAGTTTAACTGTTGCTCAGCGCACAGAACAAGAAAGACTGACCAATATGTACATCTTAAGAGATAAATACAATTCCAACTACAGTTCTTTGACAAAACACACTTAAAACGCAATTAACTAAGTAAATTTTATTCACCTGAGTTGCGAAGCTTCTCTCGCTTGAAAAATTGTCGACCACGTCGCTCCAAAGTTTTCAGTAGTTTTAAAACAAACCATTTGCTGTTTCCCATAACACATATAAGTTCACCTTTTGGAATTTCTCTTTAAGCAAACAACCGATTTCCATCAATTTTTGCCAACCAACCCGGTTAAAAGTCAAACTTTGAAGCGATCCTTGTAGTGTTCAACAACTCAAAGTTTTTCGTTTCAAGAGGCCTACAAAATGCAAATGGCGCGCTCTCGCACTCAGCCAATCAAATGCGAGTAATTTTGGCGTTTGGCCAATCAGGAATTAGTAATTTTGCCCTCGTCCGAAAGAAAATTAAGAAAAGATGCCCTCTGTCTCAACCAATCAGCATTCAGTAATTTTGCCCTCTATGTTATAAGTATATGTAATCGCATGAGGCCGAGTAGAATTAAGGATAAATTTCCACGCGTATTTTCAAATTTTTCACAAAATTGCCCGAGTCGCGCAGCGACGAGGGCAATTTGTGAAAACTTTGAAAATACAAGTGAAATTTATCCTTAATTCTACGAGGACTCAATGCGATTACTTGTTTATAACACAGAGGGCAAAATTTTCGGAAAACTTTCCATGGACGTTGAAACACAATCAGCCGGCCCTCAGAATAATTATAAAAGTACCCGCTCGTAAACAATTCACCAAACAAGCATTTTAACTGTTGCTCAGCGCACAGAACAAGAAAGACTGACCACTATGTACATCTTAATGGATAAATACAATTCTAGTTCATTGACAAAACACATTTATAACTCGATCAACTAAGTAAATTTTATTCACCTGAGTTGCAAAGCTTCCTCTCGCTGGAAAGTTATCGACCGCGTCGCTCCAAAGTTTTCAGTAGTTTTAAAAAACAAATAACAATTTGCTGTTTCCCGTAACACATATAGGTTCACCTATTGAAATTCCTCTTCAAGCAAACACCCGATTTCCATTCCATTTTTAACAACCATCTCGGTTAAAAGTCAAACTTTGAAGCGATCCTTGTGTTGAACAACTCAAAATGCGATTTTCGTTTCAAGACGCCTACAAAATACAAATGGCGCGCTCTCGCGCTCAGCCAATGAAACGCGAGTAATTTTGGCGCTTGGCCAATCACGAATTAGTAATTTTGCCCTCGTCCGAAAGAAAATTAAGAAAAAATGCCCTCTGTCTCAACCAATCAGCATTCAGTAATTTTGCCCTCTATGTTATAAAGGGAGTAATTGGGCGAGTTAATTTAAATCAGCCGAGCGCGTAGCGCGAGGACGATTTGAAATTACGAGCACGATTACGCCTGAACTGTACAATACGAAGTCCATTTAATTCTATCTATAACAAAATGCGAGATTAGAAAATCTATGTGCCCTTCAGGGATATATTTTTAATTATCAGTCTTGAAAGCAGTGGAGAAACAGCTATAAAAAGAACCCATTTCAGTGCACCTGATTGACGCGTGCGCCACGTAGTTTTCCGATTACAGCTATTCAATTACAAAAAGTTCTTGTTGTAGAAACGATTGATACAATAACCTAACTTTAGCATTTAATGCTTTAAAGGTCCTCAGAAGAGATTATTTTTAATAAAGGGGTTAATAACTGATTTTAAGAGACTGTGGTAATTTGTTGGTGGAAAAGTAAAAAACAGAAATTGGGGTTTATCAACCAAGTCGATTTGGTAAATTAGCCACCGGAAAGAAATGACAAAACTGATGTTTGAGTGTTAAATAGCTCATTTGCTCTAATGAATAGCAAACACTCAAGTGTCAACTTTTGAATTAGTTTGTGGTGGCTAATTTACCATGTCAAACCAGTGATGAATCCATGCAAATCATTTTGTTGCATTGTTATCTTGCATTTTAACAAATAGGACTAAATTTACTTATATAAATCAAACTATATATCAACTAGTCTGCAAACTTTTTATTTTCTCCTTTTCATGTCTGCAAACAATTTATTTGGGCTTTTTTGATTTTGCAAACAATTTTTTTCAGGATTTTTCATCCCTCCCCCTCTCCAAAACAATAATGGTCCGTCCCTAACGCCGTGTATGCGAAATGCGTGCAACTCCGCATTTTGTCATATCCTATGTGCGTGACCGTATGGTGGTGGGGGAATCCCATATAAAATTATCGGGAGTACTGTTTAAACTCCACGGTTGGTGCCACTCAAGGTGCTTAAATCTGAAGCCAACACAATGTAGTTATAGCGGTGCCTTTATTAAGGTTATAATCTTACAAAGAAAGTATGACCGGAACTACTTCCTTCCTCTTAGGTCTGAACCTTAATTTAATCCACGCCCCCAAACGAGATTCTGATACCTTTTAAGGGGTCCCTTTTACAAGTTTCGACGAGCCTTTCTATGGGTGTCTCCCCCCACCAGCCCCTGGAGAAATCCATACACTTGACACTTTTCAATGTACTACGACTGAATTGCAAACCATATATTTGCCTCTATCTAACAATTAAAGGTAAAATAGCGCATAAAAACATTTTTCTTCGTACCTGTACCAAACATTTTAGTACGTAAAATCCATCCTGGTAGAGGCAATACGGCCGCCCGCACTCCAGAGTGCAAGGGGCCGTACACAGGCTAGACTGTTAACTAACCACTTATAAAGAGCATTTTAAGGAAAAATAAAACCGATGACGTGGATAGCAGCTCCTTTGAATGCCCAGATCGCATTCAGCAGTCCTGAACAACTGGACATTCACTTGAATGTCTTTGGGCACCGCCGCTCTACAGAACCGGCAAAAGTTGGCCTTTATGAGAAATCGCGGATAGATTGGGTTCAACGTTTCCAGACGATTTCTTTGAGTGACACTAAAACATCTTACAAGGTCGGTGAGGGAGAATTGGCAACAAGTGAGGGCGACTTGGTTGAAATGGGATGGGCACCTCGCAAGTCACGATCCACTCAAAGGCGGTTTTCTAAGAAAGTGAGTGACTATTTGCAGAAAAAGTTTGAAATTGGACAGCAAACTGGGAGAAAAGAGGGTCCCGCTCAAGTGGCAGATGACATGCGGAGAGCTAGAAACGCAAACGGAGATTCCCCCACCACCATACGGTCACGCACATAGGATATGACAAAATGCGGAGTTCCACGCATTTCGCATACACAGTGTTAGCTCGTTTCTTTTTGATGTTTCCAAGCAGAGTTATTATTAAAGGTCAATTTTCGTTACCTTTCGCGCTAGACAAAACTGAAGGTCCACGGTAATACCAGGTTGACTGTGTGACAAATGGTTCTGTCACGTAATGCGTTTACTGAAACGGACTTGCATTCATCACGCAAAATGCTTTTTATAAGTGATTTGTTAACAGTCAGTAAAGGTAAATAAAGCAATTCTTTGGAGTTTTCTAGAGAAGTGATTTTGCTTTCTAGCTCGTGTACAGCCGCCTGCACTCCGGAGTGCGGGCGGCTGTACACAGACAGGCTATTTGCTTTCTACCAGAATTGATTTTAACGTTAGGTACAGGTACGAAGAAAAAAATGTTTTTATGCGCTATTTTACCTTTAATTGTCACATAGAGGCAAATATATGAGGTCCATATTGTGTTTGTGAGAAATGCCTAACATTTCGTGACTTTTATGGAATATTTGCGACGACTAATTATTAACTCAAACAGCAATGTGACATGACCGCTTGTTGCGTTACTTGACCGGGCTCTTTTAGTTGTTTTTCAATCAAAATTTACTCGCACCTAAAGACGATTCAAATGGTATGTTTCTTTTCCTGAAATATTTCCTCGTGGTTCCAGTTGATCCATTTAAGTTATATGTTCGCCATGCATAGAGGAAAGCAGCGTCAGAAGCGCTCTCGCCTTCAAGAGACGTCGCTGGTAAGTTTTGGTTCAATCACGTAGGAGCGAATCACGGATACTCCGCAGTATTCCGATTGCGCCGAAGAGTCGCAACATGGCAAAATTCCGTAATTCGTGATTTTTTTATCATCATATTTCATTTAGGAAAGCGTGCAGACCAAAAACACTTCAATGACATCAAAATTTGTTCGTTTAACATTCTTCGAGTGTGGGCCATATTTAGCACCTTGTTGCAAAAAGCACTAAACTTCATGACCACCTGTTTTTAAAATTCGCTTAAACCACAATATATTTTTATATTTACATGCTATTTGATGTAAGGTTAGTTGGTCTGAATAGAAAAATTGTGTTCAAGGAGTTGGACTTTTGCGTAATGACGAATTTAAAGTTTGCATCTTTTCTTCATTGGCGTTAATGGCGAGAGAGCCTTCGAAAAAAAAATTCTTTAATGCAGGAAACTTCGATTAATCGCGCTAAAATTAACATCAATGTACTATTCAAGGAATAGTCTAATACAGAAAAATATATAGCTTACCAGAAATCGCTACATTTTGAAGTGGCGAGACCGTCAAAACTCCCTATTTTTGGGTCACATCGCCGCCAAAAATCGCCACCTCACGATGCGGGCGATTTTGGCTTAGAAAAAAAATATTTTGTAACATTTACAAAAAAAAAATGCTTATGTTTACTTTTAGACTAAGATAGTTTCGTGGGTAAAGTTTGAAGGAAATTGATTTTCTGACCCGAAATGCAGCGGACCGCTTTTACAGAGATTGCCACTTAAAATCAACCTTGAACTCACCCATGAACGCACCCATTTACGCACCCTTAAACTCAGCCTTGAATTCACCATAAATTCTTCGAACTAACCCATGATGTACTATTTGGGGGGTCGGTGTTCATCATAAAAAACTCTCAAAAATAATTGTATCGGACCTAAAAGTACTACTAAAAGTATCTGAATTTTCGGTAGCCTTTTTGCTGCCGTATAAGACTAGTCTAGGTCCCTGAGGGATGCCACAAAGGGCAAAAAAGCCTTAGCGAAAGGCTCATAGGCCCATGAATTACACATTAATCAATGAACTCAACGATGAAATGACCCGAGGACTCACCCACTCATTCACCCAGGAAATCATGAATCCAGCCATAAACTCATCTATGAACTCGACAATGCCTTACTCATAAATGAATAGACTAGTGAAATAACAAATAAACTCACCCATTAACTTACACATGAACTCATCTGTGAATTTTCCCATGAAATTAACCAAAAAAGCACCCATTTAACCTTTAAAAAACGCAGGATGTTTGATTTAAGTTTCTTTATGTTGTTGGCAGATATTCGATTGGCCATTTTTGTTTTGCCAAGATCAGGGGCGGAGTCCACGTTTTTGGTCTAGGTTGTAGAAGAATGAAGCTAGTTGGAGACTCAGGAGCAGATAGTCGGATGTCGTGTTTCCCAGGTATTTACAACCAATATCTACGCCTGAATAATCTGAGATAAACGCTGCATTCAGGCGCTTAAAAAATCTGTAGAAAACATCAGGGACAACACAGCGCAAACTAACCTATTGCACTAGTACAGGAAAATTAAGGGATAATGTTGTGTTTTCCAGGTGTTAGCCTTCAAAATTAACACTTGGAAGACCCGAGATAAGCTTCGCCTTCGCCAGCTAAGGAAACCTGCATAAAATGTTGGGGAAAGCAATTTTTCCCAATGCAGGATTTTTTGTTACCGTCTAAATTAACACGAGGAAAACCTCAGGAAAACGCCCGGGGGGGAGGTTACTCCCCGAAAATTTGGGTGGGGTGTGCAGTACACCTCTTGAAACCCTTACCCTATTTAAAACCAAAATATGTGCCGGATTTTCCCAACCTTTTTTTCAGTCCTGCCCAGGAACTTCTTCGGTTTGCATAAACATTTGACCAGCTTCAAATTCCCTACATGAATCAAAAGGCAGTTCAGTTCTCAAGAGATGATTATGATAAGAAAGTAGTTTCTGCTAATAATTAGATTTAATCCCAGACCAAAATCCATAAAGCTTACCCTATTTCAGATCAAAACTGCTGAAAATCCACACCATTTGGCGCCGCACATACCTTCAAGCTTATATAGGGGAGTACCCCTCGCCTCCGGGGGGCCAACGCTGCCGTTTATCTACTCGGGAAACTCCAGAAAACACCAAAGTAAACAAGCTGTTCTTTATCGCTTACTTAAACCGTTCCGTAAATTACTGGTGAATGAGGGTTTTCTTGCTGTGTTCGTTTGTTTGTTTTTTTGTTTTTGCGGAGTACTGCAATTACCCTTGTGACTATACTATGACATGCTATCATGGCTTTCAATGTTTTGATTGTTCCTGATTTTTTTGGTTTAGGATCTCCGTAGTTTAAGCTAGTCTAGCTAGAAATGTCGATTACGTTGTTTACAAAGACCTTGATGATAGCATAGTTTTGAAATAAAATGTAACATAAATACTACTAAATTATGAATATATGAAATTCATATGCAGCGCTCTAACCAATTGCCGGGATTCGAACCCTGACCTCTGCGATACCGGTGCAGCGCTCTAACCAATTGAGCTATCAAGCCAACTGGGAGCTGGTCATTAAATTGGTTCGTAATATACCTGGGAAAGATGAAGATGAAATTATGAATATATGAAATTCATCTATTTGAACTGCGGAATGAAGAAATAAATGTAAAGAAGATCTTCGCAGTTATTAACGCAACTTATGCGGTTGCGAAAAGAAAGCCTGGAAAAAAATCAGGCTTGCCAAAAAATGAAAATAAACTGTATTATCTTTTAGGGTCACTTTATTTACAATTGTGGCATTGTCATACGTAAAAGTGATTACAGTTTATTTTCATTAAATTTCTCATTGCTGTTTATCTTATTTCGTTTTAAATTTCTTACAGTGATGCACAGAGTTCACCTTTTCTTACAACAACAGTTGATTCCAATCGTACAAGGTAGTATCAAACAGTGAAAAAGTCGAAAGAAAATGACACTTGCAGAAGCAGATTCGGCCCGACTGCAAACGCAAGAGTATAAGGACCATAAGTTTCCATTTTCTTTCCAGGTTTGCTAGTTTGGGTTCACTAACTTTTACCTGTTACATATCTCATTACTGTCAATTAAAAGTGCTTTTGTAACTACGTCGCTTGTGAGCTAGCACAAATATCTCGGATTTGTTTTCGCCCTCTTCATCTTAATGATGAGAAAAAAAACATATATATAAGAATCGAAATTATCCCTAACGTAATTCAGTTACAGTCTGCTATTCTTGTACCGTCCCATAGCGTTTTCCATCAGCATCACGAACAATGTTTAACCTCGCAGCTTGATTGTCATCTTGCATATCAGCATTTTGCCTTTCCTCAAGGTCTGACATTACAATTCTCTCTCCTTGGCCAGACCTGCGATCCTCAGCATTCTTGTTCTCCTCCTTTTGCACACGCGCACTGTTGTTCTCGGCCGACTCCCCCTGCGAAGAGAAAAGCTGCACAATCTTCAGGTGCAGCCCAGTCTTTTTCATCTGTGCCAAGAGGCTCTGCGCGCAGAGGTTGATGGTTATGGAGACCACCGATAAGCCAACGTAAAGGAGCATGAGATTAATCCAGATACCCTGAAATATCAATGCAAGCTGTTCGGGACATTGAGGAGAGAAGAAAACAAAGTCATGCAGTTATCCTCATGCACATGCAATTAATTTAATGCAACCTTTAAGATAAAGAAATACGAACAAACAACAGTACGGAATTCAAGGCGCTAGGTCACGCTATAATGGACTATTCTTTCACGCTAGTTCACCCTATGTTAGTCGATTTTGTTACAAACTACCTGGTCTAATTTGGGTAAGCTAACGGTGTAGTGTGCACCAGTCGTGTAGCATAAGGCAACATGCGGTATTACTACTCCCCTTTGGGTGGGATGCTAGTCCATTGCAAGGCTGATGGAGTCGCACTCGAGCTACAAATGGCCTGCACGGCACGGGCTTAACTCGCTTTCTACAATCTCGGATCCAGGCTTGGGGGGTCACGGGGAGAAACTCTGGGGTAATGGTGTAGAGCCGTGAACCGCAGGAGTTACAAACAAACAACTTTATTATAGTCTCAATCTTATAGCCGTGCACAAGTGCACTACTAATAGTGCACTACTAATACAATTCCATTACCCCAGAGTCTCTTCCGGGGACGCCCCGCTGACCAAGAAGCCTGAGGACTCTGGGTACGAGATTGCGTTTTCTATGGCGTGGAGGAACTGAGAGTGTTGGTAATTCCATCTCATCTCCCCTCTGTATGAGATGCTAGTACATCTCTGAGATTGGCTGTTACCAAAATACAACGACAACCAATCACTTGCGTGACCTAACCCTTTAAAACTATCTTTAAGTCATCTTTTCAGCAACTACGGGCAAAATCGAAATTAGCAGTTGTTTGAAAATTCATTAATCACAATACTTTTTATATCATTAGCTTGAAATAAAAGATTTTTTTAAAGAAGTAAAAGGAGTCGCTGGAAACCGTTGGAGGGTCGCGGGAACAAGGAGATTAGACAGTGCAACTAAATCCTGTTCGGAAGAAATCGTTTACGTTTAGTAGTGCTAAAAAAGTAACCTTAAGGTAGCTGAATTTAGCTTTCTTCTTTCCTCAATGACAGATATGATAAATGAAATGACAGAAGAAATGAATAGAAAGAGAGTAATAGGAAACGTGTTTTCAAAGACGAGCTTGTGAAAGCTCGCGTCAGCGTGGTGAAACTTGTACACCGTGAAAGCCATAGACACAGGTGGCAACGACAACAAGGCCTTGTGCAAAGAAGAATGCTGATGAAGGAAACAAAAACACCCTCAAAGACCCTTGGTGCACAATGGCAGAGTGTGCTGGAAAAACAGAATGCAGAGATGCTGAAGAGTAAGATGTTAGCGGAGAAAGCTTGTACGCCCTGAAACAGCACAGTGCAGTGTAAAAGAGCCTAGTTTAGTGTAGTTTCCGCTGGCTGGCTGGCTGTGTTCATAGATAGAATGACAATGTAGTTTTCGAAGCCTTGAAAAAGGCACCAACTTCTCAAAGACAGGCCTTCTGTCTTTGAGAAGAGCACGTGCCCGTATAGACTGCGTGGCAGGCACTAAATGGGGAAACGCAACCTTTTCCCTTCCCTCTTGTTCTGCTCTCGCGTCTCGGGCTTTCCCCTCTCCCGCTCTCCCCCTTTCGACTGCCTTTCAGCGCCTGCCACGCAGGCTAGTGCAAATGTAGAATAATCTTCCGCTGATCCAAAGACCCAAAACGTAAGGCTGCTGTCAAATATGCATGGGCTTTTTCACGTGGAGAATCCGCTCAAAAAAAATGCAACTCAGTGAACAGTTTTTCGCCTTGAAATTCATTTTGTCCACTAGTTTCATTCATTGTGTTCGTAAAACATTTGTGCTCGTAAATCTTTGCACTGATACAAGGGTGTCAGAAACCGGACCTGACGTTTGGTTTTTGCGTTTCATCGTTGTGAAGGTTCAGCTGGGCGGATAAGTGGGTGGTGCCGTTGTGCAATTGGACGCCTATTTGACAAATGACAATGGTAAGCTTGCTGAAGTGTTCTTGGCTGCTTTATTGTGATTACTGTGCGGTGTCAGTGACTATGCAGTAATAGTGCCATTGCGAACTTTTCATCAATAGGGTCTTTTGAAAGAATGATTAGTATTGCATGATAGCACCTTTGCCTGGCGGTCAGAGAAGATGGTTAGTAAATCAGACTTAGTGGGTAAACGCAAAGTAACGCCTTTGACTTGAGATTCACCTAGAGAAATGGAGGATTCAATGTAGATAGAGTTAATAGTGACTATATAAATGTAATCGTACAAGCCAAGGACCAAACAGCCTAACACATTCCAGAACTGAAAAGAGTTATTGGTTATAGGTGACCTTTATATGCAGCAGCATATAGGTCACATGAACAGGAAGACAAGGTCCTTGTTAGCAGAGTTACAAGAGTGAAGATCTTTAGAGAAGAGACCACGTGCATAGTTTGATTAGGTTCAAGACTGCTGGGTAAGTTATGAGAGTGAAGAACTTCAGAGAAGTATGGGAATGTACAGGGTAGTGTTTTCAGGTCAAATACAACTAAATGGGTAAAAAAATTAAAGCAACATGCATGCAAGACGACACAATATGGACACGATGATAATTGTAGCTTAACTTGAAATGGTAGATATGAAAAAGGATTAAACACATTGAAGATAGAAGTATCCCACCCTTTCGTACATGACCCCTTCGTACATGACCCCTTCGTACATGACCCCTTCGTACATAACCCCAGGGGCGTAGCTAGCCTTTAAGCCATTAAGCCCGGGCTTAACAAGAATTTCTGTGATTTTTTCAGTAACCAAAAGGCCATTATTATTTCCTCTACTGTTTTCGTTACCACTATTCTGCAGTTAATCCTCACCTTAAAGACGTTTGTTAGATTGTGCTCCAAACAAAGAAAAGGCTTTGGGCTAAAACCTTGACACATTTAGCTTACGCAAAACTTGGGCACTTGGCGAGGGGAACAAGTCGAAGGACCCACCGGACACACTAAGCTGCACAAGTGAAGACCCGTTTGCCCGAGCGTCGACACCGTGCTCATCATTCTCCTAACCATGCGAGTGTACATTACAGCAGGAGAGATCTGATTCAGAAAGCGTGAGAAAAGTGAAAACATACATGCGATCTACTATGCTGACAGAGCAGATCTTATGCAAGCGTACAGAAAGATGCCTGCTGATCCCGAGAAAGCCATCAGAGATTCCTGTGCATAGAAACCAAGAGGGGCTGCACTTTATTGACCGATAGTTAGTAATAGTCGGCTCATGATCTTGCTCCTGGATGTGTTTCGTTTGAGGCCGGAGGCTGGACGTAACGTGCGGTCGTTAGCACATGTAAGGTCTGGTACTTTTTCACGAAATAATTATTTTCTGAAGTGTAATTAAATCGGATGACTTTGTATTTGTTTAACAAAGATAAAGTTGACCCTTATTTTGCTTACTTTACAATTGGAAACGAATGATCATTGCTGTCATTTGTAACGAAATCATCATTTAATTTTTGTGAGAATTTCAATGCCTTAAAAGACCTTCCCGGTTTACCACTTCTCCTCCAGGGAACCCAGGAAATGGCGTTACAGAGCGTGCAATTTAAAAAAATTCCCGGGGGACATCCCCGGACCTCCCTAGACTCGTTCGTGCCTTGGGCACTAATGTTCGGATCTTGTTTCATCTATGAATCTGGTACTTTATAAAAATGTTACCGAAAACCCCGCTGATCACGACATTCTTCATCAACGAAGCCCGTTTAATGTTTTCTGTAATTAACAATTTTCTATTAAAATTCAAAAACTCCGTCAAGGAAAAGAGGATTAAATCATTGGTGGTCGGCGGTAAAACTGATATGGCCTGTTCCTAAGTTGAACTGTAACAGAAGTTGATATTCGCAATTTTCGCTTTACATCTCAGGCCGGGCTTAAAGGAAAAAAGTAGCTGGCTTCGCCCCTGAACCCCTTTGTACATCACCCCTTCTTACACTCCCGTATATCATGTAATTTTGCTTGAATTTTATTTTGCGGATCATTTTTGGCGTTTCCTGGGATTCTGAATTTTTTCCTTAATTTTTTCTTAATTTTTCTCTTACGCAATTCCGTTAAGTTTTCGGCATCTGAAAGCTAACTTATGAAAAATAACAGTTTTAAACTGAAAAACCAATAATGAAAATTAATAATAATAATAATAATAATAATAAATAAATAAATAAATAAATAAATAACCTTATCTCAAGTTTGCCTATCTTCAAGTCCGGAATTGGTAATCGTTACTCTTCCAATAGTAAACAAAACATTATGTAAAATATTTCAAAGAGGAAAAAGAGAACAAACTTACCGCTGCAGACTTAGGCACGATATCTCCAAACCCAATTGTTGTAAAAGTAATGAAGATGAAATACAACGCTGTTCCAAAGTCCCACCCCTCCAGGGTACAATACATGGACGACATGATAGCTAGAAAGAGGAATATGATTGGCAGAGCGACCCATACCGGGGCGTTAATCCGAGCATCTGCAGACTCGAACTCGTAATCAGCGTGGTACTTTCGTATGCGGTTTACCAGCCATGCGCATGCTTCGTTCAGGTAATGGACGATGTGGTTTCCCACCACTGCTAACAGCATCAGTGTCAGCGGTATTCCAATGAGAGCATATATGATGCAAAACATGCGACCGCCCGCTGTAACTGGGGCCAGGTTACCATAGCCTGAGAAAGGAAGGAAGGAAACAAGAACCATCTGGTCAAAGTTATACGCTAGGAAAAATAAGTCGACTAGAGCTAACGAGAGTTCAACGATAGTTCCTCGTTTGTTCTTCAATATCAACTTTAGACTCTTGCAATGCGCTCTCATTCTCTTCCAGCCCTCCCGACTTGGCGCCAACTGTCGAGAAGTCACTGGGTGGATAAAAAGTATGTCATTCAGTGAGGTCATGAAAAAGTAAAGACGTAACTGAAAAAAACGAAAGGCCGTGTTAAGTCTCGCTCTTATTACAAAGAAACTATAACTGTACTCGAGCTGGTTTACCGAAAACCCACATGGGTGTGAAGGACACCCATGCTGTTTTAAATACCACCTCGGCGAAGAAATCTTCAATTTTCGTTTTTTTTTTTTTTTTTGCAAGGTAACAATAACCGACTGTTGCAATTTCTGCAAAGTTATGATATTTCCGTTTTTGGGTTTCTTTCCAAAGTTAAGTCCGCGCAACCTATGCCTTATCAGATGCTTGAGATTCTGACAATTTCTTGGCCAATCAGCAATTATGATTTATTATCCGATGGTCTTGGAAGGTGACTCATTAATTTTCCAGGGTATCCCGGCGTTATGAAGCGAAAACATACATGGCAATTATTAATTTTTAAATGGCCTTGTAAAACCGTTTTTCACACTAGAAAAGTTTTAAATTTTACACAGGTAAAGCGATGTATGGAACTTGAGAAAACATCAGGGAAAGTGGAATGATGTATTTATAAGATGACATTGTGTCAGACGATAGTCTTGAAAATAAATCAAATATTGCAAATACTGGCCTCACAATTGGAAATGTGGAGGAGCGTTATAGTTATAATATCAAAACTTCGGAAAATAAAACCCAAATTCATTGTTACAAATTGACGCAAATCGTCATGGCTTTTGTTTAACGTTAAAGAAAATACATTTTCCACAGAAACGTGGCATGTTTTTTTTTTCAGCATGATTTTAAATGAAAAATATTTTGATGATCGGCGACGGTGTACAAAAGAGGTAGCTACTTTATAGTTGTTAATAGACTACCTTGAACGTGAAACTCCATCGACACTGCTAGAAATTGAAGAGGACCTTAAAATTTATCAGTCCAAAAACTGAACTAAATTCTGGAAGATATTTCTAGTTTACAAAAGAAATCGAGTCACGGAAAACCTTTAAATAACAGATGAATAAGTCAAAAAGATCTAGGCTAGGCATCGGGGGTTGAAGAGGAATAACGGAATATGAATAACGCAGATTTCTTGGAATAATGGAATAATGGCCTTTTTGCAGTAGAATAATGGCATAATGATCTTGGTTTTTCAGGAATAATGGAATAACCATTCCTCTTAGAATAATTATCAACGGCTACGCTTCCTACTAACAGTGTAATTTTGCCTTTAGAGCAAGAATAAAGGAATAATGAACACTATGTTATTCCTCTTCATCCCCCGATAGGCAGCCGCCTCGGCCGGAACTGAAGTCAGTGCTGAAAACCTGCGAAGAAATCTTTACCTTTGAGCCTTTTTCATCGAACTTATGCAGCATGTATCTCTCAAAGCTTGACATTATTCACAGACTCGGTAGTATTTCTGTCTACTTTAAAAGTAAAAATTACAAAACATATAACGCTTTATCTATAAGGAAAAGTAAATGTGGCGAACCTTGGAGCCACGGAATAAGTACTCGAAATTGATAAATACAAAAATTGTTATTGGCTTACCAATTGTGGTGACCACGGTCGTGGCAAAGAATAGCGAATTTGAAAAGCTCCAGCTAGGTTTCGAAGCAGCTGTCCGTCTTCTTCGGATCCCTTCAAACTTTGAATCAAATTTTTTCAGCGATTCAGCTGTCAGCTCCTTCACGGCTTCTCTGCTGTCAAAATCCTCCGGTAAAATTTCCTTCCCCAACGAGGTTTTCTTTAACGTTTGCAAGAACAAAGCAACATCGTCGCTTGTAGTATGTTTTTCTCTCGTCTTGTATTCTATAGATTCGAAGATTAGTCCCCCAACGGAAAGAAATACCAAATTTGTCAAAAACAGAATCAACGGAACTAAGTTTTTTCTTTGAGTTGGAGTCAATCTCATGGCTGGAATTTAAAAGGTTTTTTCCTTATACTGTATGTAGCT
Organism: Siderastrea siderea; assembly: GCA_964030785.1. Lineage (NCBI taxonomy): Eukaryota > Metazoa > Cnidaria > Anthozoa > Scleractinia > Rhizangiidae > Siderastrea > Siderastrea siderea. The sequence continues at coordinate 45,857,406 of OZ034971.1, read as the reverse complement.
TTCGTAGGTTGAAGCTTTCTCGTAATGATATTCTCCTCGCAAAAAACTTTCAAAACAGTTAAACTATGTAAACGCAAAGGCATTGCAAATATATATGTTATTGTACTGAATTATTTATTTCGAACTCGATTGTTTTGATTCTTGTTTTAATTGGGTGGTCAGTTTCGAATTGTTTTTGCTACGGTATCTTTTGCAAGGTTTTAATTTGTCAACCTAAACGTACAGAATAACAAAATCAAGACATCTGATTTTGAAAGCCGGTATCTGGAGTTTCCCTGGAAGACTACAAAATAAAACAAAAAGAAAAGAACACATTTAATATGCAAAGAACATTTGATGTTAACCTTCAAAACACTTTCTTTAATACTTTAATTTAACCCACGCGTCATCACTTTAGATTAAAGTAAACATCGTGGTTTTCGTCTGTTATTCACCGCGGGATGTTTTCGCCAATAATTCTTATTTGTAAAGCATGTTTGTGGCTACTATTCGTGAGGTGAACAACACTGCAGACCAGGAACAGAAAATTAGTTGCCAGCTGAAAAAAATATTGTTTGAAATGCACATAAAAAAAAAATCGAATACGCGCGTTGTAATTGGTAGAAAACAGAAGCCCATCATATCTACGTTCGCTGTGATTCGTTGAAAGCAGCTTATAAATTTTACGCGCTGTGATTGGTACAATTTAGCAGAACCCACCGAACAAAACAGACTAAGTCATTGCTCGAAAAGTCCAGTGACAATCATCGTTCACGAAACGGTCTTCTTTGTGGCCACAAAATCACCTTTCACGACAAATTAATAACTGAATTCTTATTTCGCGAGAGAAATAAACACGGCTTATGCCTACCGAGTTACAAATTAGCAGATCGCGTTTCGCAAAGAAACAGTTTTGCCAACACTGCATCTTTTTTGAACCGGTGAGAACTTTTGAACACATTGCCGTCATTTTCAATCGTTTTAGTGTGGCTACTAAACGAAGACGCATAAAAAAAAGGACGATCCGTTTTCAAACGAAAATTCCTAAGTGCATGTGGATGGGGTGAAAACAGTACGAAAAGCTGGGAGAAAATATTTTGCTACGTTTCTGTGCTAATAAAAACGGAGACTTTTGAAAGGACATTAGGCATTTCATTTGACTGGCTGCGAAAGGTCCAAATTTCAGACGGAGATTAAAGTCATGACCTTGACTGACCGTCACGGAATAACTTGTTTGTCACGGTACATGCACCACAGACATTGGATAAGGTCAGCGGACGACTAATGGAGAGGTGATTTGTGAAATTTTACATGAAGTCCTAAATGAATGTACAATTTCTTTCCTTCTGTGAATGATCATGAGCCAAACGGTGTTGACATTTTGCACTAAAATGGATCAAAATAAAACGGAATGGACTGTGAAATGTACTAAAATATGCTGGGAAGATATGATGTAGTAGGCCGATGTAGTACAGTCTGGCTAAACGCCAAAATCACGGTGGTGTGATGTGATCACGTGACCATTCAAAGGTCAAAGATAAACATTGACAAAATTAGCATATCAGGTCGTAGCAAAAGAGAGACTGACATCATCTCAGGAGATTTCCGGAATTCTGACCATTCTGGTTCCATCCAGTAACATTCGAGAATGGTCAGCACAAACTGAAACCGCCGACGGTCCGTCGTCCGCGTCCGAAGATGCTTTCCTTTTTATGACTACGCAATTTAAAAGCTGCCTTCCTCACACGATTGCACATTAGCCCGTTCTCGCACTCCATAATTTTTAACCGATAAACAGAGGTCACAACATGATCACGAGAGTTATCAGTGTACCTTACTACCTTTTGGCTTCGGCAGTGAGTGTATGGATAGTTTTGGTTCTAAACATTTGTCTCAGGATATATTTGCTATGGATGCGAATCAGTACTTGGTAAGTTAAATCGTCAATTTTACTTCAAAAACAGCTGACGCCGTCTGATTCAATTCAGATGTTGCTGTGCTAAGACAAACCTCGTTGAATTGCACAATGTTTGTGTTAATGTATGCTTGAACGGTCATAAAACTTTCAGATTTTGTACCAAATCAATAAAACTGCTGTCGACGTTGTTTGGAAAATTGCGAATTTATTCATGATTTCTCTACCAAAGACATCAGAAACATAATGCAGATAACACGTCTATTTTACAAGCAAAACGTCTATTTTACAAGCAAAACGTGTAAGAAAGCACATGATGAGCACATTTACTCCATTCTCCGAATTATTGTCACAGACTTTATGTTGGATGCTTACACAATGAGGAGGGAGTGATTCGTGATTTATTGTATGAAGCCAGTTGCTTATAAATTGGGACCATAGCATATCCTGGACCGGTTTATTTGTACTAGTGTGGCTCATTTACAGTCTTAATAAGTTTTTATTGTTGTTGGGGGGGGGGGGGATGAGCACTGCTGGAATTGACTGGTGCATTACTTAATTGTTTGCATTCAGTGTATTACGGTACCACATATACATGCAATCTGAGCACTAGCTATTGTAGTTTCACCCCACAATCAAACTCTGTTTTTGTTTTCCTTGGTAAACCAATGTTGTTAGTTAAGAGCAAATAAGAGGACTGGTAAAATTCCAATTACCGGTAGTCGTTCTAGAAGGTACGTTGTCTTATGAGAGAAAAGTAATTACATGTAGATAAACCAAAGGTTGTAACAGTACGGTAAAGTTCTGACAACCATCCTTACATTTGAATTAAGTGACATTTTTCTGTTATTGGGTCATTACTTTGAGTTTGCATTCAGGGGTGCACTACATTTGTGTAGCAATAACGTTTGTCACATATTGGCTAATTCATCTATATATGCATAACTGAAATTGTGAAAAATGTGAAACATACTATCTTTCAGTTTTTACTTAAAGTGGCTCTCTATAGTTTTATGACCACGCGCACGCTGATGATGTGAGCTATTGTAATCTGCATGCGCTCTCATGAAATCGTAAGATTTTCCTGACATTTTATGATGTCAGCATAGCCAAAAAAAGCAAAATTAAAACTAAATTTTCTCGCGTTTCCTTTGGTGAATTTTTTTTTTAATTTTGCAAATTTTGAGATACTAACGCTACCGTTCACACACTATTTTTTGGAAGAATTCTGTCAGAGCAATTCAGTTTAATGGTTAAAAATAAGAAATCACGTAATATCGGTGAAACCGTCTGAACAACCCCTTATTTTTTCCCCTGCAAAATGTTTAGTAAAAACCATTTTCACAAGATAGGAAAGTTTAAAAAAATTCACCATGGGAAAATCAAAATATTAAAGAATAAAGATGAATAAGTGGAAAATATCCGTCATTCTTTAGACATTTTGTTGCCGTGACAATAGCCTACGCCTGAGAAGCAAAAACTGAAAAATAAGGGTAATTATGTTGGTAACCTAGTTACTGGCAAATCTCAGGAACAAAGATTGCAAGACAGCAGAATTAGGGTTTCTTTTGTAACTCTTGCCAGTTCGTATAGTCACTTTTGTAGAAACTCTAGGGAGCAGGGTTCAAAATAGTAGCCGGCTACCGGCGACAGCTGGCACTTTGACAACATTTGCCGGTGATTTTCACCGTAGAAATAAAAAAATGAGATGCCTTGATCGGCGAAATCAACGTCGCTGGAACAAGTCCACTTACACTTACAAACATACATGATGTACCTAAAGCGAATTTGATGACATTTTAAAAGCTTTCAAAATTGTAAAACAATCAATTATCGTTATCTCGATTCTCGTAAATCACCTCTTCGTTCTAGCAACTATCTCTATTTGCTGGCATTCTTGTTTCCGCCGTATCATCATGGCGTGTTCAGTAACTCGACCTAATTGAGGATTGCAGTGCTGCAAGCAATTCAGTTCTCTTTTAGAAACTGAGCAAATTTTCATTCACGATTTTCTTTGTTACCACTGCGCCAGTATTTAGGAAGACAAAGAGTCGGATTCATTCACCACAGACTTTAATACGACAGGCGGCCATGGCGCCCGAACCATGAACGAAGGTCGGCGGTTGTACAACCGCTGACCACACAGTGTGTGCATTGTTACATGTGCTCAATGACTCTGCAGGGGGAGGGAACAATCCCAACCCGGCCATAACTACACTATGGCGCAACCTGTTTTCTTATATCCTTACTTACACAACATTGTGACTAACTGGAAAATAAAGAAATTACAAGGAATACTGACTATGCTAGCATGGTTACAAGATATAGGCACTGAGACTGATGCAAACTGAAAAGGGACGAGGTGAACTAGCCATTACAAAGGTAAACAATACAGGGTACTATAAGTAAACAAAATGGGGGTAAATAAACCGAGACTGTATGATGGTACCAAAATAACTACTGTGGGGTACGCCCACACTCCTGTTACAGGGAATACACTACAGAGACACATGGATGTTACTAATACCATACATGGCTACCAGTGGTACCATGTATGGGGGGGAGGGGTGACCACTTTTTCTTTCTTCCCATGTGAAATTCTATGATGTGGTCAGATGGGCAGATGGAATGACAAAAAAAAAAATTCATGTACATGGCTATATGTCTAAAATGGGGAAAAAATAATAAAATAAAAACAATATATAACATTTAACTTAACAAGTTCAGGAGAGTGTTAATTATAATGGGCGGTCAAAATGCATAAACCAGAGTCCGGGATAATACATGTACAATGTTCATGTGCTTGGGTGGTCTTAAGCAAGAGCAGTCCAGGATAATGTTGCTACACTGAAAAAGTCCTTGGGTGTTGGTAAGGATCTTCTGGGTCCACTAGCATGGTTGCAGTACCACTGAATCATTTCATCTCGTGGTGTGATTTTTTGGTAGGAAAAGACAAATCCATGTTATAATCATGTCAGACGAATACAGTAGCTCCAAGGCCTCCGCTTACGAAACGCTCTTGTGATACGTCTGCTAATTTTTACTTGAGTGTCAAATCCATGTAAACTTATATATATATATATATGACTCCTGGTAGTTGTAAATAAAAGGATGATAAATGGCGGCTTAGTAGCACCGCTTCGCAGTTTCAAAGTAAATAAATCGTTCCACACAGCTTCAAAGAACAATGTCAAAATAAATAAATTAAACCAGGCAGTTTCAAAGTAAATAAATTGATCGAGTGGCTTGGATGACGTTTGGACTTCGTTGCGCTTCGTTGCAACCACATGGTCGTGTCTCAGATCTTGTTAGCCCACTCAAAAGAAGAAGTTTCCTTTTGTCATCGGAGAATAAATAACTTGGGATCGTCGTAAAAGCTGTAGTCGTTATTGGGGCAGTCTATAATGTAGTTGTGAGTCGTCGTGGATCACGGCAGGGGCCCATATTTGCCCTGCCATTGAAGAAAAAGCTGCTCCAACCGGATCTCTTACCGGGCATGAATGGTGCACTTTGTCGCACTAAATCGTTCTCAAAGTCACTTGTGGAACCATATTTCCGGGGAAAACCTTCTCCTTTGGAAGGCCGGTGAATCAGCATTCTCGTGATCCCGCCGCAAGCCACCACGCCAGTATTTAGGAAGACAGAGAGTCGGATTCATTCACCACAGACTTTAATACGACAGGCGGCCATGGCGCCCGAACCGTGAACGAAGGTCGGCGGTTGTACAACCGCTGACCACACAGTGTGTGCATTGTTACATGTGCTCAATGACTCTGCAGGGGGAGAGAACAATCCCAACCCGGCCATAACTACACTGTGGCGCTGAGTGTTTGATCCTGTTCCTGTTAGCACCTTGTCACTTTTTTGTACTTTTGCCTTCTTGTCCAGTAGTTTAATTTGCTGGAGACTGAAGTAAATGTTAAGTGTTTCACGGTGGTGGCATTTGTTTTTTTCGCAAAGGACTGATTTAATTTGCAAATATAGTGACAAACAAACTAAAATGTTGAAACTTCGGACAGGAGAGAATCATTAAATTCCAATCAGGATTTGATTTTTTCATTCAAGTGAAAAGCATTTTCGTTCCGGAGAAGGCAAGTTCTACAATCCAAGGTTTTGAAAAAAACAACTAGGATGCTATCAGATTAGATTTTGCACACAGTGCATCTGGGGCAGTGTGTTTTTGTACCAAACTTTCGAAGAAATTGTGAACCTTTATGAGAAATTACTCACTCTACAATTACAAACAGTACAAAAACGTGGGACGTTCGTAATGGAACTCGTTAAGATTGGAAACATTTTATTCCAATGTAGTTCATCGTGTCACGCAACATGAGACAAAAAACTGTTGAGAATGGTCTTTCTTCATATGGTGCTTATCCAGATATCTTGACAGCCGGCTAAAAATCAGCCTTGAGAAAAAAAGCCGACAATTTCAGGCTAAAAGCTCTGATTTTATTTTGAACCCTGAGGGAGCCACCTTAAAAGGAAGTAATGTTTCTTAGAAACATCCCTTTGCGTCAAACAGTACGTCTCACTCTATATAGAGAACAGGCAGTTGCTTTGGATGTATCCCTGCATGGGTGTCTCTTGTGACTGCTCTTATCACATCACACGAGGTACTTCAGTAGGAAGTATCTGTTAGCTTTATTCTCCAACAGTAATCTTGCACAGAAAGACAAGTTACTTGCGAAGTCATTGTTTTTGGAGGATCGTTACCCATAGGGGAGTGAAGGGGATCCTACTGCTTCCCTTTGATGCAGAAATTTCTTAACTCCTATTTTGATAGTTTTCGTTTCCTTTGCTTGATTGCAATGCTGGGTTTCCACTGAAAATCGCAGGTGGTCTGATTGGCTTCAGCCAAACAAGCAGCGGTTTGATTTTCTGGATTTTATAGGAAAATGTAGTTATTTGGTTTTTCGTGTCCCTTTGACAGGTTTTTGAATTGCATTCTCTCTTTCATACTGGTCTGGTGGTTTGAATTAAACAACATCTCCATTACAATTGGAGAATTTGGATTTTTATCAGTGAAAGGTGTAAAAATATGCTGGAAAGGTGATCGAGGATTGGTATGTATACTGGATAAATTTATTGTGCTGATATTTTCTGTTAACCCTTCCACAACCAGCCGTTTTGCAGCAAAAGTGCCTGTGTTGCCAGCAGTTTTGAAAATGGTGATTTTTCTGCACAAAATGGCAGGACAGGATTTTCAAATGAAGCTACAAGCAACTGCAAAATTGTTGAGACATTCTCCTAAAAAATTGGATTACCAACTGAAAACGCACTCTTGAAAACAAATGGGAAACTTTAATGCATTTCTGAACCCCCCTCCCCCTTTCAATGTTGTTGATTGTTACTTTGAAAATCATAACTAAATCCATAACAACATTGATAAGGGGGAAGGGGGGTAACTGTGCATTGACTATAACAAATTATGTCCGAATTGACCGGAAATACAGCGAGTGTCTCAATCCTTTTGTAATTGCTTGTAGCACAAATGGCAGGCAACCAATTTTCACCAAAATATGGAACTTTGTCAGGCCCTTTTTTGCTTATTGGTGAGAAGGCTAATTTGTTCTTTAGGCTCCATTCAGAGTATGGTGCATTTTCAGAGATGTGTAAAGTTTAAGTCCCTCTCCTCTTGCACATTCCCAAAATCATGCCCTGGTATTTAGATTTTGAAGTGCTCTAGATCTGGAACAACAGTCCTTTGGCACCATTTGTGCCCACATGAGGTATATATTTTTTCCAGTTTAATTGTTATTAAAATTATTCATTGAAAATGTTAAGAACATCATGCCCTCAGACACATACCCGGTAAGTCTGAATGACGTCTGTCACTGCAGTACCAATCTACAAACTGTTTTTCGCTGTCATTTTTTTAACAGACTATCGAGGAAGTAGGGTTAAGGAAACTTGAATGGAACTTTGAAAAAGTTAGGTAAGTTGATGCAATAATTTAATGCAAGGGAAAATTGTGTAATTAATTAGTTACTTTATGTTTCATTTGATAATTTGAAAAATATTTAAAACTGATGGTTTTTGGTTTCTCAATTTTCTTTTAAGGGATATAACAATACTATTCGATATAAAAAAGTTACAGAGACAGCTGTTCACCAGTTTAAAGGTTTGTTCATTTTTTTTGGTAGTGCTTTTGTCAGTTTGTTTGTTTGTTTGTTTGCAATTCATCTTTTCTTTCTTTACACCCAATTTTACTTTGTCGTGGAGAGTAAGACCAAGACATTTTGCAGCAAGTCAAGGTTGAAACATAGGCACGCATTGTGTGCTTGACCTATGTTGAAATGTCAAGTCTCTTTCTAGCTTATTTGCAATTTTTAAGACATACTCTGAGGACAAAACAACACACACAAGTATTTTCCCCTCCACTATAGTACACTGAGTGCATATTTTTGCAATTGTTGCATTACGCTGGTTGCATCTCAACTCACGTGCTGGTCATATAAACGCTGATGGAAAGTAACTGTTTTGAAAACAGCTTTATCTTTTACTCAGCAGTACCCTTGGAATGCAAAATAAAATCCTGCTAAAACCCAATCAGACCAAAATTGGGAGATAGAGCAATCATTGGGCTAGAAGGCCACAGGCTGGAAAGTCAAACTGACTCTAGAACAAAACAACTGCATAAAAATTTCAAATTAAATCTAAAACTGAAACCTCAGTTTACGTACATACGTACCTAGTACAGACTGTACATATGTACATACATACATACAAACATACAAGCAAACAAACCAACATAGAAAGCGCAAACTGCAGTCCAGCTAAGACCTGTGTTTTCAACATAGGTCAAAAACCAGGTCATCAAACAGACGTAACATACACACTGTACATGTGTTTTGTTTTGTAAGTTGTGATTAATGTTTATTTGCCTTTGGTATGCTTAGGATGCAACAACAGATGTCTATACTTCATTTACTCTTCACTGGAAAATGGTAGGTTAAAGCTGTTTTGGTATTTGTGGTAAGTTCAAACATACAGATCTCCTCGTGGACATCTCTAAAGTGTGGCCACCTCTTACTCTATTATGGATGGTTTTCTAGGTCTTTGTAGAGATGCCAAAACTTACATTTATATACACTATAAACTTTTCCTCTCTAATACAGACACTTCCTTAATAGGAACAAACAAATCCCTATCCCTTCAATGTCAGCATTAAAGAGATGTCTTTTGAGTTTTAAATTGAGCTTTAAACTTTTGCCCCAGAATCTCTTGTTAAACTCAGTTTCTACTTTTTGAAGTTTATGTTGTGTAGTTCCAGAAAAAATCCATACCCACCCCATGGAGAGTCATCGGAAATTCCTAGGGGGATGGGGGATCTGAAAAGCTAAAATTTTAGAAACAAAGAATGTAATGAAGCTTAACTGGAATTTCTTGGGAGGGGGGGGGTGCAAAACAACAAACCTTCCATGGTGGGAGTATGGATATTTTTTAGAACTACACATTTTGCATTTGGAGTCTTGGTCTAACTTGCATTAAAGAATACTAGTCTAGGAGTAATTTTGTAGGCTAAGTACAGTGTAAAGCAAGTAATCTCCAGCTATGCTGTTCCTGTCAGCTTTTACAGAAACTTTCAACCATTTAAATCCCGACATCCTTATTCAAATTTTCTTTAAGTGGTCTCCATACATTTCACTGAGTACTAATTGGGAGAACTTGTTAAGACATCAAACTACCAGTATTCATCATTTGCGATCATTTCCCCAGTTCTCATGACCTTAATGTGTTATAATCAATTAATGTGGTAAGGAGAAATTTGATGCTGATCACTATTGGGGCTTCAAGGGTTAAAACATTAAAGTCTCGCTTGGTGGACACCTTTCTAGGGTGGATGCCTAGCTAAGAAGAATTCTTTTACCTAGTAGTTTACAGTTGGTTTGAGTGATTCAGTAATTTTACTGTATCTGAACTCTTTTTAAGAAGGACTTCTCCCTAACAATTGGACTATTGGTACTCAGATCCAGAAGGTATCCATTGTAAAGAGAGTTGACTGTATATATGATCTTTCTTGTTTGTTACAGATGATTTTTTTCTGTTTATGTTTATTCATAGCATTCTCCTGGTGACCTTGTTAGCAGTGACCTTCACAATTCCAGCGAGACTGTTCCAGCATCCTTTACTATGCTACATGCTACAGATGTGGAGATCGGATCCCGACTTAATATACAGAGAGGAGGCTCATATATTGCCTTGCTTGAGGTAATGGACTCACCGTATGATGAGTGGGGTGAGGAGGCATAGGCCGAGCATGGTCTGGTAAATTTGACATTCCTGCCTAATGGTATAGACAATTTCTGCATCACAGGAGCTTCTGTACAAGTGCTTCTCGAAAAATGTACTTGATAGTTTAAAAGTTACATTTCCCCATCTTTTAAGAGTGTTTTCTACCAAAATTAATTATTGCCATGGTTATATCAGTCGCTGTGGTAAAATACGTCTACACCGTAATACTTATGGCAACTAATCAATCAATCAGTCAATCAATCAATCAATCAGTCAGTCAGTCAGTCACTGTCTTTTACCATGTGCCCCCTCTATTAAATTTTCAGAGCCCATTACCTTTCATTGATGACAGACTGTTGTGACTGAAGGAGTTTACGTACATACCCTATTAATCAATTACTATTTTAAAAGTGGGTATTATTACTCTTTTGCTAGGCTGCTGTTTTAGATGGATTGTTGATTCCATCAGATAAAGTCAAATCACTGTACGTAAAAGCAAGGGATGTGACCTATTGTTGTGGGCCTTATGATCCTGGACTTCACCAAGTTAGACGACAAAAGGTACATGGGGGTGCAGAACATACTGCAACATCATTTTGTTGCACATACTTAAGGTTATTTCCTGGTATTTGCATATAATGTGGTGCCTGTAGAAAATTATAGGAAACACTGATGTTAAGACATTTTGGTAGGGGTATAAAGAAGGTACAGAAATGGGACTTTGAAGAGGCAATTATTGGGAAACCTGCCCAGTTGCACATATGTGCATAAAACTGTACACTTAATTCCAATGAAAATTTAAGATTTTGACTAAGCTTCATTTCTTATTTTGTGCTCTTCACCACTGGCAGATTATTAATTTGTTTTGAAATAAAATTAAAGAACTTACTGGTACGTAACTGTTACGTAAGTACTGCAGTCATTAACCCTTGACTTGTTTTGACTTGATTTGGTTCATTTTCAGATCATGGAGATGTCTCTGCTGGATTTTCTGTCCACATCATACTTGGATGGCCCTTCTCAGATTACCATAAGTTTTCACGGAGTGGAGATGTTTGTTTGCCCCAGCAAAGTTAATTCTTCTCTAATATTTCTAAACCATTTGCTGAGACAGCTACCCAAAGCTGGTAAGAAAACTAAAACAAAATGGGAGATATTAATTTTGTAGAAGTAAATGAGGTGGAGGGTTGTTTGTGTTTATTTTTGAAAACTTGAAAGTAAGATGAAGCCAATTTGCAATGAATGGCGCTTCATGATACAGTAGTGTAGTTACAATGGTCATATTATAAATTGTTCTGTCTTTTGTAACACGTCTTTGATTTGCAATCTAAATCATTTCTCGGACAGCAGAATAAAAACATGTTTTTAATATATGTTAGATTTGCAATCCGAATCAGCTCTCAGTGGGATAAAAAAGTTCAACATGGAAAAATCATTGGAGGTACGTTTTCGGCATAAATTTAACAAAAATATTACTAACTAGACATACAGGTAGTAGAGACCTCATGTTATGCAGTTTTTTCCTTTTTCTACTGCTCCTGCCACCCTGGGCATTCACCTCTGATTCTGCTATTCCCTTCTCCCTTGTACTCCCTTTTCTCCATTCTTCCACGTGTAGTTCCTATGTCTTGTCTCACTCACTTAGAAAGGTGTTGTAAACCTGGCAGATAGCCCCCCCACCCCCACCCCCTAAAAAATCTAGTTGTGTCAGGCTGGGTTCCCAAGAATATTGATGAGCTAATTTTAAAATTTTAAAAGGTTATTTTTTTAGCAAAATAGATTTTAAAAAGATATCAAAAATTAAAATGCAGTGTTGATCCACAGAGGGTCTGCTCAGAATGAGATGTGAATGTAACACAACACTCTCTGCAAAATCGCTTGGGCTGTCCCACATGTCGCATATCTCAGCTCTAGGGAATATCTACTGACCAAATTGTTTCAACCAAACTGTGTTTAATGGCATGTAGTAGTATAAATTATAATATTTCAATTACCCCACCAATCTCATTAGATGGCAACAGTAGGCATGTACTACCGGAACTGTCAAATGAATCCTGTTTTGAATGACACGCTTCGTTTGTTCATTTAATTCTTGGTACTGATAGTCGCGTTTTCTCCCTAAACGAATAGCTGAATGTCAAGGCAGATAATTCTAAAGCCTCAGTTAGTTTTCAAGATGGAGCAGAAGCCATTAGTATCATTGCATCCTTCAGTCTTTGCCTCCACAAGAGAAACACAAAGGCAAGTGTTTACAAATACTCCATCTATTGCGTGATATGAGTCTCACGTAACTGCGTTTACAAAATTAATATACACGTAGGTTTTCAACCTGCAGTGTGTACTACATTCAATGACCTCTGTCCAGCTCTGTCTCACCGCCTGTCCACCGTTTTCCTCCATGTTGCTTTCGGTCATCCTCTCTTACGGGCCCCCCCAGGATCCCATTTTAATGCAGGGCCCCTTAGGATATCAGCCTTTGAGCTGAATGGGCCACCCTGCTCAAATAAATATATCTTGTTAGATGTTTCACTGTGAAGTATCGTCGTTTATTATCCAACTGTATTAGTTATCGTACAGAAAGCGTGCGAAACGAGTACAAATATCCCACGATATTGTACAGATGGTTATTGTACAATACCGTGCGCACGCTCATCCTGTTACACTTGTAGTTTTCTTTCAAGTTACTCACCCTGCGGGCTCGTCGAAATACAGCACAACTCGTAAAAATATACGGCGATACTTTACACCGAAACAACTAATAAGATATTATATATTTTTACGAGTTGTAGTGTATTTTGACGAGCCCGCAGGGTGAGTCAATATACAAACAATGAGTAAAAATATATACGGCAATACAATGTACTTCACAGAAACATCTATTAAGAGACTTATTATCCAACTTAACCTTTTTCAGTAAGTTGAAAGAAAACTACAAGTGTAACAGGATGAGCGCGCGCACGGCACTGTACAATAACCAACTGTACAATATCATGGGTTATTTGTACTCGTTTCGTGTGCTTTCTTTACAATAACTAAAGCAGTTGGATACGAAAGCTACCTACCTGCCTACCTTAATGCCGTTCTTTGGTTGTTGTCTTGTTCTTTCCACAAAATATATCCAATGAACTGCCATGTCCTTCTTATGACATTGTAACTGACTTAGCTTTCTCCACACCAGCCCTCTGCAGGATTTCCTCATTTGAGTGACTTTGGCCTTTTTGGGAATCAGGCTGCCCAACCAGTCAGAGTGCAATTTGAAGCATTACATGTAACGGAAACCTGAACCAACCACAGGAAAACGCGAAATGCAAACCCGAATTACTTCCTACAGTCAAATGAAAACCACTCCGAGAGGAAAGCAGAACTGATGTTTTTCGAATGACTATCTTTATCACTTTCATTTTAGAGTCAGTATACTGCCTCGGTGGGGATTCAATCATTTGTTCCTGGTAGACAGCAAGCAAGAGATCCTTGTGTTATCCTTGGAAATGAGCTGATTTCTGCTCCATGGGAATGCACCTTTGCTGTAAGTAGTAAAATTCAGAAACTCAAATAGCACAAGTGGTACTAGTCCTGATATATACGTATGGGACCTGGAAATCTTTATTATTTTATTTTTTTTCAAAAACAGGTTTCCAATCCTGGAAAATTTAGTGATTTTGTTGCAGGTCCTGGGAAATGCCGGCCATGTGCCAGTTTGTCTATTTTTGTGAGAAATCGTCCACTATTTTGGATTAATTTTAGCCCTAAAAATATGCGCAAGTCATTAAAAGTCCTGGAATAGTCCTGGAAAACACTTTCTGAGACAAAGTTCTAACCCTCGATAGGGATATACACCGTACGCTCACCAGGTTAGTTTTATCCCTGAGAAGTACCAAAAACGTTCAACCTTGTTCTCAAGTTTTCTCTTCTTTCCGCGCTCTGGAGCAATTGAAAAAGGTCCTCTTTTTGGGAGTGAGGAGGGGGCAAAATGCTTTAGGATAAGCATCTAACCAAGAGAATTTATTTTCCTTGTCACCAGAAATTATAAATATTCCTTTAATGAACTTCTCTTCACAATAAGTGATCATTGCTTTTTACGTTTACCATTGTTGGGTGAATCAAATGTCTCCTTACATTGACAACAATAAATTAAAGAAAATAAACTGATGAGGAAAAGTGTCTAATAAATTCTCGCAGGGAACATAAAAAGAAATGTATTGAACCAGGATTAGTGAATCAATGTTCAGAGACTGGGACTAAGATGTTCCTTCACATCTTTCTTGTTGTTGTTGTTCTACAGGGAAGCAACTGGGCTGGGCACTCCATGGTAGCTAGAATCACGTCAGATCAGAGCTTTTCACTGGTGTTAAGACCTGACTGTGTTCCTGTATTCAAAGAACTTCATGAGGTAAATTGTTTTAAAACTCCGAGGAATCAAATTCGCTAGACCTCAAAAGGGATATGCCATGCTATTAATTGTGGCTATTTTATCCTTTTCGATAACAAACTAAGAAAACTGCTCTTTGTCCTTGATCACGTACACCTAGAGAAGTACATTTCCTACGGATTTTCCATGTGTACCCTATTTTCCCCAGGCTTATCCGCCGCGCCCTTGGGGGGGGGGAGGGGGTGGGGCAGGGGGGTTTGCCTCCCGGCCTTACAATCCCAGCTCCCGCCCCTTTTTTCTTGGCTTCTCTCCTTTGCCCTTCTTCGATTGCAAAATATTATGCAATGTTGCGTAATTTCCCCCTATTTCTCCCGCTTTTCGCCCTTTAGAACTCCCACCTCCCGCCCTTTCCCCTCCCGCCCCCTATTCTCCTGGGCCCCCGCCCCCCTGCCCCCCCCTGCCCCCCCCCTATAGAGCGAGCACTTTTAATTTAACGTCTTGCTGCTCAATCGCTTTCGTCAGTCGTTTTAATCAGTTGAATGGACACACCTCACTAGTTTTGACGTAGAAATACGTCAAAACGTTATGTTAGACTACTGCTTGCTTTTGTTTCATAGGAGTACATCAGCATAGTGGATATGACACAAGTGAATGCCTTTCTTACCTGGTTGAAGAACAGGATGAATAAACAGTCTCGGACTCCAAAGGAGGTATGTTCAGAACGACAAGTCGATCAACACCCCCGAGAAGTTGTTTGACATCGAGAAAAGATCCAAAACGTGAAGCAATTCGAAATGACTTTGTGATTGAACATTCTCTCTGGTATTTGCCAAGGTATTTGCGACAAGTGAAACTGATAAAGCAAAACCGAATTTATAGAAGAAAATGCACACCCCATGGGGGTGTTCAACGCAGTGACAATGTTACCTCCGTCTTGGATGTATAATTATTTAATGAACGAAACGACGAAAATCGTGTAGTCATATAGTGCTGTACTTTCGCAAAATTCAGCTTCAAAGTCCTAAGCTTGCAGCCTCGTTCCCAGTCGTCCTCGGCGCATAATCAAATGTGATGTCACCTTGAAAATCCGCCTATCGCACTTGGTTCCAAGCCTTCCTCAGTCTTTCGATAAAGGCCTGGGGAGGAGGCTGCTAAGCTTGTGCTTCACCGCTTCAGTTTCATATTATTGCGCATAATAACACTTGATTTTATAACTTTTTCTTGCTAGATTTTTGTGAACTTCAAAGGGATAAGAGTCTGTTTAGAAATGGACGTTTACGAAGAGCTGTTGAATGTCAGCTTGGAAGATATAACGGTAAGTTTGCGTAATTGGCACAGAAAACATAATGAAAAGCAAAGACGACATCGCCAGCTGGGCGATCCGTTTCAACAAGTTTATGGCTATTAATCAGAACTTCCTGTTCATTGTAACTCTTAGGCTGGCAATAACACTCCATGTTTTGTAACAGATAAAAGATTCCAGGACTCAGTATTGTATAGTCCTCAAAAAACACTGCAAAGAAACAAATAGGTCGTGATATAGGTCTGGTGTAACCTCGTTTGCAGTGTCTTTCATCTGCCCCCCTTCCTCTCCCCCCCCCCCCCCATTTTCACTCTATCTGGGGTAGGAAGATGAGAGATCCGGAAACCAGGTTGGGTTCTTGTTACCCTACCAAGAAAACGGTGGTAGGCCTAACACGACTATCGCTAGTCGTTATTTCGCATATTTGTTTGTCCCTTGCATGGCGATTTTTTTGGCTTTACATTTAGACTTCTTTCATCTACACTGATTGCCCGTGTCCTTTCAGGTCGAGTTCAATCGGGACCAGCACCATGTAACAATGGAACTAAACGTACAAGAACTGGAGGTAAGCTTGCATATTGTATCCGCCGTAGCAAGGCAATAACTTTTGTTTTGGGTCAAATGAGAACGAAAGTTGGCGCAAGTTTATGCAGAAAGTTTACAAGCGTTCCTTTTAAAATGATGTCGAACTCACAAGAGTTTACCAGAGCACACGAGATGTGATAAAACAGCAGGAGACTTTTAAGGCGGTTTGAGAGCGCTTCTGTTTTAATAAAAGCATGTGAGGGTTTAAAAGATCGCGTATGGGATTATAACGGGAGCGCATGAGAGGTGATGAAAGCGCGTGATGAGAGACGAAATGAGTTTCAAATCGAAAAAAAACTAAATATGCAAAAGGCCATAGTAGTTATTATTAGTATAATCTATACCAAACCAGTGGATAGTGTTATTCGCGCGCTCTGATTGGCTACTCAAACTCAGGATAGCATTTGCTATTCACTTCCCAGCATTTTTCTGGATTTCGCGCGCGAGATTTGCCTCATTTCTCAGAAAATTTGGTGCCCGCTATCCACTGGTTTGGTAAAAACTAAAACAATTATTCACCTCCACTTCGGTGAATAATTGTTAATTAATGTATATTTAGCTTTTCGTGATATCAGACATGAACGCTAAAATTCTTCTTTTTACAGGTAGAGGACTGCACCGACAAAATAATTGCGTTTCAACAACAACGGTCGAGCGATGCTAGTGCCCGGTCTCTTCTGCGTTTTTCACTCCTGCAGGATGCGGTCAGCGAAGAGGACAGAACAGTTGTTAAGGTGCTTATCTGGAACTACCTAACATGACGTATTCTATAGAGCGGTATGAGTGGTCAACGATGACCAAGTGGTTACCGTATTTAACCTTTGCCTTGAAAGTCGTGTGTTCGGACCGGGTCTTTTTGCAAACGTTTTTAGACAAATGCAAGTTTGTCTGTCTGTGTGTGTACGTCAGAGCAACGTTTGGCAAAAATGATGGTAAACAGCTGGCCAGAAATTGAACTAGTCTCTCTGTTCTCGCCAAAATTTTCAACACCTCTCTTGCTTTGGCATTTGACTTGTGAATGTTTGCCAAACACATGTTGCTTTCCCTTAATGTCCGAGAGAGCAAAATGGAAAGGAATGCCGTCAAACTAGACTTAAGGCAATAAAATTTAAGTTTATAGATAATTGTCATGTGGGAACACGCATTTGTCAACTTTCTCGAATATGCCAATATCAAGATGACGTTTGCCAACAGTCGTGTGTCATCTGTCGGTTGTTTTAGATGGAAACTTTCTAGCCTGAGAAAACAGCCGACGTCTCGCGAGGTCGCCACTTGTGCCCTGGCGAAACGACGTCTGAGTAATGAGCGCAGAAATTCCATACTGATGACGCGTCACTACCCAGATCTAGGCAGCGCTTCTGATGGGTTGAAACGCGCGGGAACTTCGTTTCAACCAATCAGAAGCACTACCAAGATCTGGGTAGTGACGCGTCATCAGTATGGAATTTCTGCGCTCGTTACTCAGACGTCGTTTTGCGAGGGCTCAAGTGGCGACCTCGCGAAATGTCGGCTGTTTTCTCAGGCTAGAAACTTTCTTGAGCGAACCTCTCTTTCAGGCGATCTCTTGTCTGTGATAAATAAATAAATAAATAAAGAAATAAATCACTTTATTTAGATGTCAACTGTATTTAGCGCAGAATGCTAATTGGGGACACCTCCAAGATCGAATTGGAAATAGAATGTGATGGTTTTTGAGGAGAGGGGAAAACCGGAGTACCCGGAGAAAAACCTCTTGGAGCAAGGACAAGAACCAACAACAAACTCAACCCGCATATGACGCCAGGGGGCCGTTTCTCGAAAGACCCGAAAACTCTTCGGGCCGGGAAAGCTATTTTATGAGCGCAAGGTTCTCCTAAAAGATTCCAATTTTTGTTGTTTTTTAAAGCTAAGCAGTAACACTGTAAGTTGACGAAACAAGTCGAGCCGGTTTGCGGGCTAAAAGCTACACCACCATTCGACAGATTTTGATTTTAAAATATAGTTCCGGGCCCGAAAAATTGCCGAGACTTTCGAGAAACGAGCCCCAGGACCGGGAGTCGAACCCGGGCCACATTGGTGGGAGGCGAGCGCTCTCACCACTGCGCCAGCCCTGCTCCTCAAATCCCCAGATGCTGAATTTGTTCTTCTGTGAATTCATTATATTTGAGACCTCTCGAGGCTGTTTGCCACAAGTTCAATTTTAGTTGCTTTATAACACTAGAGACCAGAAAAAAACGTTGGTTTGGTGACCCACAGGTCTTTGATCTTTTATTTTACCCTTTTACAGAGACTTCATACAGAACTAGCGGACTCAACAGTCACCATACAAGAGACTCTTTTGCTTAAATTACTGCAGTTTGCTGGCATCAAAGATAAATCTCAGCTATGGGGTGAAAATACTACAGAAGAACAAGATTCCAGCGAAAACCTTCCCGCTTTCGTCACATCAACGCGATATTATGTCGAGAAACTTCAAGTGGATCCTTTCAAAGTTGTGGTGACATGCAACCCGGCGAGCAAACTTTCCGACGAACTGCAGTGTTTAAAAACAGCGTTAGAAATTCCCGCCGGCTTTCCACCTCTGATGGAAAACGCAAACGTCCAGTTCGGTAATTGGAACAATTCTTTGTTGTGGTGTTGTTAGCTGTAATTTCCAATCGTGTGTCCAATCTTGTAGGACTACATTTTTCCTCCGTTCTATCTCGAATCAATACCCAGTTTAACACCAGTAGACAAGACATATTTTAGTTGAGGCCAAAATAGTTTAAATTTATACCCTATGTAAGGCAATGACAGCTTACAAAGCCTTTATACACTATGGGTCTTCACATACGTATAGAGGAAGCGCATATAAGAGAGGCCGATCGTCCTCTTCCCCCCCCCCCCCCCCCCCCGCTAACCATATTGGGTGCACAATACGTATGTGGAAGGTGCTTTTTCAGATATCTCTGATTGTTTGTTTGTTTTTCAGGAGAATTTTTACGGACTGGAATAAGTTACAAGACTTTATTTTCACTCGGCCGAGATGTCAGGAGGCATTACCTCAAGGTTAGTTGAGAGAAATTTTGAGTTTCAGATTCCACTTATGGGCATTTTTTTTATGTTATGTTATTTTATTTTCCTTTGCGTCCAACTTAAAATTGAGGTGAAGTGAAACCGGGAGCAATGTCATTTCCAAACAATAAATAATGCAAGAGAAGAAGTAGGTAACAGTCTATCGATAATGAGAATGCGCCCAATAGGTGTAGTAGTACAAATGAACCATCACGAATTCAACTGAAACGAAAAGCCGTTTCTTCCTTGCTGACACCTTCTGTTGTGCAAGGGATTGGTTCAGCTTTGAGATGAGAAGGGTAAGGACGTTTAAAATTTGCTTTGGTTTTGCTATTCTTTTCTGTGTGGTTCTTTAGAAAGACTCGCACCACTTTATTCTGATACTAGTTCGAAATACAAGAAAAACAACTGCACATTTGCACGAATTTTCCCGCGATTGATGCCTGTCTCGTGTATTGGCTTCGAGTTCTCGTCGCCTTGTGGCGTTGTTTGTGTTAAATTGTGATGGCCAGGATTACTTTTTTATCTTTTTAGCGTTAAAAAAACGTAGCTGAAAAGCTCTCAAAGAAGCAAACACGAAAATGCTTTAATTCACTCTACTTTTGTTTTTCCTTGGTTCTCTTAATTTTTATTTTCTTTTGGTTTAATTTTGTTAGGAAGTTGGTCGCCAGTCCACTTCCCTTCTTGGCTCGCTTCATCTGCTTGGTAACCTCTCCAGTTTGCAGGATGAAATCGCCGATGGGCTTGCAGATCTTAAGGAGACTGGGGACTACATAGGGTTCGTCAAACACGTGAGAGGGGGGCTGGCAGAATCTTACTACAAGGTGCGTCAACTGAAATCTAAAGAAAACCGTTAATATTTCCAAGGGGAGCGGGGTCTAATTCGTTATTCTGAGGAAACGTTTGGTCCGTGAGAGCCCATTGCACAATCGTTAACGCATCCAGAGTTTTCCGAAAAGAAAATTCAAACGGCGTGACATGAAAGCACAACTCAAAAGCTTTCATTTGAGTGACCACACTTCAGGATTTCATTCACAGACTCAAAAGTTAGAACCACCTTGTACAGCTCCCAATAAACAGCACCACGGGAAAGTACTGCTCAATAGCTTTCATTTGAATGGTTACACTTAATGATTTCAGCCACAGACTCAAAAGTTAGAACCACCTCGTAGAGCATAATAAACAGTTTCACAGGAAAGTACTGTTCAGTACATTTGAATGGTCACACTTTAGAATTTCACCCACAGACTCCAAAGTTAGAACCACTTTGTACAGCATAGTAAACAGAACCACAGGAAAGTACTGCTCAGTAGCTTTCATTTGAATGGTTACACTTTAGGATTTCATCCACATACTTAAAAGTTAGAACCACTTTGTACAGCATAATAAACAGAACCACAGGAAAGTACTGCTCAGTAGCTTTCATTTGAATGGTCACACTTTAGAATTTCACCCACAGACTCCAAAGTTAGAACCACTTTGTACAGCATAATAAACAGAACCACAGGAAAGTACTGCTCAGTAGCTTTCATTTGAATGGTCACACTTAAGGATTTCATCCACAGACTCAAAAGTTAGAACCACCTTGTACAGCTTACTAAACAGCATCACGGGATAGTAAGTAGCTTTCATTTTAGAATTTCTCGCTCACAGACTGAAAAGTTGGAAAAATTGTGCTGTTTAATAAAGATCACCACTAGAAAATAGGTGAGTTTTGTTTCTTATGCAGTAATTGAAACTCAGCAGTTTGAAAATGCTGTAAGCCTTTAGATTACTTTGTTGGCGTTTGCTTCACCTGTTGATCGACGTTCACAACCCTTTCTTAGGTAACGCTTCATTTTGGATTATTCTTGTACGTTACCTGTAATATACGTCTGTAACAATACGTCTGCCCCGGTCATTAGGTTTATTTAGTTGAAACAGTATTTTTAACCAAGCCACAAATTTCTGGCATGCCAAAAGTGTCACGCTTTGCCTTGATACCTGCTGTCTTTTCAACGCCGTAATTACGAAATATCGTACGATCTTTTATCTCCAATAACATTTTCCGTCTCATGACTCACTGTGACGCTTTTTGCTTTGCAGTTTGCAGATTCATGGACCGCGACCATCAATCGATCTGCTTCAAGACCTGAAAGTAGTTCTACGTCTTCGGACTCTACAACCACGAGCGAAATATCACCAGTGAGAACCATGCGGGGTGTTGTGGGGAGTCTAACCAGTTTCCTTCTAAGTCCTTCAAAAGACACGGCTCGAGGAAAACCGCAGGTAGCTTAATTATTATTAATAGCCCTTTTGTTAGCTTTTTGCCTCGCCTCTAAGTAGACCGCGTGTATTTCCACTAAAGGGAATGGGGAGAACTCCAAACGTTGTCACTTCACTCGGCGAACTTCCACAAACGTTAAGTCCCTGCACGCCTAAATTTTAGCTTGATGGTAGTTACTCCATGATCTTCTCTTTCGCGTTAAAAGTAAACAATCTACATTTGGCAAACGTGCAAACGTCAAGGACGAGCTGCGAACGCAGAAAAAAAGTCGTCTTTCACCTCGGTCAAAATCACTCCTTTCGACCACCCCATTAAGCCACGCTCTTTTGTGTCTCAGACGATATCGTGTGGTACTAAATTTTTGCGGGAGTTTAATTTTGCGAATGGGTGACTTTTTGTGTTTCGCGGGGACTAATTTTTGCGATTGGGAGAAACTGGTTTTTCTTGCTGGGAATTAATTTTTGCGATTTTTTAACAGTTAAATAATTGTAGTGTACCAACTGCAGTTTCATCGTCCTATTTCTGAATGTTTTGTTTCTAATTTCGTTTTCTTTCTGAACGAAAGAGGCGGTTTAAGTAAATGGGCGCCAACATGATTCTACAATACATGTAAAAGGCGATGTCTGTATATATCTTGACAGTGGAGTAAATTTTTGCGGAGAAAATTTATGCGGGAAATTGTTTGGCAGGAACGTTTTTTTGCGGATCGTGAAAAATACCGCAAAAATTAGAACCCGCAAAAATAAAGTGCCGCACGGTAGTTCAGTCATTTTCTCTTGTCAAAACTTCGTTAGTCTAACCAACTGGTTTATACGATCAACGACCACCTTTAAGAGTCCCAAGCTGTTATCGTCTTTAGAAAGGTACCCCGTGTAACACGGCTGCTCGAAATGCGTGGTGGGAATAAAGCAAACAAAACCAGGCTAAGAAAAAGTCATAATCGTCTTTTAAGCTCTTTTGGTAGCCAGTTACGAGGTCATTTCGCCTTGTCAATGGTGGCGCTTTTTCTTTTCTCTTGTTTTTCTCTCTGTTATTCCTTCCTTTTGGAGGGCTTTTAAAATGCTTCGTAATCAAAATCTTCTGGCCGATCGGTGTTCCTTCTAAAGATTGAGTAGTTGTAATCGGGAGTTGACATAGTAGTGAAAGTGTTTGATACTGACTTGTTTTTTATAGTTGGTAAAAGACGTTTCGGCTAATGCTTAAGCCTTCATCAGTTTGAAAAGAGATTGTTATTACGCGTGATTTAGAACGTCTTTTACCGAGTATTAAAAACAAGTCATAATCGTCTTTTAAGCTCTTTTGGTAGCCAGTTACGAGGTCATTTCGCCTTTTCAATGGTGGCGCTTTTTCTTTTCTCTTGTTTTTCTCTCTATTATTCCTTCCTTTTGGAGGGCTTTTAAAATGCTTCGTAACCAAAATCTTCTGGCCGATCGGTGTTCCTTCTAAAAATTGAGTAGTTGTAATCAGGAGTTGACATAGTAGTGAAAGTGTTTGACACTGACTTGTTTTTTATACTTGGTAAAAGACGTTTCGGCTAATG
Source organism: Siderastrea siderea (assembly GCA_964030785.1). Lineage (NCBI taxonomy): Eukaryota > Metazoa > Cnidaria > Anthozoa > Scleractinia > Rhizangiidae > Siderastrea > Siderastrea siderea. Next base: position 45,834,178 of record OZ034971.1, on the reverse strand, counting down.
CTTAAGCCTTCATCAGTTTGAAAAGAGATTGTTATTACGCGTGATTTAGGACGTCTTTTACCGAGTATTAAAAACAAGTCAGTGTCAAGCACTTTCACCACGGTGTTCCTTCTACTGTGGTTCAATTTTCTCGCCCACGGTAGGTTTGTGCTTTATTGAGAGAGCGCATGTGTTCTGCTTCCACCGCTGTGCAGCATTTCATAGTGCCAATGAAATGTCTTTGAAATTGCAGGCAAAACCGTCACCGGTATTTTACTCAAAGGCCATTGTAGGTCGCTGCAAAGAATTGTGTATGCAGTTCTTTAGTTATCCGTCTTCACATGACAACAATCGCTTCCAAATGATAAATATCACAACCTGTCATAGTGGCAAGAGGTTACCACGTCAAGAACACTGAATAACCTGATGATAGCCTTTCCCTAGGGGAGAGGGAAAACTGTCGATAGTACTCAACTAGAGGATCATTAAAAGCTCCGACATAAAAACAAATGTGTGACAAACAGAAGGGTTGTGAAGTTTCACAGGAATATCCGTTTAATCTCTTCGACGACACAAGCAAGGGTGTAATAACACAGCTTTGTTATGTTTTGGTGACCAAGTATGTTTACTGTTATCTTGAAAACCCTTGTAATTCTCTTCAGATGTGAGAAAAAATCATAAGCTGCAGAGAAAGCAAGAGTGGAGAATATGCCATCCCATTTTTTTCTTAGAGCTATCTACAAATAAGCAATTTCCGAATTGTCTTGTGCTTCGTTTTCAAAGCGAGGCCTCGAGCAAAACCTTTCAGGGGAAATGAGTTTCATCTGCATGTGAATGAAAAGTCATTTTCATGTGAAGGGCTATGCACGAAGACTCGCTTTGAAAAAGAGGTACACGACATCTCGGAAATGGGCTATTGAATGGTTAGTGAATGAAAGTGTTCGTCTTCTGTTTTAGCTTTCAAACTCGCCCTCTGCCTCGCCTCCAGGCAGTCCGAGCACAAAGTCGACCCCTAGGAGACTAATACCCGCCGATTCAGAAGACCATGATTCTTCAGGAAGCGAGGAGAGCAGTTTGTCGTGCATTCAGTCAATGGACGGCTGGGAGACTGTACCGAGAGGTGACCACAGAAAGCTCAAAGGGCAGGAATTCCTTCAGAGGCTGCAAGTTAGTTTGTGCGGGGAAATAAACAAGGACGAGAAGTAAGGAAATAAGACTTTCTGTTTTGCATGTTTAAAAATTAATTGATCCGCCGCGTCTAAGAGTCTCAATAAGCCAATTGAACAAATTATCGAAATTTGAAAAATCATAATCAAAAACAGCACCAGTCGATTGTTATGCTCAATTGCTTTTGTTGGAGCCACTATTGACTCCACTGACTGAAAAGCGAAATTCACCGTACGCAAGCTAATCAACAGCACAACTGACCATCACAGGAAAGCACTGACTAATATCCGTGGTACAGAGATTCACTCTGGGCTCAAACTTCAAACCACTCAGTTTTACGGTATAATAAGTAACACTCAGTACAGTTAAGTACTGCTCAATAGCTTTTGATTAAATGATCACAGTTAAGAATTTCCTCCACTGACTCGAAAGATAGCACCCGGTGCACGTAAGTACCGCATAATGGACGGATTTTATTTGAAAGATCACACATGACAATTTTCTTCACAGACTCGAAAGTTAGAAATACCTTTCATACCGTAATAAACAGCACCACAGGAAAACTGAACTGAGTCACACAAAAGTCACCTTTGAGGGTTTTTAACCCTTTCGCTTCCCAGAGACATAAGGTGATTTTAACTGTTGAGTCTGTGGATGAAATACTATGATGTGACCATTCAAATGAAACCTCGTCAGCAGTACCTTCACATCGTACTATTTATATTTATTTTTTCTACCGAATGAAATTTGGGAATTGTCTTGAATTTTGACTTTTGGCACTCTTGGTAGTGAAAGGGTTACCTGCAGACTCGATGCAGACTCGAAGAGATTTTAAACTGGCTGCAATATTTTGCTTTACGTTCACACTGAAACTTTTTGCACTATCGGTTGGTTACTGAAACACAGTTCAAAAGCTATTGTGTCTTTGCACGATCGAAGGCAAAAACACAGGCAAAAGCATATATCATAGACATTTGTCGGGCTAATTATTCATTGCCTTGTCTTTTTTCCAAGTGAAAATTTTGGAACTATATTGGTTAAAAGTGGACTTTGAAACTCTTTAGGAGGCCGGGTAGATGCCAGTTTGTATGTAATGAGAAACGTCTGAACCCGGCGTCTGAAGAATTCTGTGTCTTTGTCTTATCCCTTAATTGCGCTTCTGTTAGTAGTGCTTTCAAGCCAACAAATACGTTGAGAAACTTCGTGTTCTGTATCATTTCTAAAACAAATTGCGCGTTTTGTTTGGCTTTTTCCTGTAGTTTAACAATTGCAAAGGATAGCGCCACTGATGACGTCATTGTGTGGTGTGTCTCGTCTGCTTGATCAGAGTCCAAAGTCCACGTCCTGATCGGCAAAGCTTTTGTTCCGTTGGGGATAAAAACAAGATATTTTGAAAATAAATTCTATAAATTTATAACAGAAAGCTGCTACAGATGGGCTGATTAATTTGAGTCGTACCATGAGGTGGAAACTGAAGGAGAAAAGCACTAGCTTTCATTTTAGAGGGAAATATCTACAGATGCTGCTCGAAAATAACTGATCACAGTGCAATTGTAGGATTATGAAAAAGTCTTTCTGCTTTAAAAATTTTGTGAATCAGTAAAATAATTTGTGGACCAGTTAAATATGCTTTGTTTCGTAACCATGTTTTCAAAACCCTTCAGGAAATACTGCCAGCAACTTTCTCACGAAACTGAATGGTAAAACTGAAAGAATTTCATCCACAGACTCAAAGTTTCAGCCACCCTGTGCAACATAACTAACAGCACCACACCACACTTTAGGATTTCATCCACAGTCTCAAAACGTAGAACCACCTTGTACAGCATAATAAACAGCACCACAGGAAAGTACTGCTCAGTAGCTTTTATTTGAATGGTCACACTTTAGGATTTCATCCATAGACTTATAACTTAGAACCATCTTTTTCAGCACAACAAACGGCTACTGCAAACTTCAAGGTTTCTTCAGAGACAAAGGTTAATGGAGTTCATCTAAAGAAAAGAGTTAGAACCACCTTTTACATCGTAATAAACAGTACCACATGGAAGCACTACTCGATAGCTTTCATTTGAACCGTCACACTTAAGGAATTCATCCACGAACTTCCTCCCTAGGCTCAAAACACCAATTGTAGAACAAATTGAACTGAGCAGCACCTTAACATTGTATTGTTCGTTAGCGTTTATGCAAACAAACAAGGGGGTTGGTTTTTAAAGAAACTGTGGTGCTTGCTGCGTCGGTGGGGAAGTGAAACACAAAACTTAAGATTTACCTTATCAACTTAGTTGTAGAACAAATTGAACTGAGCAGCACCTTAGCATTGTATTGTTCGTTAGCGTTTATGCAAACAAACAAGGGGGTTGGTTTTTAAAGAAACTGTGGTGCTTGCTGCGTCGGTGGGGAGGTGAAACACAAAACTTAAGATTTACCTTTTAATTCCGGGAAAATCAAAAATTGCTAACTCAAAGATCACACAACACATCTGTTATGGGGGGTAAAGGGCTTTACTAACCATGCACATAGCGCACAAAGACCACTCATGCTCCATAGGAGAGGGAGGGTGGGAAATCCGCGCGAACTACTCGCTACGCGTGCAACAATTCTATGGCTGGCACAGATGTCTCCACATCTTATAAAGCGCTATTGTCCCCCTGAAGCTATTACGTGTCAATCAAACACCGGAAACAAAGCTAGTCGAAACGTAATTAAACACGAATAAAGTGTCCATTATTCTAATCTTAATTCCGGGAAAATCAAAAATTACCAACTCAAAGATCACACAACACATCTGTTATGGGGGGTAAAGGGCTTTATTAACCATGCACAAAGCGCACAAAGACCAATCATGCTCCCAACCCCTCCAAACAGAAGTGTGTGTGATCAGTAAAGTAAACAAAAAAAGAAAAATATCAACAGGACGCCTTATGTCTGATTTGGAAGTCGCAACTATCTAGGCTTAGGTAATATTCGCTGCCATTGTGGCGACTGTTTGCAGTCTATATACAAAGGATTTGTCCAGATATCGTTCGTAGGCGGATGATTTCCAATCACCTTGCGTTTGAATGAGGTTATAAGGGACGCCCGCTTTCATAGCAAAAGTTGCGCCACCTCGCCGGAAAGAGTGGCCTGAATACTGCACGGCAGCAAAGCCGCAATTCTCTAACGCACTCTTTAGCTTCGTTGTAAATGAGCTGTATGTGTACGGAAAAAGTTGAGATCCCTTAACGTACATAAACGCTGGGCCCTCGGGATCTGCGGATGAGGCTTGCTGGAAGGCTTGGTGCAAGGCTGACAACGGACATAGATCTGAATTGGGTAGTTTTGGCGGAGGGGAAATTAAACGTAATTAAACACGAATAAAGTGTCCATTATTCTAATCATCAACTTAGTTGTAGAACAAATTGAACTGAGCAGCACCTTAGCATTGTATTGTTCGTTAGCGTTTATGCAAACAAACAAGGGGGTTGGTTTTTAAAGAAACTGTGGTGCTTGCTGCGTCGGTGGGGAAGTGAAACACAAAACTTAAGATTTACCTTATCAACTTAGTTGTAGAACAAATTGAACTGAGCAGCACCTTAGCATTGTATTGTTCGTTAGCGTTTATGCAAACAAACAAGGGGGTTGGTTTTTAAAGAAACTGTGGTGCTTGCTGCGTCGGTGGGGAGGTGAAACACAAAACTTAAGATTTAAGTTTAAAAATTGCTAACTCAAAGATCACACAACACATCTGTTATGGGGGGTAAAGGGCTTTATTAACCATGCACATAGCGCACAAAGACCAATCATGCTCCATAGGAGAGGAAGGGTGGGAAATCCGCGCGAACTACTCGCTACGCGTGCAACAATTCTATGGCTGGCACAGATGTCTCCACATCTTATAAAGCGCTATTGTCCCCCTGAAGCTATTACATGTCAATCAAACACCGGAAACAAAGCTAGTCGAAACGTAATTAAACACGAATAAAGTGTCCATTATTCTAATCTTAATTCCGGGAAAATCAAAAATTACCAACTCAAAGATCACACAACACATCTGTTATGAGGGGTAAAGGGCTTTATTAACCATGCACAAGGCGCACAAAGACCAATCATGCTCCCAACCCCTCCAAACAGAAGTGTGTGTGATCAGTAAAGTAAACAAAAAAAGAAAAATATCAACAGGACGCCTTATGTCTGATTTGGAAGTCGCAACTATCTAGGCTTAGGTAATATTCGCTGCCATTGTGGCGACTGTTTGCAGTCTATATACAAAGGATTTGTCCAGATATCGTTCGTAGGCGGATGATTTCCAATCACCTTGCGTTTGAATGAGGTTATAAGGGACGCCCGCTTTCATAGCAAAAGTTGCGCCACCTCGCCGGAAAGAGTGGCCTGAATACTGCTCGGCAGCAAAGCCGCAATTCTCTAACGCACTCTTTAGCTTCGTTGTAAATGAGCTGTATGTGTACGGAAAAAGTTGAGATCCCTTAACGTACACAAACGCTGGGCCCTCGGGATCTGCGGATGAGGCTTGCTGGAAGGCTTGGTGCAAGGCTGACAACGGACATAGATCTGAATTGGGTAGTTTTGGCAGAGGGGAAATTAAACGTAATTAAACACGAATAAAGTGTCCATTATTCTAATCATCAACTTAGTTGTAGAACAAATTGAACTGAACAGCACCTTAGCATTGTATTGTTCGTTAGCGTTTATGCAAACAAACAAGGGGGTTGGTTTTTCAAGAAACTGTGGTGCTTGCTGCGTCGGTGGGGAAGTGAAACACAAAACTTAAGATTTACCTTATCAACTTTGTTGTAGAACAAATTGAACTGAGCAGCACCTTAGCATTGTATTGTTCGTTAGCGTTGATGCAAACAAACAAGGGGGTTGGTTTTTAAAGAAACTGTGGTGCTTGCTGCGTCGGTGGGGAGGTGAAACACAAAACTTAAGATTTACCTTATCAACTCCGTTGATAAATCTAAAGTTTTGCGTTAGCGTTTTTGGTTGCGTAGTCACACTTATCCATATTGGATTCTCTAACTCTAAAGCTAGAGCAATCTTGCACAATACTATGACAGAGTCATGAAATAAGGGGATATATAGTAACAACACTCTTCTTTTTGGCAGATTTGTGAGCTGTTTAAAGTTGCGTCATCTTAATCCCGAGGACAAACTCAATGCACTGGTGACAAACCAGAACGTTTACTTTATGAAAGTCGGCTCACCGGCTGCAGATCACGTGGTTCTAACGATCAAACTTGTCCACCTCTACAAGGCTCGACACCGAGATCAAGGTATGTGATTTCAAACTTCTTTTTGACCAAGAGCGAGGGCCGTACTGGGAGAGTATTGCCGAAGGATTCCTTTGTACTTACCTCGCTCCGCTCGGTCTGACAAGCTTAAGATAACTGAGGGTGGTATTCTCTCAGTACGGTCCCAAGCTAGTGAGAGTTAGTAAGCAATTTCCGAGTTGTCCTGTACCGCTTTTTCAAAGCGAGTCTTATAAGAAAGGTTGTGCACCAAGACTCGCTTTCAAAAAGAGGCACAAGACAACTCGAAAATGGCTCATTATAGGATTATTATATGGCTGTCCCCAACACTTTACTACTGAGAAAGTGGGCCGTGACGGGTGGGGATAAATGAATCGGTTTACTTGAAAGCATGCAATATGACGTCACCCTGCAGATTTATTTCACAAAAAAATGATATCCCACAAGAACTAAAGGAAGTAACGGCTCATGATGCTTCCCTTCTTTTTATTCATGAAAGTTTTTTTTTTACTTTGTCGCGCTGTTACCTGGGAGATGAAAAGCAGACACTATCTCGAGTATTTGAGTAGCCAATCAGAGCGCGCGAAAAACACTATCCACTGGTGTGGTGTACACTGATTTCCTTTATTCTCGTGACCTGTAGGTTTGATCATTTCTCACCACTGGGAGTTTAAGGGTTGAAATAGTCTCTTAAACCTCACGACAATCGGATAGTGTTACTGTAAGTGACGAGAATTTTAGACAAATTTGGCACATCGCAGCTTGTGAATAAACATAGTGTTTGTCGAGACAGTATTCGTTGTGGATGATATTCTTTCTTCTCGTCATCTTGCTGTTTGACAAACTGTTTTTCAATTTCTTGTAATGAGAATTTAATGTAGATAACTGTGATGGCTAACAAACGTCTCCCGTCTTGCTGCTCGACAAACTGTTTTTCAGTTTCTTGTAATGAGAATTTAGATGTAGATAACTGTGATGGCTAACAAGTGTTTCTCGTCTTGCTGCTTGACAAAATGTTTTTCAATTCCTTGTAATGAGAATTTAGATGTCGATAATTGTGATGGCTAACAAGCGTCTCTTTTTTTTCAGATGACGAGCATTACCTGGAGTTACTGATGAGAATATCAGGCGGTAAACGACTGTCCCTCCCCTCCCCCAATCCTGCGGACAGTCCACTCGTTCGGTGTGGCACTGTCAAAATTGCACAGAAAGCAGCGAATTTAATTAACGAGACGAAGAGGAAGAACGATGAGAACAACTCCAGATAGCGATAGCTGCTTTTTAGAGAATTACATCTGGTGAATTCTTCTATGGGAACGCACTGTATGAACAATAGTCCTTTTTACAGTTGTGTGCTTAGTGACCCGGCCTTTGAGCGGAAGTGAGGCTGGAGTTGACCTTGTTTCCTGCTTTTCACTTGTAAATCATGTGGTTCTCATGCTAACTGGTTTGTATTTACGTATGAAAAGCGGGAGGGTTTGTATCAAAACAAAGTCAACTCCAGCCTCGCTTCCACTCAAAGGCCAGGTCACTAAGCATACACCTGTATGTCAGGGCTGTGCTCTAGCAGTTCCCGGGGGCCTCAGGCCGACTTTACCTCGGTGTAAGTAGCCTGCGAACAGGCTTCCCGGAGGACTCAAACGGCTGGGGCAAATTCGGCGCTTCGCGCCGCCTGAGTGCTCCAGGAAGCCTGTTCGCAGGCTACGGTGTAAGAACCTGTGAAACTCACGGATGACGTAAAACAAAGGAAACAAAACATTTATAAACAATAGCGCACAGCAAAACAAAAGCTAACAAACAAAGAAAATCTTGTTAGGTTCTTACACCGAGGTAAGCCCTCAGGCCACTGACGTTTGTCTTTGGGCGACTAGAAAGACATAAAGCGTAGGGGCTGGGCACCTAATATTTCATGTTTTGGAGCCTTTGGGCCCCCTGTGATTCTTCTTAGAGCGCAGCCTTTGCAGGTAATCTCCAAAGTGCCGGTGGAAGTCCAAGTAGAAGAATGTTCTAAAATAATTCCTCTGGGAATTAACGAAAAACAAGTAATGACTGCCTTTCATATAAAAGTCCAAGCTTAAGAATTTCAACCTAAAGTCGAAAGCACAGAAAAATTACTGCCTGTAGCTTTCAATGAAATGGTCACCATTCAGAGCTGCAAATAACTGTCGGTCGTCGGACAATGTCCGACTAAAGTCGCCCCATGTCTGACGAAACCCCAACTTTGTTCGGACGTTATGTCCGGACAAATTTTTTACCAAATAATAAGTAGATAATGATAAAAAAAATAATTATTTCAAAATGACTTCCACTTAAAGATAAAAATAATAATTAAAACAACGTCCGACCTCATTTATGTTTTGTCCGACCAAAATGGAGACTTAGTCGGACATATGTCCTTTCTCATGTCGTGCAAAAATAATACCACAAAGAAGTAATTCTTAATAGCATTCATTTGAATTATCGCATTTAAGATTTCATCCACAGACTCGGGAGTCACAACCATCCCTTGTCGCGCAAAAAGAGCGCCACAGAAATGCACCTCTCAATAATAGCATTCATTCAAGTTATCACATTTTTACATTTCATCAACAGACTCACAAGTCCAGCCTGTCCAATTATTTCGTGTCGCGTAAAAAGGGCACCACAGAAACGGGATTTACCCTGGCTCATTTTCCTCGGGTAAAAATAGTGTCACCGAAAAGTACTGCTCAGTAGCATCCACTTGAATTATCACATTTTAGGATTTCATCCGCTGGTACCTCAAACCTTCAAACCTTAAAGGCACTTTTTGCCGCATAATAAAACGAGCGGCAGCAAAGACTTTTTCAAGAGCTTTCGTTTGGATGGTCATACTCTTTTTAAGCCTTAACAGTGACGAAAAGGAAATTTCTCTTTAAGTCATCACTACTTATTCAAACATTCAAATGATGAGAATAAAGGAAGTGATCACCAAGAATATGATGTCGTGGTATATAGACAAATTCTCCTTACTTGTTCCACAGGAAATGTATGGCGAACAGTAAGGAGAGTATGCATTTTCGTATCAAGGCTTAAAGGGCTAAATCGCTAGAACTAAACCAATTGGCCATTTCCTTACCTCACTTTCAAAGCAGAACTTTGTTAGAGTCGTGAAACATAAGAATTAACTAATGTAGGTGAGAACGTATTTTCAAATATTTAGTGGAAAGGGTCTGTTGACCTAGTGAGAGGGCTAGTTAACTCTAAAAATAATTGAAAATACATGTAAGTCGAATGTCAAGTACGCGGTGGTGCCGTTTTAGACGAAGTTTAGTCAGCTGAAGTTATATGTAAAATGTAGTTGGGCTGGGGGTAGACGATATTTTTTATCATAAATGCAGGAAATGTATTATAGGCAAGAATTATCATAATTGTAAATGTTGTTAATACTTTATATCATAAAGACTATTGCTTGATTGTAAAGAAAAAACACTTTCGATGTATTTCGTGGTCGTGCTATGTTGACATTTTTTAAAATCACTGGTGTAAAATTACATGAAATTTAAGTTTCCCATTTGTCTCCGTACACGGAGCGAAAAGCTTGCTTCACAGGCTGCTATCTGAAAAGGTATACAAGCTTTGTTTTTGTTGCAGTTTGAATGTGTATGAGAAAACAATTCGCGACAACGCTGGACAAAAAACTGTTCAGACAGATTTTGATTATCCTCAATGGAACGTGATATTTCAACGGTAATTCAACACATTTTACCTTCCCCCAATCGATGTTGCTCTGCTCTCAATGTATTATGCGAGATTTGCATAAACCTATAGACAACGTTGAAAGGGGGGGAGGGGAATGAGAAACAGTTTTGGTAGCATGTGTTTTTCCGAAAAGTGGCGACTGTCCCATTTCTTTAATGTAAAGAAGACCATCGCAGTTATAGACGCAACTTTTTCTGGAGTTGCGAAAAAAGTAGGAACCTACTAATGACCGGCTCCCAGTTGGCTTGTCAGCTCAATTGGTTAGAGCAAGGGTTCGAATCCCGTACAAGCCTGTTTTTTTTTTCCTGGCTTTCTTTCGCAACTGCAAAAAAGTTGCGTCTATAACTGCGATGGTCTTCTTTAGATATACGATATTCACATATACGGGCATTACCCCTAAATCTACCACAAAAAAAGTGAGTCCAAGCACTAGCAGCCATGGATCAGCATGGCATAGTTAATACTCAGGCTCAGGGATTCCACATGAAGATAACAAGCGATGAAAATGTAAGGCTTGTGGGATGTGGCTTAAAGTGACAAAGTCAGAGTACCGCACAAATGTGCTCAGGTAAACTACAGCCACTAAATAGGGCTACATTAGAGCCCAAGTATTAGCTATGCCATGCTGATGAGGCCTAACAAGGCCAAAACAGCTATCCATTGCTGCTAATGCTTGGGCTCACTATCTTTTCTGGTAGATTTAGGGGTAATGCCCGCTACCAACGTGGCCATAGTGCTCTATTTAGTGGCTATAGTTTACCTGAGCACATTTGTGCGGCAATTGGGAGTGACCACGCATTTTTAAGAAAAAAACTTGATGAATATGCCACACATTGCTATCACTTTGAAAGCTTTTTAGAATTTTGGTTGCTTAATTACCTCTGAAAAATACGTGGTTACCCGCAATTGTGTTTCTGGATTCCAATAGGTCTTTCCCCCGCATAGTTGTAACCTGTGACAATTAAGTGGCCACGTCTTTAGTTATCTAAAGAAAACATTTTAGTAAAATCCCTCACCAAAGGCCAAGATCCCTCAAGGGAGAAAACCTTAACTACTTTATCACTGCTAAGGAAGACTTGAAACCATCATATCCTCGAAATCCATTTGGATTTTCAACGAGGCACTTCATATCGTCCGTCACACAACCAGAGCAGAAAAGGGACTAACAGTTATAGTGGATAGTGTTTTCTACCCGCTCTGATCGGTTACTCAAACTCGGGATGGTATGTGCTATTCACCGCCCGGCATTTTTTCTGGATTTCACGCGAGAGTTTTCCCTCATTGCTCAGAAAAAAAGGGAACAATTTGGTGCAGGCTACCTGCTCGCTTGGTATATACTTAAACAATTATTCACCTCAGTGTTGGAGAAGAGTGGTAGATCCCAGGGGGGGTACTCGAAGTATACATGACGGGGGGGTCTGACGTATTTTTTTGGGTTCAAAATTTACACACTCGGTATTTTTTTGGGTCAAGAGATCTGTCACGTATTTTTTTAGGTATTAAAAAAATACGCGTATTTTTTTGGGTCTCATCTCCGAGCGAACTTTTCGTTTCGGGTATTCATTGCGATCAGAAACTATTGAGGTATTTAAGTCTTGTAATTTTTTGGGTTGGAAATTTTGATGCCAGGTATTTTTTTGGGTCTAAAATTTCAGGCTTGTGTATTTTTTTGGGTTTGCAATATGAAGCTCCGTCGGAGCCCCCCGTCATGTATACTTCGAGTACCCCCCCTGGGTGGTAGATATTTAACTATATTCACCTCCACTTCGGTGAATAGTTATCAACTATCCCGAGTCTGAGTAGCCAATCAGAGCACCCCAAAAACAATATCCACTGGTAAATATGTACAAAGCTAAGAACTACAAAATTAAAAAGCCATTCGTCAGGGTCTTTTAGGGTTAACAACGCCGACGATAGATGAACGCTGGATTTCTGTGATTCTTTAAAAACAATCGACTCTACATCCCTTACCCTGAGTTTTAGGGGGGAAGTACACTACGGATATCCATTCGAACGGAAAAACGAACGACTTCTAAACGGAAAATTTTTAGCGGCTGCCTTTAAACAGCAAGAGAAAAAAATTTGAACGGCTGAACAGTAAGCGAAAAACCTCGGACAGACAACCCGGAGACCGGTTTAATGCCAAATTTACAATAAAAATATTTCACTGAGTTAATTGACAGGCAAAGGGGTTCAAATGCAAGGTTAGCAGGAACTACCTTCGAAAGCACTATCCGGATTTCAAAGACGACTAACGCTGATACAAAAGAAAACATTTCAATACACAAGACGCGTTGACCAAAATTTAACCACAACCTGGGAAAATTCAGGGCACAAATCGATCTTGTTAGTGTGAAAATGACTGAACAAAGCAACATGCGATCTTGCAGTACCTCTGATGATCTTGCTATCTTCAATCCAAACGCCGCCTACAAAAATGACTGTGGCCATAGCATTTTCTGCCCCAGCCATTGTTTGCTTTCAGCTTTAACATAACATTTGACAAGGCATGTAAATTAAAAAGATTACATGATGCCTTCTTTGGTCGTGTTCATGCCAACAAGATCGATTTTCGCTGTGAAATTTGCCGCAATAATGCTCAAATATGACTTCTCCACACCCTGTGTCTGTGTCCGTAGGAGAGACAGCCGAGTAGAATTCCACCCAACGAGAATTACTTCTGTACCTGTACTCCCTATTAAGCTAACTAGTTCTTTTAAGACAAAAATCAGATCGGTAGAGAAAGTTGCCCCACCTATGTATTGACAGGGTCTTGCACTAAACATGTCTCATATGCGTTTCATAATGTTCAAGAAGTAGTGCCTCGCTATTGAAGTCCTCTTGACAAATCCAGCAGCTGTGTTTGTCAACGTGGCATGGCTGAGGGTCTTGCAAAGTAGAGGTTAATGCTATTATGTCGTCCACATTACTATTAGCAGTATCAGTGTTGGGCACTGGAGTGCAGCTGGGCAGTGTTCGATGTGTCATTAGTCTTCTATTGTTATGTGTTCTTTTCTTGTGTGTTTTCAGATTTCCTGCTTGGCTAAAACACTTGCCGCACTGTTTACATCTATACGGTTTCTCTCCAGTATGAACTCTCTCATGGGGTCTTTAAATTTGTTGCATCAGCGAAACACTTGCCACAATGTTTACATTCATAAGGTTTCATTCCAATATGAAGTCTTTTATGGGTCTTAAGATTTCTTTTTTCAGCAAACCATTCCAAAACAAGATAGCTATAATCGCTGTCTGCAGATACCTTTTTGTTGAGATATTTGCAAAAGAGGACACCCAGAAACAGCAGCCAGAGAAGGTGAAAACCTTCTCTTACACATAACAACTTTTCATAACCACCAGATTATAATTTCAGCAAACCACCCGTACGAAAGTACTCTATAACTCTGTAAAATGTTGCTGTTTCACCTTTTACACAACACTTTTTAATAAATACACGTAGACGCACAATGGGGACATGTGGCTACAACAAGGTTGGATGTGCAGGCTTGATAAGCATGTAGAGGCATCAACTGGAAGACAACTAACCCACCAACTCTCACTGACTCCTGGAATTTTGGTCAAATTTGAAACTCTGCAAGCCCTTTACTAGACAACCCTTCTTCCACTCATCCCTCCTCCACTTTTGGCACACTCCTCTGAGGACTTGGACTTGAGCCCTCAACCTGCTCTCCATATTTTATTCAACACACCATTTCTCCAGTTTAACAAGGCAATAAGACATCATCCATTCATGATGGTGGCTAACCGATTGACAACCCTCAATTCATGTTTTCAATGGCGATTTCCAAGAGGAAGTACTTTTGAAATTTCATGTGCCTCCTCAAGACACTTTTTGAGAAAGATACATATAATTACCTTTGAGTATCATTTTTTTAACCTTTGAACTTGTAGATTCATGTCACCTACTACACACACACAGGCCTTCTTGCAAATGACTGTTGTTGTTATCACTATTGCATGTGTACTAGCTTCCTTGTGAGTGGCTATTTGGGATACCGATTACAGTGTAGTTCTCTTAGGTGGAGATAACATAATTCTGGCATGACTTGGGCTGGCACAACTCAGTTAGGTGGTATGACAAGTGCCCAATGATTACATGATCAGTACATCTAATTATATAAGAATGGTTTGAAAATTCATCTCAAGAAAAGCCAGAGGTTGAACATCAAAAAAGTACAACTCCTTTCCTGTCTACCGTATTTACTCCATTAAGCTCCTCCCCTGATTAAGTGCTGCCCTTGATTAAGTGCCACATCATGACATGAGACCAAACTTATAACAGAGCACCTCCCATGAATAAGCGCTGCACTCATTTACAACAATGCAGCGCTCAATCAAAACATCATCAGACTGAACTGTTGGAGGAGCCAAGCTAAAAAAACAAGTACTGGTATAACTCGATCCAAACCAGCCTCTGAAACTTATTCTCCTGAATTACAATGTTTTTTTTTTCAGTTTAAAGTGGGTATATTTCATTATTGTTTGTTATCATTTACAAATGTTACGATCTTTTAAAGAGTGCAGCCCTCAAATAAATGCCGCCCCCGAACAAGCACCGCATCTGAAATCTAAAAATGCAAATAATACCATGGCGCTTAATTAATCAGATATATACATGAAAAATCTATCCGTACTGTCTGACTCAAACTGATCTGATACATGCAGGTCAGGTCAGTTGCTGCAATGAGTCAAAACAGGCTGAGATCAATCTTCAAACTGGGCTTGTAGCAGGAAGAAAACTGAATCTATGCTAGTCTGGGATTGTACAATGAATTACACTGGCACATTTTTACAATACTACATCAAATAACAATAAGACATTAATTGAATAAGAAGTAGCACTGACTCCAGTACAAAAGTGTAGATGTACACTGTAGGATGTGGAAAGCCCCTGTTTTTAATGACCAGCAGCCTCCCAGCCTTCCCTCTTGGTTCCTAACTATTATTTGGTGCCTTCCACATACCGGTAATCGTGCTTGTTCTATTTCAAAACACAAGTACAGCTGAAGCTCTCCATGTGAGTGGGGGGAGGGGGGGACGGGGGGACAGGGGGGCAAAAAACGTTCCACTTCCTGTACCCTTTAATCCCGGTTCCCGCCCTGTATTTGTTGGCTCCTGCCTCTTTGCATTTTTTCGATTACAAAATATTGCACAATGTTGCATAATTTTTCCCTTTTCTCCCGCTTCCTGCCACCCTGGGAATCCCACTTCCTGCCCCCTCTTCTCCCGCCACCCATACACCTCCTGCCCCCTTTTTCCCCGGGCTCCCGCCGCCTGTCCCCCGCAACTTGTGACCACTCTGATACAGTGTAAGTGGCATGCTCTATTACGACCACTCGTGCCACTTAAACTTGAACAATTTAAAAGCTCTTTGAGCGACTGTGACCACTTTTGTGGATTACCGACTGTTTTTCTTTGTTTCTACGTTCTCATAAGCGACCACTCAGTCAGCACTTAAATAAAAGCATTCACTTCTCGTTCAAATTTAGAGTAATATATAACACAAGTGCTTTTGGTTTGTTGACTTTTTCATACATGTATGCAATCCTCTTCTGTGATAGGCAACAAAAAACTATTTAATATTATTACTACAATACTGTTAGTAGCCACAAACATATGTCAAGCTTTATGCTAAAAGCTCTCATAAGTGACCACCCTCTATTATTTCATCACGTGGTCCCTTACAAGAGCCCATCTTTGTAAGCAACCAGCTCTAGTTGCAACCACTATATATTCTGAATTTCCGAGGTAGTTTCTTACAAGAGCTTACAGCAGTTCCCTCTAACATGCACCCTTCAAGAAATTTTTCCCAATGGCCAAATGTGTTTTTGGTGGATGTCAATCATGGTGCAGATATATGAAAATGAAACTTATTTCCGAATGCAGTTCATTGACTTAAAAATAATCTGGTTGGCACAGACACACAGATACACGATTATTACTTCTGGGAATTACATGTTGAAAACCACTTAAGGCATGAGCTTATACAAATAAAATTGAAAAGTTACGACTACTTTTGGAACTGACATTATTGGAAATTTGTGCTCAGAATCAAGGAAATTCTGTTTCTGGGGACTTAAAATGTAAAAATTTCCTGGGGGGGGCATGCCCCCACACCCCCCTAGAAGAGATCACCTTCGGCGCTCGATAATCACTATTCGGCTACTTAGAAATTTTTGCCAGCTACTTGAAAAGTTGTGGACAACCCTGAAAATGGCATCTGAGTAATGAGTGCAAAAATTCCATACTGATGATGTGCACTACCCAGATCTTGGTAGTGCTTCTGATTGGTTGAAAATTCCCTTGCGGCATAACCAAGCAGCAACACTACCAAGATCTGGGTAGTGCATGTCATCAGTATGGAATTTCTGTGCTCGTTACTCAGACGTGGTTTTGCGAGGGCTCAAGTGCTGACCTCGCGAAAAGTTGGCTGTTTTCTCAGGTTACTAGCAACTGTTAATTGTGACAATTATTATTGAATTCTTTGGCACTCTTCCCAACCATTTGTTACTAAATCGCTCTCCACTACACAGGTTTTTTCAGACTGAGACACCTCATGTTGTGAGAGGAAACCATAAACATTTATTTAACAATCAATAATATCTTTTCCAGTCAAACATTTTTTTAATTGGAATCACTCTTCAGCACTCTTCCCAACCATTTGTTACTAAATCGCTCTCCACTACACAGGTTTTTCAGACTGAGACACCTCATGTTGTGAGAGGAAACCACAAACATTTATTTAACAATCAATAACATCTTTTCCAGTCAAACATTTTTTTAATTGGAATTAGCTACAGAGCTCTCAAGTCTCACGCATTGATCATGAGACTCACACAAATGGATGCAATCTTATGCTCTCACGCTGAAAGAATTATTTCTCACACATTTAAGGTTTTTGATTTAAACATTTCATTTTGACGCCCAAAATTACTGCTTAAGTTAAGTGACTGCCTAATGTTTCCTTTGTACCACATTTCTGCTCAGAAAAAAGGAAAACACGTCTTAGCTACTTCAATTTTTCAAAGTTTACTGGGGTAGTATGCCCAAGACCCTCTTAGAAAGGTGATGCCTTCAGCATCACAATAGATGGCTACGGCGTTGAAAATCTCACTCTTTGGGAACAAATCAACTTGAGAGCTCTGTAACTATATCAAAACCATGTTTCATGGACTGCGCTTGAATCTCATTATGATTTATAAATATTGACTAACACTGAAATCAGTTAACATTGATTTACATATACAATATATCAGGCTGAAATAGAAAAAATGCTAATTATACCCAACAGCATGTGGTTTGGGAAGATCACTTTCCTGTGTATATTCCAAACTAGTTTGTCCACAATGTTGATTGCTACTTTTTTGAAATGTTAGTGAAAATACTGATGAAAAGGGAAAGCAAAATGTCCAGCATCAGAGAGCATGAGCTAACTACTGAAGCTTACTGATGCAACTTCTGGGTACAGTCCCAGGTTAAGTAGGATTTTTTAACCCTTTAAGCCCCAACAGTGATCAGCATCGCAAAACTTCTCGTCATCGTATCACTGTATTATGTCACATAAAGTTCATGAGAATTTGGCAAATGATCACCCAACATGAGTTGTCTCGATGTTCAAACAGGTTCTCCCAATTATTAATCAATAAAATCTATGGAGAATAGTAAAAGGGTTAGCGGTAATCATATTTATAGCTCAACAACATGGATCCCAGTGAATTCTCTTCGTCCTACAATTTGACTTTCAAACTGTCACTCACACCTGTAAAGTGTCTATGTCATGCAGTGATGCTATGCACTGGGTGCTACATAATCTGTCAAAATTTTACTGTGCATCATTGCAATTGATATGAAACACAGCATTCAGAACATTACTAGAGCAATCATGTACAAAACACTACATGGGGTGACACATGGCATGTGACAGATAAAACAACAGATCACAAATTATTGTAGTTAAGCTGATTCACTTACTTTCTTCACGAAGTAATAAAAATTGTCACAAAGTTATTTGGTTTATGTATGATATTTTAAAGGAATTTTAAATAGCAGAGACTCAAGATGGTTGTTCTATATTTTGGCCAACAGAGACAAAAACGTAATTAACAATATGATTTCAGTTATTAGCCAAAGTTTGATTTACACAAAAATGACTACAAATATAACCAGATATTTGCAACAAAAGAA
Source organism: Siderastrea siderea (assembly GCA_964030785.1). Lineage (NCBI taxonomy): Eukaryota > Metazoa > Cnidaria > Anthozoa > Scleractinia > Rhizangiidae > Siderastrea > Siderastrea siderea. Next base: position 45,815,858 of record OZ034971.1, on the reverse strand, counting down.
AAAATGTGAAGAGGACAAAAGTGAAAAGACAAAAAAAAAATTACTGAATCACTTACACTATCACTGTACATTATGGATACATAGATGTCCATTAAAAAGGACATTACAAATCAAACTAAATGAACATTTGATTAACTGACCTCAATCAAACCTAACTGAATTCAATTGCATATTAAATTGGATCAACTTAGTTCAGTACTTGAACAGAATCTCAGCAGGGGTGCGCCGGATTTCACGTGTCGGGGATGATTGAAGGATTTTTTGGGGTTTGAAATTTCAATTCTGGGATTTTTTTGGGTAGCAAAATTTGGCAAAGTTTTCTTTGGCTGGCTTGATTTAAGTAGGAATTTTTGGGGGTATTCAAAAAAATCTGAAGATTCCTGGTAGTTTCCACGTAGCCCAGCCACATTGTTCCGCGGGGTGGTCTTGTTTAGAGTTGTCATTCATAACGTTATTGACTACCAGATGAGGAAAAGAGAAATTCAGATGGTGTGATGAATAAACAAACACAAGCATTCAATTTCAAACGTTTCCTTTGTGTGTGTGTGTGTGTGTGTGTGCGTGTGTGTGTATGTGTGTGTGTGTGTGTGTGTGTGTGTGTGTGTGTGTGTGTGTGTGTGTGTGTGTGTGTGTGTGTGTGTGTGTGTGTATTATATCACTTAAATCCTTCCTGGAAATCTTTAAGGCTTGGAAATTTGGCATGGGATTTTTTGGGGGGTTAATTTTTGGCCCAGGGATTTTTTGGGATTTTGTTGGAAGCCCTAGGGTTTTCGGGGGGTTTTGAATTTAATGAGCCCATTCGATCATTCCCGACACTTAAAATCCAGAGTACCCCTCGGGGAACACAATCAAATCCTCACAAAACCTCTTTTTGACCAATTGCATGTTTTATTTGGTGTAACGAGTTTGATTGAGTTTGATAAGGTTCACTCACAGGGTGATTGCAGAAGATGGTTGACACTGCATTGCATATACAGTTGAAAATTGAGGTGGTATTGAAATATGAGTGTCTCAAGCGCAAGCTTTATTGACTTCTATTGGTTTCAACTGGGTTTGGAAATGGAACGCAATCCAACTCTTATGCAAAGTTATTGGTTTGACTCCATTAAATTACCAAACCAACTGAACCCAATCATTTGATTGACACTGATTACTAAAATTATGGTGCGATTAGTAACGTCCAAGCATAGAGACAGTTGACTGACATACATTGTAAGTGCCTTAAGGACGTTCGCGCGAAAAACTTCTACAATACAGATTTTTTTCATACTTTGGCTACAGTCAGATAATGAGTCACCTATGTCAGAAATGCAAAAAAATTGGGGGGTCACCGACTTCGTTTTCAAAATAAAGCGCGTGGAAAACTACCCCAATTTTGACAAATCGGCCCTCGCAACTCGACATGGCCTCAGTGCTTGTTAGTTGAAAAATATTTAAAATGATTCGCTGTAGACCCACTTTCTTAGTCAAATTTTATTTAAGTGGGTCTGTCAAGTAAACAATGTGAGCTGGTGCGATCCTTTTAGTTAAACTCGTCCTCTAAGGTGGACTTTTGCGAACACCGTGCAGCTACAATAATAGCATAATTCGATGATGCAAGGGCAGAAAAGTTGAAAAAAATCAAACTTCCACAATACAGATTTTCTTTAATTTTTCTCAAAACGTATATAATTGACAGAGAAAGTGATCTATCAAAATAAAATATGGGGTCACCGAACATTTAAGAGAGTTAAACCCGTGCATAGATACTAAAGTGCCCACTGGCCCTATATATCTCCACATTTCTTCAACAGCGCGCGCGCTCAATGCATGACAGTGAATTGCGTGCGCAGTAAGGATGCGCAGAAACAATTAGCGCGAACGTCCTTAAAGCCAAGAATTGAAGTAAAACACGAGCTCTCCACTCCTTCTCAGCTCTTATTTGGGACTGTTGAAATTTTCCCCTTCAGACACCGATCTCATTATTTTGTCCCGCTTTAGAAAACTCAGGTTAACAGGTCAAGTGCCGGCGTTGTACCTTCTTTTGTTGTCGGTATATTTTACCCTTGAACAAGATGAAACGAAAAATGTAAAGCCCAATTGTTGTCGACTGTAAGACAAAGGTAGCGGGAAAATAAACTCAACAAAGATAGAAATGATCTTAGATCAATCTGTTGACTTTCATAGCCTTATTAGCTGCTGCAACTAAATGGTGCCAATGGCTTCACTTAAACATCTTTCGCTTTTTGCCTTTATCGCTCGAGCAAAACTACGTTGTAGCACCTGTTGCATTATAGTAGAAATGTTGTGGAGCGGACACTTCGTGACTCATATACACTTCATATTCGTTACCAGGTTTTCTCGGTTTTGTACCTCGTGCCCGCCATGTTTTGTGGTTTTGCACTGTTCAGTTTCTTGTCATTAAATGCGGTGATTCCAAGCCTTTGTCAACTCATTTGCTTCGGTTAACGCGGCATAACAACAACATGGTGACCCCGACGCGTGAACGGAACTTCTGAGGGAAGTCAACACGTTGTCATCCACACGTGCGAAGGATATCAATATCAAGCCGTCGATCGCATTACCCTGCATTACCTAGTGTTCCGTAGAGGAGGCTCTCTTCGCGACTCTTCAGGAAAAAACCTCACACACATCAGGCAAGTGGCCTTTGACAAATTTGCCAAGTTGTGACGTGAACTTTTTTGTATAGAATCACAGGCACGTTTGATCTGTCTTATCAAACTCTACAAGCGTCAGTGTGTGTTACCCATCTTCGTAGCATGGCAGAAAGCGTTTATGTGCCGCAAACAAAGGTTGACTGGACCTCCAACAATGCTTCCTCGCAATTCAAACTGTGGAGGAAAGAGGTTGAGAGAATCATAGATGGAGCTTTAGCTTCCAGATCAGACCGAGTCAAAATCAATCACATCTACATCTGGGCTGGTGCCCACGCCGAATCTCTCATCGAGGCGAAACAAAATGAGGACCCAACGCTAAGAATCACAGCGCCTACAGTGCTCCTAGATCAACTAGCTGCGTGCCTGACCCATTCTACTTTCTTTAGAGAGAAACGAGAAGAATTCTACAATGTCCGACAGAAGGCTCATGAGAACACCACATCCTATTTCTCCCGCATCATGGATTTATACCGTCAAGCTGAGTTCCCAGACAACACTCACTTTCTCATTGTGGACAAACTTATTCATGGTTGTATAAGCAAAGAATGCAAACGCAAGCTTATGGCGAAAGGGAAAGATGTGTCTGTCAAAGACTGAGACTGCCTGGATATCATGCGAAGATGTGAAGCAGTGGAAGTTACAATGAAAAAGCTAGAAGAACCTGCTGACACCCACATTGATGCCTCATACACACGTGACCCAACTCAGAAATCACAAAGGAATGGATCCAAGAAAAATCCTAATCCTGAGTCAAAAACAGGAAACAAGAGGTCAGATAGAAAGAAATCCTGTATCTGGTGCAACGGAGATGTTCATTCCCGCAACAAGTGCCCAGCCAAGGATGCAACCTGTAAATTCTGTGGCAAGCAAGGCCACTTTGAGCGAGCCTGTATGAAGAAAAAAGAGCAAGCCAAGGACCAAATATCCAAACATCAGCATGCTGTGGAGATCACATCAGGCCATGACAGCAGTGAATATGAAGATGACTTTGACCTGAGTGCTGTATCAATTCATGCTGTACACAACAGCGAGGCACGTGAGGTGTTTGCTCCAGTGATTTTTCACCTTAAAGGTGATGGCAGTTCAACCCATGAAATTACTGGCAAGGTCGACACTGGTGCCATGGTATCCTGCATGCCAACCTCAATGCTTCCACAAATTGGGCTTTCCAAAAAGAGCCTGACACCCAGCGATGCCATCATCCGTGGAATGTCTGGAGCAGATCTTCAGAACTGTGGAACAGTAGATGTCAATGTCACCTGCAATGCCATCACTGCCAAAGCAAAGTTCTATGTCACCAAACACGAGTGTGCTTTCATTCTTGGCCTTGGATTCTGCAAAGATTTCAATCTCGTGTCTATTGCACCTGTATGCATACAACAAAGTGTATCCATGGAGCCCAACCATGTGGATGCCGTACACATCACTGATGAATCAGAAGCTGACTATATCAAACTCCGAACGAAATGGAATAAGCATCTGCCACTCGGAAAGAAAACAGGTGACCCTCTGGAGGACCTGAAGCAGATCTTCCCCGAGACATTTGACGGTCAGGTCGGTCTCTTTCAAGGCGAAGTTAGCCTAAAACTCTCACCAGACGCGAGCCCAGTTCAGCTACCACCCCGTGCTATACCACAAAGCATCATGCCACAGCTAAAGAAAGAGCTTGATAAGATGGAACAGGAAGGAATTATCCGAGCTTGCCCAGAAACAACTGAGTGGGTCCACAATCTGGTAACTGTTGTCAAGAAGAATGGAACACTACGCGTATGCCTTGATCCAAGAAATCTGAACAAGTACCTTATCCGCAATGTCCACTACACCGCATCTTGGGAAGATGCGCAACACAGCTTCAGGAATGGTCAGTACTTCTCCACACTTGATGCCAAAAGTGGCTACTGGACCAAACAACTTGACGAGCAGAGCCAGCTCCTCACTGCGTTTAACACTCCATTTAAGAAGTACTGCTTTGTGCGCTTGCCCTTTGGACTGTCTGCTTCATCGGAAATCTTTTGTGAACACATGGATCGCATCCTAGCCGGCATTCCTGGCACATTCCCTTGTGCTGACGACGTCAAGGTGCAAGGGTCAACTGAGGAACGGCACGACATTCATATCTTAGAGACTGTTGAGAAGGCATGTGAAGCAGGACTCAAGTTCAACCCAGACAAGTGCTGCATTAAGAAGCAACAGATTGAGTATTTCGGACGGGTCATCACTCCTCAAGGTGTCGAGCCGTGTCCCAAGAAGGTTAAAGGTATCATAACACTCACCGCTCCAACGGACAAGCTAGAACTGCAAAGCCTTCTGGGCACAGTGAACTTTATGTCTACGTTCATCCCCAACTTAACCAAGAAAACTCATCTCATGCGCAGTCTGCTAAAACGTGACGCACACTTCGTGTGGACCAGTGACATGCAGAAGGAGCTAGACATTATCAAGAAAGACATTGCCAATGCTGTTAAGCTTATTCACTACGACCCGCACAAACCAGCTGTCATTGAAACTGACGCCTCCTTAAAGGGTCTTGGTGCAGTCCTAATCCAAGATGGCAGACCAGTGCGTTTCCTGAGCAAGGCACTCACACCTTCTGAAGCCAACTACTCCAATATAGAGCGGGAATTGCTGGCTGTCCTGTTCGCTTGTGAAAAGTTGCATATCTACACATTCGGGCGAAAAGTCACCGTCAACACGGATCACAAGCCCCTACAGTCTATCTTTCAGAAACCGATCAGCCTGGCTCCTGCAAGACTACAGAGAATGCTGTTGCGTCTCTCCAAATATGACATCCAAGTGAAATACGTTGGATCCAAGAGTGTATTGCTCGCTGATACTCTCTCCCGTCTGGTTGAACCGGGAACTGCCAAAGAGATTCCTGGTTTGGACATCAACATTGCACATGTTTTGAAAGTAGAGCCAACTCGACTTGAATCCCTGCAAGAAGAGACGAAAGCGGACCCCACTTTGGCTGAATTAACAGATCTCATTATCACCGGTTGGCCAGACAGCATGCAAGACCTACAGGGACACCTGCATCCATATTGGTGTTTCCGAGACGAATTGACAATCCTGGACGGACTTGTCATGAAGGGAAACAGAGTTGTGATTCCTTCAAGCATGAGACCTGGAACTCTCACTCGCCTGCACGATGCACATCAAGGTCTTACCTCAACGCTCCAACGTGCAAGACGCACTGTGTATTGGCCCAAACTACAAGATGATATCACTGAGATGATCGGAAGGTGCAGTGAGTGTCAAAGGCATGGCAACAAGAAGCCCAGACCTCCAGAGCGACAGATCTCAGCAACACGTCCAATGGAAATCCTGGGCATGGATTTGGTGCAATTTCAGAACCAAATCGCCCTGGTCACTGTCGACTACTTTTCCGGTTTTCTCACCTACGACACCCTTGACGGAGAGTCAACTGAAGCTGTCACCAAGGTATTGAACAGTAACTTTAGGAAGTTTGGACTCCCCGAGAGAATCATCTCCGACAATGGTCCATGCTTCAGATCGGATAAATTCCAGCGCTTTTGTGATCAGCTTGAAATCGGACACATAACCTCCAGCCCACACTACCACCAGAGCAATGGTCGAGCAGAAAGGGCAGTCGAGACCATCGAACAGATCCTAAGAATAAGTGCAAGCGACATTGAAATTACTAAGGCCTTAACGACATACCTTGATACGCCAGTGAGTGACACTTTACCCTCACCTGCGGAGCTATTCCTCAATAGGCGAATCAACACCCGCCTCAGCATGACAATGACACCAGCTCCACTGACAGATCAGCAGAAGACTCACCTCAACGATAAGCGCTCAGCACATCTGAAACCGTCAAAGAAGGACAACAACGTCTACCTGCCCAATCAACCCATCTGGTTCACTGATGACAGTTCAGATGAGTGGAAACCAGGATACATCGAGTCTAAGGATACCTCACCGGACTCATACTGGATCGTTAATGATAAGAGCAACAGAAGGCTCAGACGCAACAAACATGACATCAAACCACGTTACACCACCGTAGCACAACAGCGACCCCAGCCACAGGTCCCTGTTAGATGTCCAACAAGCTTGCCAGACGAAGACCAAATGCTGAATGTTCCCATGCCACCATCAGCAATTTCTGAAGTGCCAGAGACATCACCTTCAACTAGCCTTATGCCTCCAGCAGACACACCGCATAGTGTGGCAAAGACATCACCTCCCAACAGCAGCAAGAAAGTTACGCCGAAGCCTAAGTCCGATGCTGAAAACGCTACAGCTGGACCAGCAGAATCAACACCAGTATTGACAAGATCACGCTCTGGACGCATAATCAAACCACCCAGAGATCCGGACTTTGTATACAGCTGTACTTGACTTTGCGTTATTGTGACTTTAGTTGGCTGATTAGGATGCCAATGATGCTTTTGGTTAGATACATGTATATAAAGACTAATGCACTCCTGTTAGCATGTTCATATTTCGGTTCTAAAACCATCTTAAAAGGGGACATGTTGCATTATAGTAGAAATGTTGTGGAGCGGACACTTCGTGACTCATATACAATTCATATTCGTTACCAGGTTTTCTCGGTTTTGTACCTCGTGCCCGCCATGTTTTGTGGTTTTGCACTGTTCAGTTTCTTGTCATTAAATGCGGTGATTCCAAGCCTTTGTCAACTCATTTGCTTCGGTTAACGCGGCATAACTACAACAGCACCCAACGACACTATAATGTTTAAGAAGCCACAAAGTTTCTTTTCTTACCTTCACTAGCACTAGAATAGCCTGTTCCTCGTTTTTTTCCCGCTCTTTCGCTCGCTTTCTTTTTCGCTCGCACTCCACTATCTGAACGCCTGGAACAGGCTAGCACTAGAAGAATCCCAAAGCGCTTCTTTCGACGAAAACAAACAACACTACCGAGTCACGCAGCGTCTTTGTCCACAACAAAATACTAGTACGCAGTCCCAAGTCCACTCGCGGACGGACACCAAATTTGGGCAGGCATGAGAAAATTAAATTGGACCAGACTGTCGGATTACTGGATCCTAGAAAAGCCTGATAGGAAACTAAGGGGAAAATTCTTCTTATGGAAAACAAAACCGGATCTCCACGGCTTTGACGAAATTTCCTTTCCTTTGTCCACTTCGGCGTACAAGGTTGTCAACCTGAGATTTCCCTTTCAGCGAGACGAAAACACCCATTTCAATACACTGCTTTTACGATTCTTAATTAAGTAGAGGAATCTTTTTCAAACTTCATTTCAATTTTAAAGAAGTGGTTATTGGAAGGGTTGTGTGAATGCCACAAGAACTAAGGCTTTCCAGTGGTCTTTTGGACGTAGCGATGGATACTTGTTGTGCATGGTAGCAGCCATTGTAACGAGCGGTTACCAACTGACTTTGAGATAGAGTTAACAGTTTTCCATGCGTTGTTCCATCCTGTACCCAGTATAATTTTACCAAACAAGCAACACTGACTTTTTGAAATTGGTGCAAATTATGTTCCCACCACTAGCTGTATGAAAATGCATATTCTCCTTACTGTTCTCCAAACATTTCTTATGGAACTAGTAAGGAGAATTTGTCTAAATATCAAGACATCTTGTCCATGGTGATCAACTTCTTTATTCTCACCACTTGAATGTTTGAACAAGTAGTGATGATTTAAAGAGGAATTTCATTTTCGTCACTGTAGGCTTCCTTAAACCTTTAAAAAGGGCAAAGAGGCAATGTCACCTATTTTTAGCATTTCTTAAAAAAAGATAAAAGACATATTAGAATCAAAGAAAACCTAAACAAGAAGAAAGAAACTATGAATGTTGTCTATGGCTACGGATGGTCAGATGAGAATGGATTCCAACTTAAAGAATTATGACGTCTTTGTGTCTGGGAAAAATCACTGAAAACTACTCGAGTTTACTCTTTGAGAACAAACACTCGATATCTTCATCTTCGTGTTCTACGAGCACTTCATGTAAGACAAAATTACTGTGATTTAATTTCAGAACAGTTTTGACCACAAAAAGAAGACCTATTAATAACGTAGCATCTTTACGCAGTTTTTGAACGATACGGATGCGTCGGTTTTCATTTTCCTAAATCACAGAAGGTAACGTGGCCATGTCATCTATTACGGATTACTTTAAGAAGCTTTAAGAAGTTATTTTATTACATTAGAATGAAAGAAAAAATTACGGTTCCCTTCTGTTTAATGTGCACCTAATTCCAACACATTTTTTTCACTAAAAAAATCGTTGCACTTGTTCGAAGCGCATTGCACCTTTGTTCGCCAAACGTTGGCTTTTTATCGTTTTTTATCGCCTGAAAAAGTCACGAAATCTACCAATCATCTGTGACACGACCGAGCTAGTGAGGGGCGTGGTCTATTGCTGGTGTGACGTCACAAACTGCTTTGCATCCATGTTTACAAAGTCTTACCGCGATGCAAATCAATTATGATGTTACACCAGGAATAGACCCACGCAAACCCCTAGCTCGGTCGTGTCACAGATAATGGCTAGATTTCGTAACTCTTACAGGCTAAAAAAACACCATAAACAGCCAAGGCTTGGTGACAAAAGCTGCAATGCGTTTCGAACAGGTGCAAGGATAATGGCCAGGGTGGAAATAAATTGCGAAAATCAAACAAATTGTTTTCCTCCTTTTTGTCCTTAAAAAAATCGCTAATTAGTATTATGATTTGTTCTCCCTTCAAGAGACCCCGTGATACCTTCCTCTTGGCTTCTAGCAGTGTTCTTGCACGATACAATGTACCTAAGCCCCGGCTAAACGATCAAACGTTTTCGTCCAACGTCGGGTTGGAAGATGTTTCACCGTTCAGCCGCCTCTCTCAACTTCACATTGGTGTTTCATGTTTCACTCACCAATTTGCTTCACGAGCAGATGTTTTATCGTTTAGCCACCAATTCCAACAAAACATGTCCGAGCTGGAACCAGAAACGGAGTTTCGGTGACAACGAGGCATTTTTCCAACTGTTTCACGCAAAAAGCATTATGTGGATTCACTTTTTCCGATGTTTGGTCTGTTTGACCACCAAACGTTTACTTTGACAAAATCTGTGTTAAACGAAAATGTTTGATCGTTTAGCGCGAGTGAGGCTTTACCTTTAATTTTATCACAGATTTGAGCCAAAAACGCAGACATCTTAATGCGTACTTCCTTAACGTTTAAATCCCTTCTAACAAAAACAAGACTAACAACATCAAAGCATAAAGTTGCAGTTTTCAAAATCCAAAGCAGACTACTTATTTAGAGTTATTTAACATCAAGTTGATGCCTGCGACTGAGCAGTTTGTATCGCGGTTTTCATGTTCCTCGTATACATTCTCTTTTGAGGAACCAATTACAAAACGCTTTGTAGAGACAACTGTAACCAAACCCAAAAAGTCCTGCTTTGATTACTAATTACACTGTACTTACCCTTCTCCCACAAACAAGACGAACTACAGCAAAGCATGGTTTTCAAATCTAATGCAAACTACGTGTAGAAAATATAAACGGGTAATTTTCTAACGTCATTTGAAAAGCAATTTGCATGCCTACGACTGTCATAGTTTTCAAGTAACTCTAACTACTTTCTAAGAACTACAATTAGAAAACGCTTTATAAAGACAACCGTCCTGCTTTAAAAAAGAACTGCACTGTACTTAAAATATTTGCAGGTTAATTTTTTGTTAACTTGTGTTCAGCTGGCCATATCCTTTAAGTGAATTTCAATTGTTAAGTTGCCTTCTGGAAACGCTGTGCGGAAAAAAAACATTAACCAAACATTCGCATTAAATAACTTATGTAGTGGCGTCAGCTCCGATGCCGGAGAGATCCGTGAAACTCAAGAAAAATAAACGACTCACAGATTCCACAAAGCTGGGGTTTATTGTGCCAACGCTTACAGTAATCCTCTGTGCTAGGACGTGTTGGGGCGAACGCTCTAGTAGGTTCTGAGTTAAACAGCAATAATTGATTTCCGTTATTCCCGTCGAATTTCTGTGAGCCTTACGGAAAATTACACACATTTTCGCGATATAAAGGCTAAGGGCAGTGATCACTAGCGCGGGAAATAGTTCTGACATAATTGCAGTCAAAGCTGAGAACATACAAGAAAAAACTATTGAAAACTGTAAGGCACACGGGTGCCGTTACAACTTACGTTCGTATTTTATGAAAGCTACCACCAAAAAACCTAGATACTGGAAAACTAAGAGGTTTCTTGTTGAACGCATCTCATATGATTTTCATAGTGTTCAATTAGAAGGGCATCGCAACCAAGCTCATCGTCACAAATCCAGCAAATGCATTTTTCATCACAGACTGATTGAGACTCTTGCACAGTTAAAGTTGGTGTTATTGTGCTGCTCTCACTGCAATTCCCAGTGTCTTTGTCAGCTACTAGGGTGCTGTTCGGCGTTCTGCTACCAACCATTAAGGTGTTTGATTCAGAACTCCATACACACTGACTGGACTCCATATCACCCTTTCGACCTCCGTCTTGCTTAATACACTTACTAATACACCATTTGCTCTCATGCTTCTTGAAATTTGCGACCTTGTTAAAACACTTGCCACACTGTTTGCATTCATAACGTTTCTCCGATGTATGTACTCTTTCATGTCTCCTTAAAATCCATGCCTGGCTAAAGCACTTGTAGCACCGCTTGCATTCATAAGGTTTATCTCCAGTATGGATTCTTTCATGTTTCCTTAAAGTCCCTGCCTGGCAAAAGGACTTGCCGCACTGCTTGCATTCATAAGGTTTATCTGAGGTGTGGATTCTCTTATGTTCCCTTAAATTCCCTGCACTGCGAAAGCACTTGCTGCACTGCTTGCATTCATAAGGTTTAACTGCAGTGTGGATTCTCTCGTGTAGCCTTAAACTCCCTGCCCGGCTAAAGGACTTGCCACACTGCTTGCATTCATAAGGTTTATCTCCAGTGTGGATTCTCTCATGTACCCTTAAATTCCCTGCCCGGCTAAAGGACTTGCCACACTGCTTGCATTCATAAGGTTTACCTCCAGTGTGGATTCTCTCATGTACCCTTAAATTCCCTGCCTGGCTAAAGGACTTGCCACACTGCTTGCATTCATAAGGTTTCTCTCCAGTATGGACTCTTTCATGTATCCTTAAATTCCCTGCATTGCGAAAGCACTTGCCACACTGCTTGCATTCATAAGGTTTCTCTCCAGTATGGACTCTTTCATGTATCCTTAAATTCCCTGCCTGGCAAAAGGGCTTCCCGCACTGCTTGCATTCATAAGGTTTCTCTCCAGTATGGACTCTTTCATGTATCCTTAAATCCCATGCCTGGCAAAAGGGCTTCCCGCACTGCTTGCATTCATAAGGTTTATCTTCAGTGTGGATTCTTTCATGTCTCCTTAAATTCCCTGCCTTGCAAAAGGGCTTCCCGCACTGCTTGCATTCATAAGGTTTCTCTCCAGTATGGACTCTTTCATGTCTCCTTAAATCCCCTGCCTGGCAAAAGGGCTTCCCGCACTGCTTGCATTCATAAGGTTTATCTCCAGTGTGGATTCTTTCATGTGTCCTTAAATCCCCTGCCTGGCAAAAGCACTTGCCACACTGCTTGCATTCATAAGGTTTATCTCCAGTGTGGACTCTCTCGTGCTTCCTCAGATCTCCTGATTGGGTGAAACCCTTGTTATACATCCTGCATCCATACGGTTTCTCCAGAGTTGACTGGTACATTTCACCTTAGTGTTCATTCATTATCTGTTAAGAGGTTTCTGTCAGATGCTGAAAGTCTTGGCCTCAGGTCGCTCACTGCTCTCTTTATTCCTGGAATTAGATTAAGTTTCGTTAGCATGCCACAGGGGGGGCTGGCAGCGAGGCCTGGACCGAGTTTACATGATCGCCCCAGTAAAGAAATTTGGCCGAGTAGGACTGCGTACTAATTTTTATTCCAAACAAACATGGCGGTGGCGAGGAAGGAGACGTAGCCGAGTTAGCCTTTATTTGGCGTACGCGCGTTTGTGTTGGTCCAGCATTATTTCGGTTATTCCAAGTTTAAACATTCAAGGGAAGGCCTCAATCGCTTTTTTTGTACCTTTTTGCTATCTGATTTGGTTGCCCTTTCTGCTTTTTTGGGTACTGATTTTACAACGAGGTTTGAATCATTTTCTGACACATTTCACAGCGGCCAGATTCTCTTTCACTAAGAATTGTCGCTCGAGACTTTGTCGTTGTTTCATTTACATACACTGTAGATGTTTCTTTCTTTATAGGAACTACCCAGGAGGAGTCAACAATTAATTGTGGAGGTTTTGTTGATCCAAATTATTATTTGTTTTGCCCAAGTTACCATACAGTCCAAAAGAGGTTTTTTCATGTCCAGTTCTCTAAAATCCTTAAGTGGTGAAAAGATGAGAGGCGATGCTTACAACACTTTCTTCTTTGACTGTGCCAAGTGATTCACAGATATTGACTAGGTATACCTGATTAAAAAAAGGGCACATTATTTTCGTGAAATTTCATTTAGATTTTGTCTTATCACACCTCTGCAATGAGAACTGAAAGTTTAAGGAGGTACGTTGCTCAACTGACAGCAATACTCCAGCCAGCCATTTCACATAATTATTAACCTGGCGACCATGGCTTCATATATTTCATCATGAATGGGTTGTGGAAAATTGGCATTTGAATTCTGAAGGGACTTGAATTGTTCTTGACAGTGCAATATTGATGTTGAACAGCTTTTGCAAACAAAACAATCATTCGGGTGTGGAGTTTGCAAAGGTTATGACTGTCTGTAAAGCAGAGATACCCTGGCAAACACACCAACACTTTGGATCTGGCAGTTGTCAGGGTTATCCAAGATGCATGTTGATAAATATGTTTTGGGCAAAGGTTTTGGTTGTGCAGGGACTTTGACTGATGACATATATATGGTCAGCTATGTTAATCCTTAATGTTCTGAAAACACTTCAAAATGACTGTTGCACACTTAGAGCAACAATGGTTGATTAGCCATTCTGCGGTTATTTCATATCTCCTTTGTACGAGTTACTGAGTGAATGCCAGCCTCATTTTGACACCCAGCAATACAACACTGTTTTGATCTGTTTTCCCCTACCTTGTCGGTAAAAATTCTGAAATAATGATCCTCACAGTTAAATGCATTCAACTTGAGCAGATGTAAAAGCAAACTTGAAAAAATTCGGCCTCGACCAGGATCAAATTTGTCTTTTCAGCTGCTCAAGTTGAAAATATTTAAAAACTGCAAGCCCTTAATGGTCACATTTGTTACATCCGGCAGTTCACACATGATTTTTTTTTCATATGTATCCATCTTCAATAAGAATTCTCCCTGGCATTTGGAACTGTTTCCTCATCAGAAGTACAAATATCTGAAAGGGTGTGAGCAGAAGTCAATTGTTCTTTTAACAGAAGGGACAGTTTAGAACTTTTGCATTGTCCTAAAACTCCCTTATTGCATAGTTCACCTGGTGTTACTGAACTCAAACTACAAATTTTTCACTGACACTTAAGAATAAGGGCCTGAATGTCTTTCCCTTGAATTAAGCTTCTTGTACAGGCTACAGGCAGAAGACAAAAAATCATATAATTTCAAATCCTTCAATCTTTTTTAATGACCCTAGCAAATGTTTATAATCCTTCTCATTGGACAGTTGCATGCATAATGTGGGAAAATGCCTGGAAATGTGATAGTTAATTGCATTTTCCATTGAATTTAACTTAGCACATCAGTACAATGCAATATATGGAAGGGAGGTTTCCTAAACCTTGGTGTATTTTCTTTGCCAATTCTTTAAGTTCTCGTATCAAAACAAGCAAACCTCAGGTAGCTCTATTTGTAAGGGCAAGCATTCTTCTTTGTTGGTTGTCCTTTATAAGCTATCCTTTCCAGTGGCAAAATTCTATCATCTAAAATGTTCTTAAAGCTGTTTTTCTTGTAACTGCACTTTCTGAAAACTAACCAATATATTTGCAGGAATAACTGCCGCTAAGAAACATTCAAGCCAAAATAAGAAGAATTCCATAAAATAAGCGTGCTGTTTTATACGTAGTTACGCCTACAGCTGTAAACAAGATGCATAAAACTTGAGACAAGTATTTGTTTAATGCATGTGTAAAGTTCAAGTCCATTTTTAATACATTCTAAGCCTTCGCATTCGATTTTGCACCTTCAGTTGTGAAACAGACTTGAAGAAGAATCGCAATCGAAATCTCCTCTTTTCACTTTGTTTGCTGGAAGATTCCACAGTTTCCACAGTATAAAGATCCTTATAAATCTTCCTGAGACGACGAAATCCACAATCATCCGCTAGAATATAAGCTTAGTTATAATTTGAGCTAATCATATTGATCAACACGCTCAACTAGGAAAATCTCAGGCCGAACCTTGTCACTCGCATATTCAATAATGACTGCTCTACTAACCTAAAATAAAGCTGGTCCTTCATTCCATCGGTTTTGATGGTCTCAGAAACAGAAAATATGGATCGAAATGGAAGGTCGAAAGCTGCAACTTAATGCCATTTCCCAGGTCAACTGGCTGTTGACACGGCGAGCGTTAGTTTCGATAACACAAACATCACAGCTCATGTTCTTGACATTATACACAGCAGGAGTGTACACAGATTCAGAATTTAAAGAAATGTGGTATTCAAACTCTGTACTGTCGCAAAAAATGCTAACAGCAAATAAACAATAACAAAAAACGAATTCCTTTTCCACAATCGAGTAACCACGAACAAAAAACAAATATTCTCGAGTAGTTCGCGCGCGAGTTCCTTGCACTTCGCGCATGCTCGCTAGGGTTTTCGAATGATTGACACATTTCTTTACTGGGGCAATCATGTAGAGGCCAAAAGCGGCAAGATCAAAGGTAGCTGCCAGCCCCCCCTGGCATGCCACATAGCCACCGAACTGATGTTCTATTTTTCAACAGGCTTAGATAAACACGAGGAGGTTGGGACTGAGGATGTCTACATAATTATGCACAATCAGGAGGAAAGTAGTAATGTAACTACAGCAACTTGAGGCCTGTGCACAACGCGACCAAACCACAGAAACGGACAACTTATGAAAGCCTTGTTTAAGATTTAGTGGAAGAAGCATTTACAATGGCTGGTTAAAAGACAAGGCCTTACCAGTGTCATTTTGGTTGGTGGACGGTTCAGTTCAATGGCTGCGTCGGTTATCTAACTAGAAATCCTAAAAGTGGTGAACAGGGTAGGAAAAGATACTACCACAGCTGTTGTTAATTTGTTGTTTTCTGTTTGTTTTGTTGACTTCACCCCCACCCCAACTATTGCAACACCTAATGTGCATGCAAGTGTAAACTATCGTGCAAAACTTTGTGTTTTATTTTATTTGTATTTATTTTTTTTAATAATAGATTTCATTGCAAACAAAATATACACAGTACAATACACGAGAGTTAAAGTATAAGTAGTAACTTACAAAGTGCCAAACCTAATTAGGATAAAGCAATAAGGATACGTAACTAAATAATTAAGTTAATAATATTGGAGAAAAGGCTGGGGGAAACACAATCAAGTCGTTTTAGGCTATCTTGTTGATTTTCCATGTTCTTTCAAGTTTTAAGATGCATTCTGCTCTGTCTAAATTCTTTTTCAATGATTTGTTTGCATAAATATATTGCTCCACAAACTGCAGGAGCCATGAGATTCTTCTGTACAGAAGTGAATTTGACACAGGTGACAAATGACAGAAGTTCAATAATATCTGAGCGACAGTGGGGATGATGTTGCTGTGGTATTGCGCATTAAACCAATTTAAAATGTCTTCACATAGTTTAAGAGAGGATGTGCATTCCATGAAGGTGTGTTCAAGGGAGTCTGGTTCGTGACACTCCACGCATTCATTGTTGTTGACAACTCCATAGCGTTTAAGTTCTTTGTTGGCGATAAGAATACGGTGCAAAAGTTTGAAGGAGAATTGTCTCAGCCTGTTATCTTTAGTTGTTTTGTATATTATTGCCCCCGCAGGGTTTGCAAAACTCGAGGAGGCAGAATTGAACTCCCCGCGTAATCATGGGAAATTGTTGTATACCAGATGAAATCTTGACTTGAATGAAGGCGAGGCGCGCAAAGTATTGTCGGGAAACCGCAATATTTATGCATCAGTCAGTTCCAGCAGTGCCCATCCCCCCCCCGGGCCAACCCCCGGGCATTAGCATTTTTTGTAAAAAAAAAAAAGGCAAATTCCCGGGAGTGGGGATAAACAAGTCCGTCAAATGCCCCGGGTTGGGACCAAAAAAGAAGACAAATGCCCCACCCCCGGGATCATCTAGAAAGCAACACTGCTCAAGATTTAATAAATCATAACAAGAAAGTTTCACTCATCGTTAAGACCATTAAGGCTGGTTTCCATATCGTTGCTATGATTGCTGCAATCGCTGGAAAAACGTTCAGCAATCGTTGTGATCATATGGGTACCACACTTCAGCGATCGTAGCGCTCACGTCATTTCACAACGATCGTGAAGAGTGGTTTCTATATGATTGCAACGATTGCGATCACAGAGATCGTAGCAACCGTACGGAAACCAGCCTTTATTTTCAATACTTTTCGGTTGTTTACCCGTGCGTCTATCCTCGATCCCGTTGTTCATTTGCTTTAATGCCACTTATCAGTAACACGCCAAATTGTGTACATGACAGTTCCTTTTGGTTCAATTATTCATTCATTTACGTGATTTTGATCTGCACAATTCATGTGTTTATTTTTAAAATATACTAAGAAATGCTTAAATATATTAAGTTATCGAGGAACTGAAAACGCATTATCCGTATTTATCAAACGGCCAAAATCGTAAAAGATTTTCACGAAAGTGATCATCTTGGAGACCTTTAAAATCCATATATTACATGCGAGACCAAAACCTGACAAAGATGTCAAGTGCCCTGGAGTCGTCCCGGGAGTAGGCAAATGCCCAACCCCCGGGCAGTGATAAAATTTCAAATGCCCCACCCCCGGGATTGGCACATGAGCAAATGCCCGGCTAATGCCCGGGGAGGGATGGGCACCGCTGGAATTGACTGATGCATTACACAAGCTAAATAAAGGGAACTGTGGACGTCAAATCGACTTTACAAGACCTGGGTAAACGCTCCAGTACGGTAAATGTTGTTTTTAAATACTGATTTGCCTTTCAAAAATTGTTTAACTGATGGTTTAATCCAGGTTTCTATGATCTTTGCAATTTTGTTCGCAAAGCAGCTCCAATTTTGATCAACCGGTCACCATCAACTCATGTGAAGTGTCTGCAAAAGTTGCATGCGTGTGTCCATGCAAACAAGAAAATCTAGAGTTTTTCGCTGCTAAAAGCAAATGTACTGTTTATTTGAATAAAATGTTTGGCTGGAAATCATTTTTGTCGATTCTGTCTATTTTACATGCGTCATGGTGGGGTTTAAGAAGCAGCGCAACCTTTAATTTGCATAAGCGAGTTGAAATTTGATACAGGACAACGTGTGGGAAATTTCAGCAATTTTTGTTTTCATGGTTGTTTTCTACTTGATACGTAACCATAGTTCTCTATATCAGAATATTTTAAATTAAACTTGAGTAGACAAAATTTATTCTGTGCGAAACACGCGAGTCAATGGGTTAAGTATTGAATTGTTGCGTTCCTGTACGTTTTAAAAATACAGTTTCAGCTAGCTGTGCATGTTCTTTATTATTTCTTAAACTGAAGGAAAGCGAACGAACAATGCATACGTTAAATACAAAGCCTCTGACGTTCCCTGGGCAAGCTCCTTTCAACAAACTTTAATTGTTGCCTTGTTGCGTTTTTAAAAACATTTGAAAAAAACCGTTTCAGTTGTGCATGTCTTGACAGCAATATATTTTGTTATTAATAATTGGTAAAAAAGAATTAAAAAGTTGACACTGGCTAAAAATATGGTTATGGACGTTTCGGCCACTACTGTTGCCTTCCCCAGCAAAGATAAAAATGCAAATGTCTAACGGCGTCCTGCTTAGAATATGTAACCGATGTGTGATAAAACTAAATCACACCTCGAAGGACCTTTCTGAGTGCAACGAGTCTCTAGAGCAACGAGTCTCTAGAGCATTCTTAATGACTCTAAAAATTCCTAATGTTATTGTATACGTTTGTATACGTTATGTGTATACGTTATGTGTTCGTTTATGGTGTTCTTATTCCGCACGGAATGCCAAGCTTCAAGAATTAGTCTTTGTCGCCACGTCGATGACCTGTCGACAATTTCAACGCTCTCCAAATCTATTTGATGACCGTTAAGCATATGGTGTTTGGCCAACAAAGAGGTTTTATCCAATGTTGCTTTGGCCTTTGCGTGTTCTTTCACACGTGTTTTTAGCGCGCGTGATGTCTGACCAACATAAACACAGTCACAATCTTTACTTTTGATCTTATATACGATTCCTCTGGAAGCCTCTTTCTCGATCTTGTCTTTTGGCTTTTTGAGTATGTTCGAGATGGTGCGAATAGGTTTATGGGCGACCTTGATGTTGAAACCTCGAAGAACGTTTGCAATTCTTTCGGAAAATCCTTTGGCGTGGGGGAGGATAACAAAGCCACGATGGTCGATATCATTTATTTCTTGTTGTCTACTCAGTTGGCGGCCATTGTGAATGAAGTTAGCAGGGTAGTTATTAGTGGCGAGGGCTTTCGCTACTCGCTTAGTTTCCCGTGATACTTCCTCCTTGGTGGAAGGAATGTTCCTCGCACGATCCATGAGAGTGCGAGCGACCGAGTGTTTATGCTGGGGCTGGCGGTGTGATTTGAAATCAAGGCAAAGGTCGGTGTTAGTAGCTTTCCTGTAGACAGACACGGTGATCGAGCCATCTTCTTGTCTGGTTGTTTTGGTGTCAAGAAAGGCAATGGAACCTTCTGATTCTATCTCGATTGTAAATTTGATGTGAGGGTTAATGGAATTGAGATGTGACTGTGGAATTCATCTACGCGTTCCCTTTTTACACATACGTGGCTATCATCTACGTGTCTAAACCACCATTTGGGAGGGTTAGGGGTCGATGAGAGAGCCTTTTCTTCGACATGTTCCATGACGAGATTGGCCAAGATGGCGCTGACTGGGGATCCCATAGGACAACCGAAAATTTGTTGAAAATGACTGCCTTGGAATACAAAGAAATTGTTGTCGAGGACGAACTGTAGAAGTGCCATGATATTTTGGATAGATAAGTTGGTTCGCTCCGGTAGTGATTGGTCAGAGTCCAGTCTCTCTTTAACAACTTCGATTGCTAGGTGGGTCGGGATGCAAGTAAACAGTGACACGACGTCAAAAGATACTAGAATCTCGTCGGGATCTACTGACAAGGTGTTATTGTTTGTGGTTATTTTGCCTTGCCATTATCAAGGAAATTATAGAAAAGCGGGGGCACCTGTAGTGACAACTATTACTAGTTTATACTTTGTTCCCAACTGTCTGCAATAACGTCGTTTTTTCTGGGACTCACTGGGAAAAAAACCGTTTCAGTTGTGAAAGTCTTGACAGCAATATATTTTGTTATTGTTTGTGGTTATTTTACCTTGCCATTATCAAGGAAATTATAGAAAAGCGGGGGCACCTGTAGTGACAACTATTACTAGTTTATACTTTGTTCCCAACTGTCTGCAATAACGTCGTTTTTTCTGGGACTCACTGGGTAACCTGCGAGTTGTGGAGTTGCGAGTTGCAAGATGCGAGTTGCAAGTTGCGAGGTGCGAGTTGCAAGTTGCGAGTTGCAGTTGCGAGTTGCAAGTTGCAAGTTGCAGATTCGGTTCCTCAACAGTGTTATTTGACTGCGTTCTCAAAATTGTAAATTGGTGCTGGGAAAATATCGTATCCTATTTTGTCTCATTTTAGAGCTGAATTTCAATCTCGTTTCTTCCCGGAGATTTTTTAACCAATTGAAGTTCCTCCCGTTTGCCCCTTTCCTCCTTTTTCTATTCTTACTGACTCCGTTCTTTATTGCATTCGGGGGTGCACTTTCAAATGTTGTATATGTTGGCGCTACACGTAGTAACGAATGGGTGAAATAATTTTAAAAAAAAACCGATGGAGAGCATTCATACGGCTTGGTTGCGTTTGTATTGAAAGTAAAAGTCTTCATTTCAGTGTGTTATGTCGGTTACATTCACATATCATAGTGGAAGTTTTGTTTCTCTCAGACAAAATTCTACGACATTACGCCTTAGCCTGAACGATGTATATCTAAAGCATTCACCGCAACGGAAATCTTGTGGAGTGCATTAGGTGAAAGATAATTCTGACGAATTACATTTTGTAAGCGACCGTAGATTTTACAATTAAAATTCAACAAATATCACTTTCGCTTGCAGTCTCATATTTTCTCATAAACTACAACGGGAGCCCATAACCTCCTGACTACAGTCATAGAGGTCTTGTTTCTTTTTTGTGCTGACTCCATGAGCTTCCGTGCGATTTCCCATTGTTTACTTCAGTGTACTTGTTTGAATTTAATTGTTTGTCAGGGACTGAACATTGCGTTTTTCGAAATAACTTACGTTGAACATGAAACAGATTTTGTGTTGGTGTAAACCAATTCCAAACTTTTTTCCATACATGGCTGGACTGGCTATGACCCACTATGAAAGAGAACATTGTGGTTGTTTTCCTTATGAATTGATTTCACCAAATTGTGTCGTTTACAAAACGTTGTTCAAATCTCTGCAGAACTTTTATTTACCAAGGTTGCAAGGAACTCGACTATCGTCTTTTCAGCGGATTGTGTCTCCGATTGTTTAACTGTTACGCTGTCAGTAATTTAGCAACAAAATATGTTTTGAGGTCAAGTCCAAGATACAGTTTTCGATTGAACTAAGCGTCCGCGTGTATGTAGAAAATTGGAAAATATGTCACTGTTTCCATTTACTTTGTAATCCACACGATAGGTTCAGTTTAGAACCCTGCAAATAATAATAATAATAATAATAATAATAATAATAATAATAATAATAATAATAATAATAATAATAATAATAACGACCAACATTACTAAAAGCACAGCACAACACATTCTACCACGCATTCGTTAAACCGCGAGTAGTGCCAACGAATAGTTCAAGAAAAAAAGGGGGGAGAAAGAACAGGAGGAACTTGAAATGTTAAAAAAAATTCCGAAAGAAACTGAGAAAAAATTTGTCTAAATAATGATACAAAAAGGATATGATACTTTTCCCATGAGCATATTTTACAATTTTGAGAATACTGATGAGGAATCTAAACTATTTTCCATCGCAACTGGATACTCGCCGCTGGCAACTCGCAACTGTCAACTCGCCGCTGGAAACTCGCAACTCGCAACTCCACAACTCGCATTCTTCCCACACCCGTTTTTTCTGACCATGTTTTTTTTTTTTTTTTTTTGCGGTTGGTGACTTGTTTTTGTTTTTTTTTTCCCAAGGAATAATCAGTAGTAGGTGCTTGCATCGCATTTTTAGAAGGATAAACACTTTGTCTTTTGAAAGCTGAAACAAATTATCATCCTGTTCGGAAAGTCGTCGAGTAATGAGAGATTGCGAAGCGTCACTTCCCAGACATACTGGTATTGCGGAGATGATTTGCTGATATCGCAAAAAATTGATGAGGAATCTCAACTATTTTCCATCGCAACTGGATACTCGCCGCTGGCAACTCGCAACTGGCAACTCGCAACTGGCAACTCGCCGCTGGAAACTCGCAACTCGCAACTCTACAACTCGCATTCTTCCCACACCCGTTTTTTCTGATCATGTTTTTTTTGGGGGGGGTTGGTAACTTGTTTTTGTTTTTTTTTTCCCAAGGAATAATCAGTAGTAGGTGCTTGCATCGCATTTTTAGAAGGATTAACACTTTGTCTTTTGAAAGCTGAAACAAATTATCATCCTGTTCGGAAAGTCGTCGAGTAATGAGAGATTGCGAAGCGTCACTTCCCAGACATACTGGTATTGCGGAGATGATTTGCTGATATCGCAAAAAATTGGTTTTTATTTTGTATTTGTCATTGAGTTCAGATAGCGAGAGGAAATTGCCGTTCTTGTTTAGAAGATCTTGGACAAAGTGAATAGCTTTATCAAACCAAGCTTTCCAAAAGATGGATTTTCCTTCAATGGTTATGTCCCTATTTTTCCACAGAATATAAAACATTTTTAGGTGCATATCCTCGAAATTATTTCACTGATCAGCGAAATACAGCTATCCATAGAAAATGGGTAATTTCTCGTTAAGTTTAATCGCATTGTAGTTGCATTTTAGAATGAAGGTAAGCCCGCCAAGTTTGTTAAAGTAAAAGTTTGGAATCGCTTTCCATAATTCATCTGACCCGAGTACGAATCTAATGATCCAACTTAATCGTAACGCTTTTACAATTGCACCAAAGCATGGAAACTTTAAGCCTCCCTCTGACAGTGGTAGATAGAGCACCTCTCGTTTGATGTTACCCTTTTTTCCACAAAAACATGAAAAGTGTATTTTGGACTTACTGAATGAATGACTCTGGAACAGAGAGCATTGAGGCCGAGTAAATCGGCTTGGATATTCCTAGCGAACTGGCAAGTAAGTTTGGTCTCCATTTTCTGGATCTTGAGACTAAAGTTGCAATTGTTTTTTTTTTTTTACGTTTTCATAGGAAAGATGTGTTCCCAAAATTTAATCGGGTCGCGTGGACATTCGATATTTAAGATTTTTTGTTTATTTGCTTTGCTGGAGCCAATCCACGTAGCTTTTGTTTTCTTTTGGTTTATTTCCAAACCGGAGATAGCGCTAAATTCTTTGATTAATGTTAGGACCTGTTTAACTGACTGTACATCCTTAGCTATGATGGTCGTATCGTCCGCAAATTGGGAAAGTTTCGCCTCTTTATTGTTTGGAAGTTGGAAGCCTCTACACAGTGCAATTTGTCTAATTTTGGTGGCAAGAACTTCGGTTGCAATGATAAAAAGAAAGGGACTTAAGGCACACCCTTGGCGAACCCCGCGCGAGACGTTTTAGAAATGGTTTGTCATGAAACCTGCATTTATTACTCCACTTTCGACATTTGAATAAAGAGTAGATATCCAGTTTCTAATTCTCGGACAAAAACTGAATAATTCTAAGGATTTATCTATGACGTTCCACCCATGGAATCGAAAGCTTTCTTGAAATTGAGAAATAGAAGAATGCCTGGGAGCTGAGTATTCCATAATATCACATAATAGTCTTACATTTTACCCAATGTATCTTCCTATGATAAAACCGGATTGATCAGAGTGAATAATATTGGGTAGCACTGATTCTATTCGTCTAGCAATTGTTTTAGCTAAGATTTTATAGTCAACGTTGAGAAGGGTTATCGGGCGCTAATTGACAAGACGATCAAACAGGAGTCTTCTTTAGGAATTAACGTAATCACGCCCCTTCTTTGTGATACAGACAACTAACCAGTAAACCAGCCGTAACTATATCAACATTGATAACATAAGTTGCAAATGGGTAATCAATGAGTACTATCAATGAGTAATAAGTGGAGCCAATAATAATTATTCAAGAAAGCATTTTGTTGCCTACTGATTACTCATCCATGCCAACAATAATTATCATTTTTTTTCGTATTATTTATAACTCATTGATTACCAATAATTTTTTATTGATTACTCATTGATTAGTTATATTGTGTTGATCCAGAAAATATCCATACTACCCCCAAGGAGGGGTTATCTGGTTTGAACACCCCACCCCTCCTGTCTGGAAATTCAAGTGTAGGTTCTTACTTTCCTTTAAAAATTTTGACCTTTGTTAAAGACCCCCTCCCGCTTGGAATTTCAAATGACCTCCATGGGGTGGGTATGGGTATTTTCTGGAACCACACATTGTTTATTATATATACCTCTAAAAACTATTATGAATTTCTGCTCTTGTTGTATCAATAGTTTTAGATGCCATTCTTATTGCACAAAATCTGTTACATTCTACAAACTATAACAGGAAAGGTGCTCTCACAGAGTCCAACTCAACTGGCCCAAAAAAATAGGATCTATGACTATGACCCTGGAGGCCTTAAGATTTCCAAGTGCCACTAAAGGAATTCTAAGCTTAAGATCAAGTGTTACAGAGGAGATTTAAAAATCATGTGTGTGAGACAAAGAAAAAATCTGATACCCTCAGGGAATCGAACCTAAGACCTTCTGTAGTTGATCAAACACACCAACCACTGAGCTATTGGAAGACTCGTGGGGAGCAGATGACTTGTATGAATGAGTTCTTAAAGGTTCAAACTCGAGTGGCATAACATTATGATGATTTGAATAAAACATCCTAAGAGGCCTTGTTTGAAGGATTCCAAGTACTGCTTATTTGCTTATTTTTGTGCAGGTTAGACAGTAGCTTTTTTACCACATCGTGTCTAAATAAAGGTTTTGTTGTTGTTGTTGTTGTTGTTGTTGTTGTTGTTGTTGTTGTTGTTGTTGTTGTTGTCGTTGTTAGACAAGAACTGTGTCACAAGAACGTTGTCAGGCATTTCCAGAAAAGGGAAATGTCATTGAGTTAAGTTTAAATAACTCACATAACATCAAATAAATGTTATCCAAATAATGTGTTTTAAAGCCATGAAATTATGTTAGTGGGTAATCCATGACAAAGCAATTACATCAACAATTAATCAATGACTAAAACTTTTGTGCACTATTCATTAGTCATTGATTACTTATTAGGTCACTCCATGACAGCTCAGTCAATGACTTACTGATTAGTCACATCTGGAGTAAAGAAAAATGGGAAAAAAAATTCGACACCCAGTGGGTTATTGCATTAAGTATGCACCATCCCACTGTTGAGGAACAGTGGAATTCTTTCAGACTGTGGGTGAAAAAGGCTAAACTACTGAACACATGGCCACTTTTATTCAGGTAGTAAATGAGCCAGCTATTTTCTGGATTGTTAACAGTAATATAATAAGAACAAATTAAAAAAGAAAAACTCAAGTATACAAATTGTGAATAGTAAAAGGCTAGAACTGTGGTTCTATGTAATAAATGGGGGACTTAAACATAACAGTTTTCAGTTAACCAATACATTTTTAAATGGGAACAAGCCACAAGGAAACCTTCCCCCCCCCCCAATTTTATTCCTTACAGGGCACTACACTCCAAGATGGCACCTAATTACGCTCACTCCCCCCTATTCTTCTCGCCAGGTTTGCAAATGGCAGCTCCGCCGCCAAGTTCCTTGCACAATTAACCCCAACATTACCAATTGAACTAAGTCGAAACATTAAACCAATGCAATCACGTGATTGGATTTGATTAGGTTCGGTAATCAAACACGATTGAACTCTCAAAAAACCCAGAGCAATTGAATACAATCAAGCATATTATTAGGTTCGATTGAGTTTGATTCTGTTCAATTAAACAAACAACCAAATTAGCTGATCATGAGGATAGACTTTATTCAAGTTCTTTAATGTTTTTTATTATCTCATAGGAAACACGGTTCATTGCATTTTGCAGGGGATAATAAAGATTATATATGATGACTAAAAAAGTTATAAACTGAAATTAAAGTGGTTACCATCATCCGATGAACTTAACTCGAAGATATTCCCTGTATTTTGGTGATTTTAATATTTTTCGATCGTGTTTGAGAGATTTTGGTTGAGTTGGACTGGGTTCAATTGAGTTTGGTTGGGTTTGATAACTTTTCAGTTCGTTTTTGTTCGATGTCCAGGCCAACTGAACCCAATTGTTTGAGATTTAGATCCACTAGGTCCAATTATTAAGTTCAATTACTGCAAGCTTTGATTGGTTATGTCACGGGGTTAATTAACACACTAAGTGAGCCTGCTTGCAGGCTAGCTCCTTACTGTAAAGCTAAAACCAGTGACAAAACAAACTTATGGCCAATATACACTACCAAAAACTTTTGGCAAGGCTGGTATAAAATGGTACACGTAAATGTAGAACAGTTACCTCATTTTTACATTCTATTTTTTACCGTGCTATTAAACCACTGTAAAATAATGTTTTGGTACAGGAACCCAGCTCACATCTATGTGGATGCTATTATTCAAACATGGTGGACAAAAGGAAACTGGCATTCCATCTTATCTCTTGTCAAGTCAAGTCACATCACGAAAAAGTATAAGAGGCATATTACCGACTACTTTTCAAGAAAAAGACGTGAAGATGCAGCTTGTTTATAACAGCAATACTCAATGGCATCTACTGAATTTTCCTCCAGGTTAATTTCTCAGTTACATTAGAGAAAACCATTAAAAGAAAAAAGGACACTTGATTTTCTTGAGAACTTTCATTTCATCACTGCCATGTTGTCTTGAGTTGAAAATGTGCACAAGCTCGAGAAAATGGACATCACCATAGGGATAAAGACGCGACAATCGTTAAGAAAAAATTGGTTCGGGTCATTTAATCATGTACACTGCACACTTTATTCAAGCCGGGCTAGTTTTCTTGTACCCTGCAAGCATATTTCTCTTGGTCTCCCAATGTTCTGGCGGGCAAATAAGTAACCTCTGTGCAAAAACGTCCAATTTCCTGGCATGCATGTGGAACATTCGTCATATTAGTCATACGTATCATCACTTCCCTTTTGCAGGTGTGCTTGCACGTCAGCTTAAACAAGACTTGTGAACTCCATGAAAATGTTACTTGCACCTGGTTTATTTGGGCATTACTTTAAACTCCGGATAAATCTTAGTAAACTGAAGCTTAAAAAATATTGCTACCTTGCCTTTCTGCTGATGATCATCTGAGCCATGAGAAATGAAAAAAAATGGAAAAAAAGCAAATCTGTCACATACAACAAGTTTGAAGTGTATCACAGCGCATGCACTTTTTGACAACATTGGTGGCATGTGTCAGCTTCAAAACTAGTTGTAAGCTGGTCAGAAACCAGAATTTTAAAATCCTGGGCGGCAGCAGATCAAAGAATCGGACGGTTTTGCACAGAGGTTACTTGCCAGACAGAAAATAGGACGACCAAGAAACCTCTGCTTGCAGGGTAATTTTCCCGGTACGCGTACCAGTGAATGATTTGCCACTAATCAGATTCCTCTGTTCTGCGCAAAGGATTCTGGGATCACTAGGGGGCAAACATTGCAAGTCGCTCGAAGGAAATGTATGGCGAAAAGTTGTTTTGACGTCCAAAAAGACGATTTTTGAAGGAGTTCGACACTTTTTCGCCGTTATTTTATCCGAAATGGATTTGGACCATGTTGGTACGTGGGAAGTGTAAGTTTTAGTTTGTATAACCTCGAAATATGTGATAAAATCTACTGATAAACATGTTGCTTGCGTAAGATTAATTGTGAAATTTTCATCGCGTAATGCTCTCGAAATATCACAAAGTTAGGCATAAATCGAGAGAAACTAAGTCAATAAACCCTATTCAGTTGTAACTACGTGTGTACAGACTGCTTTTTGGTTATCTTTGAACTCAGTAATACAAATAATATCGGAAATATGCCTGGTGGCGATCATTGCGCTGTGTGAGGTTGTGACAACGATCGAAGCTACCCAGAGAAGCAAAAAATTCTTCCTCACGTTGGAATATTGAGATTCCACTCGCCCAAGAGTAAAAAAGATGTTTTGTCGAGGGCCAGAGCTATAAATCGTGATCAATTTAAAGTTACAAAGAGTACAAAGGTCTTCTCAAATCATTTTGTGCAAGGTTATCAAACCCCCGAATGTCCTACACCAACACTGTACATGAGAGGGTACGACTCGAGTTAAACTAAAAGACCTGCTCCAAAGGTCAGGCCAACAGAAAACAAAGAAAAAAAATCAAGAAAGTGAAAGCAAAGTGATAGAGTAGATGAAGTCCCAACTAAGAAAGTGCCTTTTGTGGACGACGAATCACTATTTGGAGAGAATATTGACTTTGAACATCCAGCTTGAGAATAGTCATCATAATACATTAAAGTGATTGGACAACTACACTGATTTTTTGTTGTGATCGAAGAAAATGAATTAATGTTGACAATCGGTTTAAAACTGAACCATTTTCTCAGTTTTGTTGAGAAGGTAGAAATAGGTCGCTTTAGGAGTGATGCACAACTGAATATGTCCACAGTTTCTGCCCTAGTTCCCGTGATCTTGCTGTTCTTGACATGTTCCTCCAAAGGGCCGTTGACAAAATTTGGATCGGACCGGATCGGATCGGATCGGATCGGACTGACAAAAGCTGGATCGGATCGGATCGGACCGGACTCACAAAACCTGGATCGGGTCGAGTTCTATTAAACAAGCCCATATCTACTCATTGAAAGTAGGTGCATTTCAAATTCCCATTAAAAAAATGGTCAAGTGGTATCTCTGGATCAAGATGACCAAGAGAGATCAAGAAAGTGATTGCCGTTGCACTGTTTTTGTTTTTTCCTCCTCCATTCTGTGGTGAAGACTGACTGTTTATTGTTATGCATTTAAACTACTTGATTAAACAATCACGTTTTTCTAGAGAGAGAGAGATCCAAGCGGAAAGACAAAGAGGAATAGAGCCTAAAGTAACAATGATCGCGTCTTTGCCGTCCTTTACTTAAAATTTTAGCTATTAATGAATCGACCTATAAACTATCTGTCGGTAAGGTTTTCTATCTCAAAGAAATTGAAGAAATTGGTCATATCAGAGATTGGGAAGGCAGA
This sequence comes from Siderastrea siderea, assembly GCA_964030785.1. Lineage (NCBI taxonomy): Eukaryota > Metazoa > Cnidaria > Anthozoa > Scleractinia > Rhizangiidae > Siderastrea > Siderastrea siderea. Next base: position 45,786,573 of record OZ034971.1, on the reverse strand, counting down.
ACAGGCATATATATGGGCCTATGGCCCCTGGCTTTCAAAAGTTATGGGCCATTTCTAAAAAGTATGGGCCATGGCAGTTATGGGATGGGCCAGAAGTTAAAGAAAAGAAATATTGGTATTTTAGTAAGGGATGTAACTTTTGATAGTGTGTATCACACAGCATCTTGCAGGTGACATTAAAATGAAATAGTTTTATTCAGGTTTTACTTTAATCAATCAAACTCAACAGCTGTTCACTTTAGGTGAAGAGCAGTCAGTGCACTAAACTAATGAAGGTGTTCATATCCTTACTCTTACATAATCATGTTTCTTCTGTAAACTGATGACTGAGCAGACTTACTCTTGAAACTTCATACATTGCTTACTCACTAGAGGACTGGAGAAACAATTCTGAGTGATAATCACTAACTCAACTATGAACTGTAACATTAGAAGTCGCAAAACTAGCGTAAAATCTGTATTATCCGAGGGCCAAAGTACGCAAAATAAACAATCATGGCGGCCGATGAAAGAACCTCGTTTGGAGGCTGAGTTCGAGCAGAGGTCTGGGGATGAATAAACGCACACGATAGATCCTCCATCAAAAATAACGATAAATTAAAGTCGATGCAGTGACCGATATTTCGTTTTTTATTTATCATAACAGTAGAAATTACCCAAACAGAAACTATTGTTTTGGCTTTTGTTTCAGTATTGAGAACGGTATGCGAAACCTAGTGTATGGGGCTATACGGAAATCTTTCCAAATATTCTACATCTGACACACCATTATGCGGCTCGGGCGCATCTTGGGCCCCTTAAGTAGTTTTATGATATGCCATTTTCTTTACTTATGCGCCATATGCGCATGGCGCACATCCTTCCCAATCTCCGTCATATGACTGAACGATTTACGCCCTTCCAAAAATCAGTGACAAAAATAAGATTAGTAAGGACAAAAAATTTCAGTTTGAGACCCTGTTTTGTCACATAACAACTAATCAAATTTTGCATCTGAACTGTGTCTTTGGTTTACGATAAATCACATTGTTGAAATGAAACAGAAAAAGGCTAACTTATTCTTTTATACAATGTGGATGAACAGTTGTGTTCACTGTAACGTCTGAAACTTTTTGCATGCAAAAGCTTGCAAAGCTAATATAATTTGATTAGACACTGATTGTGAATATGGAAATGAAACCATAATGCTTCTGAATAAACACGGCTGTCACTTGAAAAGAAACTTCGAGTATACTGTCATTAGTTGAAAGGGATTTTCCAGAAAAACTGGAACAAAATCAATAATCAAACCTACATTAATGTTAGAAAGCAAACAGATTGTTTTCTTATACAGTGATAGCTTGCATTGTTAAATAGGTCTAAAGTACCGGTAATTACTATTCTATACTTATTACCTTAGTAGGTCACATTTTTTTTCAGTTTTGATAACGTGAAATAAAACCTTTCGCTCAAACTTGACACAATTTTCGTCATGCGGGCTGACCGCGAACACTAAACCATTGTGTGAATCGGGCTATCGTAATTGTCGGAACAGATCTCATATTCCACCATTCTAGAATCTGGACAAAAAATGAAAGCAAGTATCCTTGTCATACCACCATTCTAGGAGCTTTAAGTTCCGTTTTATTACCCTCTGTGAGGTAGCTATTGTTACATTCTAAAAGCCTTGTAATCATATGTACATGGTTCAAGTTCCAAGTAAAGAATGAGAAAGACGCGAGTTATCTTGATATCATTGTTACTTTATGGTCAATATTCGGTGCTGACTTAATTGTACATACTCTGGCACACGCTATTGAAGTTTCTTCTTCATAATGCAGTAGTTGAAGTAATGAAGTAGTTCACAGAATGTAAAACCATAACAATAAACAAAAAGTCTTCACGACAGAATGCAGAAGAAAAAGCAAAAACAGTGCAATGGTAATCACTTTCTTGAGCTCTCTGTCATCTTTAATGGGAATTTGAAATGCGTCTACTTTCAATGAGTGGATATGAGTTTCTTTAATAGAATTCGACCCGATCCAGGTTTTGTGAGTGCGTCCGATCCGATCCAGATTTTGTCAGTCCGGTCCGATCCGATCCAGGTTTTGTCAGTCCGATCCGATCCGATCCGATCCGATCCAGATTTTGTCAACGGCCCCTCCAAAGAGTTCGAAGCGAAGAGAAGCGGCTCAAAAACCTTCGGATTTTTCTCAATCAAACTAGAACTTAGCCTTCGGATTTCCTCATGTTTCTTATCGCTCGTTTCATCCCTCCAGAGAGCAATAGCTCGGTAAAAACAATTTCCATCTCCTCTGACAACAATTTCTCTCGTTTGAGGAGGTAAATTTCCAGAAGCCATAATTTCTTGCTTAGACGTTACTAATAAGATAACAACCTGTACACATGTAAATACAACTGAAAGAGGTTTATTGAACTACTCATGCCGATTTAAAACCTACTTCTATGATATTTCGAGAGCATTACGCGATGTGAATTTCACAATAAAGGCGTCAATAAACCTTTCGCAAGCAACACGTTTATCCGTAGATTTTATCACATACTTCGAGGTTATACAAACTAAAACTTACACTTCCCACGTACCAACATGGTCCAAATCCATTTCTGATAAAATAGCGGCGAAAAAGCGTCGAACTCCTTCAAAAATCGTCTTTTTGGACGTCAAAACAACTTTTCGCAATACATTTCCTTCGAGCGACTTGCAATGTCCAGCGATCCCAGAAACCTTTGCGTATAACAGAGGAATCCGATTAGTGGCAAATCATTCGACGTTTTATCCGTGCTCGAACCGTCTGAAAGTCCGAGCACAGGTAAAATTTGGTTCGACACGGACGAAATTTGGCACAGGGAAAGTCATTAACACTGCAAAATTTATCCAAGCCGAACTATTTTTTTTCGTACGCTTACCATGTTTATCCGAGCGGTGTCAAATGAAATAATCTCGGTAGTGTAAATCGGCCTTCAAAGGGGACTTTCAGTACTTACGGATGCTTTACAGTACTTGCTTATGTTTTCCAGTACTTACTGGTGCTTTCAAGTATACTTACTGTAACTTAAGCTTATGTTTTCCAGTAAGCTGAAACTACATCAATGACAAAAGGCATCGATAATGGCACGCAAAACATCTTCCGATTCAAACGTCTCAAATCGGTCTTTGGTTTTTCTGTCGATCAATCCTAACACCAGAAGAACGTTATTATTATTATCAAGAAACCAAAAAGCGTCTCATCTTACCTTCACTGGAAGAAGTCTCAACGTTTCTTTCCACCCAACCTCCCGAAGTCGACATCGTGCAGACAAAACAGACAAAATAAACTATGCTAGTGCCTAGTCTCCTCGCAGACTACTCAACGTAGATCGTGGATCAGTGGATTCAACTTTAATGGAAGTGATTACGGAAGCAAAGGAATCCTGAATTTGAATCGCTCCCAAGCGCCGGTTGGATGTTCTAGCACTGAGCTTTGGGGAGCCGGCACTGTGGGCAAGACCATATAACTATTGTAGGTTCAAATGTGACACATGTCCCGCCAGTCCGCAGGCTCAATAATGTCAACAATAAAGTGAGAAATAAATACACGTTAAGAGGAATGGCGGCACTAGATGTGATGAAAAATAATGACGAGGCGTTCTCAAGAACTCAGAGAATAATTCAGAGTCCTTGAATGAAGGAAAGAACGAACGACAGAATGAACGAACGAATGAATGAATAACTTCATTTGTAAATCGGAGTATTGAGCTTGACTATTAGTGTGGATTGACTATTTAAAGCTATGATAATAAATTTAAATTTTCTATAAATAAAATAATACTAAAAATAAATTAATAAAACTGTCATGTCAAACTATCAAAGAATAACTCTTACCAAAACCTAAAACCCTTGAATGCTAACCCAAAGCAAGCCTGAAAATATTCTGCATCGTAATGTCACACCTGCTAAAACATATCAGTATAAAAATGTATGTGACCTCTCATTAATGGCCTTTCGACGAGCTTGATTACACAATTATTCCTCCTTCCCAGGAAAAGTAAGTGATTTTATTTTCATTATGTTCATTAGTGTTCCATTATTGTTTCAGTTTGTCTACAATCAATCCTGCTGGGTCTCAAATCAACAATGACTTAATCTTAGTTCTGGCTTTCTTTTTCTGTTAAAATTTTATTGTTTGAAATCGCCAAAATGTTTCGCCTTTTTCCCATGGTTTTTCAACAGGCAACAATGGTTTTGAATTGTGTTAGTAAGAGACGGAGATACAGTTGAAGGCTCTCCTTGCGACCATTCTCGCAAGCGACCAGCTCTAGCTACGACAGCATTGTGAAGTGTTAAACAATAAAAATGTAAGCAACGAAAGTCTTAACTTAGATTTACTTAGATTTGATATATTGTTATAATCAATGAGATATTCTTACTTGGTTATTGTATGATAGGTTTGTTAAGGGATATTTTATCGTGATGAAATGTTGGGTACCACAAAGAATCACTTATTAGTATCTTATTTTGACGTTTGAAATAGTGATCAACTGAATATAAACCTTCTCTTGTTATGAATTTGGTGTGAAACAGGTGTTTGTTCGTTAGTCATTTCCATGGAAACCATCATTAGTTGAAAGATATATTTAGTTTAATGTGAAGAAGGTCGTCGCAGTTATAGACGCAACTTTTGCAGTAGCGAAAAGAAATTCTGAAACGTTTCGGATCTTTCGAAAAAAGCCACGCCTGGTAAGCGACCGCGACAATTTAGTGAATTACCGAATGACCTTCTCTTTTATTCGTAAGCGACCACTCAGTCATAAAAGCATTCACTTCTAGATCAAATTTAGAGTAATACTTAACAGTAAGCGCTATAATGGTTCGTTGACTTGTACGTACACTGACGTCTTCTGTGATAGGCAATAAAAACTCTGCAATATTATTTCCACAATACCATTGGTTACCATCAACATATACCAATCTTTATGCCAAAAGCTCTCGTAAGCGACCACCTTCTATTGTTTCACTACGTGGTTAGTTAAGCGACCAGCTACAGTTGCGACAACTTTTCTGACAAAAAGAATCCCGAGTTGGTTGCTTACGAGAGCTTCGACTGTACATGCTGCAAGAAGCGCACTGCTCGCCAACACAATCCCTTTATGGTCTGCTGAATGGAGATACAAAACTGCTGCACCAGTGCTAAAGGAGGGTCCTACGCACAAGCATTTCAAAATTAATCGTATTCCAATTTAACTTATTTCACAGAAGATTGGCCACTAAAAATTATCTAACGAAAGTAAACCTTAAGGGTGACAGCCGGTCAACTTTTTCCCAGAATGACAAGGAGACTCATCCATCTTTTCTGGACCTGCAACGCAACTACTCCTTTTTGGCGTATTTGATTCCTTGTAATTGGTAGCTCAGTTTTTAAAGCATCACACTAGCAGAGCGGAAGTCACGAGTTTAAATCCCGTCCAAAGCCTCGAAATTTTTTCAGGCTTAATCTTAATTTCTTTAATTGCGCACATCACTGCAAGGGTCACTTTCTTCATTTAAATATCCAATACCGGGATTAAGTTTATGTTATAAGTTATGTTGGCAGCATCATTAGGGTTTTAACGCAAACGTCGAGGTGAAGACGGCCCATTGTTATATTTGAAGTGAACAATCAATTCATCATCAGCATTGGTATACAGGTGGTATAAAGTTTTTCAGTATGGGTGAAGTCACATTATTAACTATAAATTAAATTGTTATTACCAAAAGTCACCTCATTAGCATCCCTATTGTGACGTCATCATCGGGTGCTTACACGGTCAGTAACAAAGTTTGTCGTAACTGTTCCATTACTCCTACTATGAGCACGCGTTTCTCATTTCTTAGAGAAAGACGCGACTACGGTAGAGAATCACGTGTCGTCCGTAACATAGACGTGGGGAAGATGAGATAAAAGAGGGACTACAGACAGCTACAGCATTTTATCGAAAAACGACCACTAAACGACCTTGGAGCGAAAGTTATTATCACTTTTATGCACACGCCCCGTGCATTTATATGTAAACATTTTTCCATAGAATTAACGAAATAAATCAACCTCCAGTCTTTTCTTAAGATTTTCAATCCAGCGGGTTAAAAAACTGAACAGAAAGAGTAAACAATAGATTGAAAAAGTTACACCCTCTCTCCCACCATGTTTGAAAAATCAAGTTTTGATAAAAGAAGCGTAATGTCAAAAACCTTAACTAACTCCTGGTGCACGCTCAAAGTATCTTTCGCCTTGCTCGTTCGAAATTTTTTCTAAAACATTAAGATAATTGGAACGAACTAAAAACGCCGACAAAATGTAATCAAAATGCACGTGGCTAAGCATTGAAACAAAGAAAAGACTACACCACAGACAAAAAGACTAGACCACGGATCATTCGAATCGAGTCGATTCGATCACCTTTCCTATCCCCCCCCCCCCCCCTTCGCCTTATTGCTCGATTTTTTTCTAAGTGTCGGGCAAATCGACTTTTTGGTTAGTCGATTCGACTAGACGACGGACAACTCGAGTCCATTCGAGACCATTCGTCACTACCTTAGACCAATCGAGTCAGTTTGGGTGTATTGGACAACCTCTATATGTAGTAAGTTGAGCCGCGCGAGCATTAAACGTTTCGTCAGTAGAACAAATACGACGTAAACGGAGTGCTAGACTGCAAAGAATGTTTCTCTTAGTATGTAGGGGATGGCAAGATAAATAGAGTAGATGTTAATGTTTGTCTGTAGTTTTAGTGTAGAGGTCGTTGCAGATATTTCCGTCGTTAGCCCTGGCACAGACACAAAAAGCCAGCACTCAACGCATATGTTATGACTTTTTGGGGTGAGCGATAATGAGCACAATTTACCCTATGTCAACACTTGTGTTGTCTTTGGCTTTATAGGAGGCATTGTCTAGATACCAGAGTACGGGTGTTCCAAGACTTAATGCCCGGCCCCGGGTGCCCGGCAGTCCGAAATTCTCGAAGAATTTCGAAGGAAGGGCTTTTTCTAACGTTCTTAAAGTACTTTGGCTCGTAGTTGACGAGGTTTCCGAGCTTGTACATATTGCGCAATGTTTGCAACACATTAGAATAATTTGTGGCTAGACAACAGTAGTCCCGCCATTCAGAAACGAACGGAATTTGGGCGGAATGTCTCATTCACGAACATCCTGGGAGTATTCTAAGTTTGTCTAGGATTACCAAGTGATTCAAAACACCAATTTGGTTTTGTAGCTGACGAATTTTCGGAGTTTGTGCGTACTAGAAAATCGCTATGTTCGCGACACTTACAATTATTTGTGGTTAGACACGCCAGTCGGAAACAAACAGAATTTGGACAGAATTCCTCATTCAAATTTCCTTGGAGTATTGGGAAGTTTTTCCTAGTTTCAGTATGCTATAACAACTTAGAAAAACCATGTTTCCATGGCAGGAACGAACTGTAAAAACCATGTGAACAATCATATTTTCTAACATTTTAATAGCAATCACACGGGAGTACCTGAATCACTCTATTTTGTATCTATAATATTATCGGAACTTTTTTAAAGCCACAAAAATTTACGCTCACCGATTTTTTTAAATTTTAATTTTGTTTTCACTTAAGGACGTTCGCGCTAATTGTTTCTGTGCATCCTTACTGCGCACGCAATTCACGTCACCATGTCATGCCACGTCATGCATTGAGCGCGCGCGCTGTTGAAGAAATGTAGATCTATAGCGCTAGTGGGCATTTTAATATCTATGCACGGATTTAACTCTCTTAAATGTTCGGTAACCCCAAATTTTCTTTTGATAGATCCTTTTCTTTATTGATTATCTACGTTTTTGAAAAATTGAAAAAAATCTGTGTTGTGGAAGTTTGATTTTTTTCAACTTTTCTGTCCACACATAATCAAATTCCACTGTTATTGTAGCTGCACGGTGTTGACAAAAACCCATTTCAAAGGTTGAGTTTAACTAAAAGGATGACACTGGTTTAAATTATTTACTTGACAGACCCTCTAAAATGAAATTTAACTGAGAAAGTGGGTCTTCAGCGAACCATTTTAAGTATTTTTCAACTAACAAACACTGAGGCCATGTCCAGTTATAAGGGCTGGTTTGTCAAAATTGGGGTTGTTTTCCACGCGCTTTGTTTCGAAAATGAAGTCGGTGACCCCCCAATTTTTTTTTCATTTCTGACACAGGTAACTCATGACCTGACTGTAGTAAAGTATGAAAAAAATCTGTGTTGTAGAAGATTTTCGCGCGAACGTCCATAAGAGCCTATTCATCAATACTTATGAATAGGCTTATCTCGTTTCATACAATTTTTGTTTAGGGCACCCTGTTGTGGTACATATAATAAGCCCGTTTTTATTGTACGTACACTAATCAGGTTGCTATTTAATACGGTAGTTTGCGTGAAGACTTACAATCGGGGATATTGTGCCGTAATCGTTCTTGGGATGTAAACTTCATATAAGTTCATGGTATTCGGGGAAGGGGGTTCGGAGGGCCTTTTGCGAATGAGATTTGGTGTGGGGCTTATTTTCGGTGTGGGGGTGGGGGGGGGGGCGAGTATTATCGGAATTTTATGGTATTTCTTTATCTGAAGTTGCAAAGTCATTTTAAACGGCTGATCGTACATTGTTTATATTTTTTCTAGATTCAACGCCGTTCTACGATTTTCTCAAGTTCGTTCTTAAGATTATCTATTTTGATCAACATCTGGACTTAACTTTGACTCAGATAGGTATCCATCTTCTGTCAAGAGAGAGGTATTAATTTAAGAGAATGTGTCGTCTACATTGTATTTCCGGTTTTCCTCGGCGTCACAACTACCTGTAACTAGTTCTCCAAATGTCATTTAAATCAAATTTCTTCTCACGCCTGCTTGAATACTTGAAGAGCAATTTGGTGTGTTCTGGGGAGCCCGCCCATTTTGTCGTTTTCGATGTTGAATGCGAGATTGACGTCCACGCTACGTATTATTCTTTTCATTGAAATCGCCTAAGTAATCAACGAAAGAGCTTGAAAACATTCGGACTGTCTTCAACAGGTCTATCTAATGCCCACTCTTCTTTTTGAGCGATACCTATATCCTTACTCATGGACCTCCATTTCGAGCTGATTCGTAAATTCGTTAGCACATATTAAAAACTAAACGAGAGGTTCTTGTTAATTTCTCATGTGGTTTTCATAATGTTCAAGAAGAAGCGCCTCACTACTCATCTCCTCTTGACATATCCAACAAATGTGTTTTTCAACATGGCCTGATTGAGGGCCCTGGAAACCGGAAGTTGATGTTGATATGTTATCCTGACTATTTTCCTCAGCACCATTGTTGACTGGTGAACTCCCACATCGCGTTCTTTCGTGTCTCCTTAGATGCGATGACTGGATAAAACACTTGCCACACTGTTTGTACTTATACGGTCTCTCTCCAATATGGACTCTTTTGTGTGTGCTTAGATACCTTGGCTGGTTAAAACACTTGCCGCACTGTTTGCACTCATTCGGTTTCTGTCCAGTATGGACTCTTTCGTGTCTCCTTAGAGCCCCTGCCTGGTTAAAACATTTGCCGCACTCTTTGCACTTATACGGTCTCTCTCCATTATGGACTCTTTCGTGTGTCGTTAGATTACCTGAATGCTTAAAACACTTGCCACTCTGTTTGCACTCATACGGTTTCTCTTCAGTATGGATTCTATTGTGTATCGTTAGATTTTTTGGCTTAAAAGGTTTGCCGCCCACTTTGCACTCATACGGTTTCTCTCCAGTATGGACTCTTTTGTGTCTGCTTAGATACCTTGGCTGGTTAAAACACTTGCCGCACTGTTTGCACTCATACGGTTTCTCTCCAGAGTGGATTTTCTTATGTTTCACTAAGTCCCCTGCACCACTAAAACATCTCCCGCACTGTTTGCACTCATATGGCTTCTCTCCAGTATGGACTCTTTCGTGTCCCCTTAGAGCAGTTGACTGATTAAAACATTTGCCGCACTGTTTGCACTCATACGGTCTCTCTCCAGTATGGACTCTTTCGTGTGTCCTTAGATTACTTGATTGGATAAAACGCTTGCCACACTGTTTGCACTCATAAGGTTTCTCTCCAGAGTGGATTTTCTTATGTTTCCCTAAGTCCCCTGCTCCACTAAAACATTTCCCGCACTGTTTGCAGTCATATGGCTTCTCTCCAGTATGGACTCTTTCGTGTACCGTTAGAGCACTTGAAAATTTAAAACACTTGTCGCACTGTTTGCACTCATAAGGTTTCTTTTCAGTATGGACTCTTTCATGTGTCTTTAGATGCCCTGACTGCTTAAAACACTTGCCGCACTGCTTGCACTCATAAGGTTTTTCTCCAGTATGGACTCTTTCGTGTACCCTTAGAAACGCTGACTGATCAAAACACTTGCCACACTGTCTACATTGATAAGGTTTCTCTCCAGTGTGGACTTTGTCATGTCTGTTAAGATATGATGAATTGGTAAAACACTTGCCACACTGTTTACATTCATAAGACTTCTTTCCAGTATGGACGTTGCACTGGCACCAATAAGGCGTCCCTCCTTCTCTTAAATACCACGTTTCTTTCAAACACTTCCCGCACTTTTCGCATATGTTAGCTTTCTTATTGGTTTTGGCATGAGTAAGTGGTTTGGACATCGTGTTTTTCTCTGTTTTCTCTCTTTGTGTTCCTTTTTAATTCCTGAAACGAAAAAAAAAAATTCAGTGTTGTCTCCAAGCCTGAAGCACGGGCTGTCTTTCTGTGTTTAACAGTTCAACAGCTGGTCGGAGATCAGGGATACGACTGACCCGCGCGGTGTCGGAACAGAAACTATAGTGAGAGAAAGGGACAAGGGAAAGACTGAAATCCAACTGTCCGCTTCCCATACCACGAATTCTTTTCTTAATTTGCCGTTTCTACAGCAACAGAATCCCCATTGGTTGAATTATGACGCTATCTACCATGCACAAGACTGAGTTGTGATCTTTAGACAATTCTTTTTTGGCTGTTTATTTCGGTCACTCATTACACCATCTGAGATCGAAACGGCGTTGTTCCCGATAATTGACTGAATTATCAGGATCTGTGCTCCTTTTATTACTGCCTCCTAAAAATAAGAGTTCAAGGTTTTTCAAGCCTGTGACCCTCAAGACAAAAACAATCCGTATATTAATCGATTTGCAAACAACTGAAGCGTTAAGTTTAATAATAAATCACGGCTGTGACAAAAGTCAAAGGTGCTGTTACACAAAGCAATATTTATGCCTATTGCAACGCAATGTTGACGAGGGCATTGCGAGAAAACTTGCCAAATGTATGTTACAGGTTGTAACATTATCTCGCAAAAATTTTCTAGTCTACTTTTCCTGCAACTCGCAACGCAATTTTTTGCTATGAGACAGGTGGCGAAGAGGGGGTGTTACACACGCAATTCTTCCGCAACTTGTCTCCAGCGCAAAGGCGTTGCGTTACAAGCTGCAGAAATACAGGGGGAAATGACATTTTTACCTACCAAGGAAGGGAGGGTTGGGTAATACTTGGAAGACACTCCAAGTGATTTTGCCGACTCCCCCTCCCCCCATGCACTAATAAATGAAAGCCCCCCTCACGGAAAGGCAAAAATCACTATGAATAAGGTCCGATCCGATGCCTGGGCCTGATTGACGGTAAACTGTTTCTTAGTTCATGAACTCAGAAAGGCTTTAATTTTCTTGTGCAGTCTGTTGAGGTTTAAGGAAGCCTTTCGATCAGTTTCTGGGCCTTCCATGAAATACAAAAATAACTGGAGATGGCCCCTCCACATCGAGAAGGCGGAGGTCCAATGTACATGGAAAACATTAGCATTTATGTAAAAAAAAAAAAAGGAAAAAGCCCTGGGAATGAGGTTGAGCAGTCCCATGGGAAGAAGACATGACAATTCCACTGCTATCAAAACTGTCTCTTGCACGGAAACACGACAGCAACAGAAGAAAAAAAACTAAATAGTAACTAGAACAAGGTACCGTATTTCCTCAAATAAGCGCCCTTCCCCAAATAAGCGTCCATCCCCTAGGCCATAATATCAAACAAGCGCACCCCTTCCCTCCCCCCCTCACTTTCTGAAATAGTAGGGATACAAGGAAAACCTGTTTCTATTGCCACTTTCTTCATAACGTTTTAAGCTTCAACTACAGCAGCAACAGTACAGGAGAATAATTTCTTTTCCGCTAAGTCACCTCCAGTTATTTCTATCTCCATGTGCTTGCAGAGTTGTTTTATGTGCGTTACCTGTTCTTTCAATTTTTGTCCTATTGCCGCTCTCTTGGTAAATGCCGTAAACTTCCCAGAAACAGCTAGACTATTCTCTGGTCTTCGAGGACCAGTAATTTCTACGATAATAAAGTTATTGGGATGCATTACATGGACAATGTTGTAGTTTTTGTTTTTATATTAAAGATTCAGCCAAACTAAAGTGACATCTGTGAAATAATTTTACAAAAATACCTAATCTGTCATCCCAAGCCATTAAAAACGTTGGGCACAAATGCGTCCAAATTGCACGAATTAGAAAGTCAGAGAAACTGGGTTTTTTAAATTTTCAGGGGGGGGGGGCAATCCCCACCCCTCTAGGTAGCCAGCCTTTCTGTTTCTCTATTTCTCTATCTGCCTTAATTTTATAGTACAGAAGAACCTAGACACCAAATGGACAGGCTTACTTGCCATATACCAGGTGTCCATATTATGCAGACACTGGAAATTTGTAACAGACACATGTTGTATCAATAAAAGATTAAATGATATCATTTATACACAACAGAACACACGTTTTCAAATGTGTACAAAACAACATAATCAATTTTAAAATTGCCTATAACCTTCTTATTAAAGGCATTTTCAGATCGCAGTTCAGGCAGAGAAATGAATTTGTACAATCCACATTTAACCAGTGTCCATAAAGCAAGGTAAACTTTGAATGGGAGGATATCCAGTCAAAATGCCCTCAAGACAAAATGCCCCTTCAGAAATGGACACAACGCCCCCCTGGTGAAGGACAAAATGCCCCTAGCTAATAAATGAACTCTTCATTCTGTGCTAAACTGACTTCAGGGGCATTATGTCTTCCATGAGGGGGCTTAGTGTCTTAGGCAGCATATACAAAAACTTGTTGGGGGGACTGATGAGTAGATTCCCTTTATTAAAAAAAATTCAGGACCCTCCTTGTCTAATCTAAAAAAATTTCAAGCATCCCCTCCACAGTCCTCTAGAATATCTTTTTTTTCCTTGCCAGTACTAGATTTCATAACAAAAACCGTTTCTGCACCTTTGTTTACATGTCAGTAGGACAGCAAGTCACTCTCCATTCTTCCTTTGTTACCAGTACTTCTCCCAGATTTAGTAAATGAAACTTGTTCTGCTTGTTCAGTTAACACTGATAGTGTTGACACACAAAATGTTCAAGTTTTTATTATAGTGTGACTGGACTGACCAAGGCCAGCAAAGAAAATTAGGTACAATTGATCTCCAGTGCCAAAGCAATAAAAGACCAATAAATATTGTTTCTGTAGCAGATAGCTTGTTTTATAGATCCACATTATTATACAGTGTGGGAAACTTCTCTTGATATTCAGATGGCTTTAGTTGGAGTAGCCAAAAGCTGCACTATAAACAGTCATAAAGGTTCTAGTTTTAAACGTTGCAGTAAATAATGTTAAACAAATTCAATTTATTTTAAAGTACTATTGATGCTGAAACACACTGGAGTCCACTATTCAGTGGCTAGTTTTGCGTTGCATTTTCTTCTTTTTTCAAGTACCCCCCTTGGCACGAGTTTAATTTTTCAGAAACCCCCTTTTTAACACCTCCCATTTTCTCATCAGTACCCCCAACAAGTTTTTGTGAATGCCCCCTAATCTGGTTAGGGTGTTTTGTCTTGGAGGGGGGGAGGGGTTGACCTACATTTGAATGGGAGTATGTCACTGGGGTCAGAGAGAAGTGTCTGTTGTCTATTTTAACCAGTTTTTCTATTAAGCAGGCTAATTTAAAAGAAAATATTTTGCATTTGATTCTGCAACATGTATCATCCATTATCACGCCAACCTGGCTGCTGATTAACCAGAAAAAATGGCTTTCTTTTTCACGCTGATGTAACAAACATAGAATAAACGGAGCAATTTTACAAAGGATAAAATCAGTTTGTTCTTTGATATCAAACAAAATAAAATGACAGCTCTACTTGTGCCACATTTGTTTCTTCCCACTACCTCGCCTTTGTTCGCGCCAAAGTGCGAAACGAAGCGCCTGAGGAGGAGGCAGTATATAATTAGTTTATAATTAGATTTTTTTCAATGCACCACGAGAACCTTGTTGTTGTTGTTATTATTATTATTATTATTATTATTATTATTATTATTATTATTATTATTATTATTATTATTATTATTATTATTATTATTATTACAGGAACTGAATGATATCAGCAACTAAAACCACAGGAAACAAACTTTGTTGAATGTTCCAATGCCAAATTACTAAACTTTGGGCATTGCCATTTCCTGTATGGCATATTTAACATGAATAATCCACTGTGACCTCTCACACAATGAACCAATCAGATTTTGAATAAAATACATGTGACTAGCATCAAGTGTGTCAGAGCAGATTAAAGTATGATTGGTTTTAACTTTACTACCTTTATCTTCAAACCAATCACTGAACTCAGTAAACCAGCCATAAACTTCAAATAAATGATAAGTGCTGCACTGAAAAAGTCCACTGAAAAAGAAAATTATCAATGGCTCAGGTGGGACTTGAACCCACGCCCTTCAGGTAACTAGAGGCTTGGTAGCTCAGATGGTATCTAGCGGTGAACTAGTTACCTGAAGGTCGTGGGTTCGAGTCCCACCTGAGCTTTTTCAGTGGACTTTTTCACTGTAGCACTGATCATTTATTTCATATTGCTTGAGGATGATTCTAAAGCACCCATAACGTAACCGATGATGTTGATTACATGAGTTGCCAGTGGGTAATCAATGAGTACATAATTGATTAATCATTAAGTATCCAGTTGATTAATCATTAAGTATAGCCAATAATACCGGTAATGGTGTCTATAACAAAATGCTCGATTGTGATTGGTTCTCTGCGCAGCTATTTGATTCGTAATTGGAGGGTGATCACGTGGGTGTCCAATTACAGCTGTCCAATTTCAACTCTTTGTAATTGGATAGCTGTCATCAGACAACTATCCTGTATGCACGTCAATCAGGTGCACTTAAATGGGTTCTTTTTATAGCTGTTTCTCTGCTGCTTGCAAAACTGGTAATTAAAAATATATCCCCAAAGGGCACGTAGCTTTTCCAATCTGGCATTTTTTTATAGATACGATTAATTGGTAACTGGACTTTGTGTCGGACAGTTCAGGGATAATCGTGCTCATAATTTTAAATCATCCTTGTGCTACGTGCTCGGCTGATTTAAAATTACTTGCCCGACTACTCCCTGAATTGTATTCTACTCAGTCCAATTACCATTACTAATTATCAAAGAAAGCATTTTGTCGCCTACTGATTACTCACAGATGTCACTCACGGATTACTCATTAATGCCAAAAATTATTCTTTCATATTGTTGACAACTCACTGATTACATACAATTATTTACTGCATATGAGAAAGGAGAATACAATCCTAATCTGGGTGTTCTGTGTCATACAGGGAGACAAAATCAAGATTTTCTCTGTGTGGACACCAATTTAGCCCTCCAAAGATTTTTGCAGGGGCATATATAACTTCACCCGGAAACTGGTGGATACTTTGACTCACTTTCATGTATGAAGGCATCTGTTTTGTAAACAAGCTTGTTTCGAAGAAGAGAAGTTCCACGTTGGAAATAGCAACCTTTTGACTAAGGAATTATGTTATTGCAAATCCTTGATCAAAGTCATAGAGAAGTTTTTATGTACGACTCCTTGGTGCATATATCAAGCTTCAGTTAGCCATTAAGTTGGCAAACCTTCTCAACTTTGATGAAGAACCACTCAGCATACAACATTTGCGGAAGAAACACGCTATTTATACTTGATACTTAGCGTCACGTTGAAATCATTTCTTTCCCAAACAAATGCCTTTTCAGTTTACTTCTGTATTTACATGTGAAACTTCCAATGAGTAAATACACGCGGAACTGCGAATAAATATATGTCCCCTGAATAACAACATGTCACGCAACTTCGTTATTTTAAGGTTTATTTCATATCTGACAATGTTCGATTGTGTTAAATCCGTTTTTACTGAACTATGTTAACAGCTGTTTCATTGCATTGCAACTTGTCATGGGGACAATCTCTTTATACCTGTGAAACGCTCCAAACAACTTTTATTAAAACACAGTTGTCACGCACCTTATTACAGCGAATGTTTAACATGATTTTGCTCATAGAAATTTATCTAAGAGAATTTCTGATTGCTTTGAAACCTTTTACTTGAAACGAATGGGTGTTTATTGGATTGCAACACTCTGACAAACATACAACTGATAACAACCTAGTCGAAGAGTTGAGTAAGCTGAGCAGACTGTTTCTTCCCCTAATCAGCCTTCTGCTAGAAGATTTGTCTTATTGTATACCATATAAATATAGAAAAGATGGCATATTCAGGGAGTCACGAGAGCATGAAAAAGAAAAAATCTGAATCCCCAAAGGGAATTTAACCCATGTCCTTCTGTTAACAGGTCGGATGCTCTAATCACTGAGCTACTGGAACACTCATGGCAAGCTAGCAGACAAATAAACTAGCTCTTTCAACCTCAAAACTCGTGTGGTATAATAAATATTAAGATCTAATGAAAACAACATCAGAGGCCTCGTTTGAAGTTTTCTAAGTACCGCTTATTTTTGCACAGGTTACTTGAATAATACTGAAAAGTTAACAACTGTCACACAAGAACTGTAAGTGCTTTCACAAAAAAGCCAAAGACATGACACTGAAACACACTTGTGAAGCATTCCCAGAAAATGCAAATGCCATTAAGTTAAATTAACTAAGCTGGAATAATTCACATAACAAAAAAGAAATGTTATATTAGCTTGTGAATATACAGTGAACTCTCGTTATAGTGGACACCATCGGCGGGGACCACGATTTGTTGTCTGTAATAGAGAGAGTCCGTAATAACGGGTGAAATTTTCAGTAATTCTCATTTCCCGGGACTTCAGCTCCCGTACATAATAACAGGGTGTCCATAATAGCGAGGTGTCTGCAAGGCGAGAGTTAACTGGATCTTACGATTAAGTGCTTAGTGCCTGCAAATACTTTGTCAGCTCTATATAGGAGCTTTGTATTAGCGCATTTTGAGTATTGTAATTTTTTATTTGTTGGCATAGGTAGAACTCTCAATAAGAAATTGGAAGATGCTAACTATTATGGACTACGAACAATAACGAGCATGGGAAAACGTACTAATTATGAGTCAGTTCTTAGGATGGTGGACATGAATACACTGGAATATAGACGTAAAATAATATTTTTTAAATGTTTTAAGGAAAATGGCCCAATCTTAGAAGTAGAGGGCTAAAGGTTGAACAAAATTCTTATAATAGCTATAGTAGATTCTTTCAAGGTATGTATATGTACATTATTTCTCGTATCTGGAACTGAGCTGCCATTACTTGTAAAGAACGCACCTACTGTGTCATCTTTTCAAAAACATTTAAATAAGTTGAATTTTATCGGCTGCCAATGCAGTAATTGCCTTTGATGTTATCTTATTCATACACCTAATTGCAATAACGTTGTCATGTAGAGGTGGGGGAAAGGAAAAAGAAAATACCCAGGTGGGAATAAATGAGGTATGCTAACTACATTCAGGGAATTGTTCTGACGAAGGTTTAAGGCTCAAAAGGTCTTTAAGGTGGCCAATTTAACTTGTTTCAACTAATTTGATATCAAATTGAAGTAACACACCTTCGTTCATACATTGTAATTACTTTGAGAATTATGAAGATCTAAGATTTGTAATTTGCATGGCTAATGAATTCCCATTTGGCTTTATTCTTTATTCTTTTTTCCATTTTTGTATGACAGCATTACTGCAATTAGGTGTATACACTGATCCAAAGTGTGTACTTTTTTACATAAATCATACATTTTAATTAAATTAATCACCTTCTAACGTCATCAATTAATTATATAGATATACGTAATTTTAGCTAGTTTTCTCGACATGTATTAATTTGTCTCGGTTTTTTAGCTAGCCTTTTCTGTAGTTTTTTTTTTTCTGTCAAACACTTGTATCATGAGCCACTGGCTTGGGAGATTGGGTAACCACTCCCTGTGTTCCTGACGTTAAATAAATTATCTTATCCTTGTCCTATCCTATCCTGACTAAGCAAAGACGTCAGCAATTAATCAATGACAAAATTTGGTGGACTTTGATTTAAATTGGTATGGACAATACTCAAAATACTGCTCAAAATAGGGTGAGATGGCGAGCCTATTAGAAGATCTATGTTCCATCAGGAATGAAGAGGAATAAGTAAGTAAGTAAGTAAGTAGGTAAGTAAGTGAGCATGGACAATACTCTATGACTACTCAGTCAACGACTTATTGATTAGTCACATCTGGAGTTGTTGCATTAATTATCCACCACCCCACTTTTGAGGAACAGTGGAATTCTTTTGGGGTAAGGCTGAAATGGCTAAAGTACTGAATACAGGGCCACTTCCATTCAGGTAGTAAATGAGCCAGCCATTTGCTGGTTTGTTATGATAAAATAAGAACAAATAATTGAATTGCAATAAGAAAACAGAAAAACTTAATATACAAATTGCAATTAGTAGAAAGCTAGAATTATGATTTCATTTCGTTAATGAGGGTGCTCAAACTTAACAGTATTCTGTTAACCAATGCATTTTTAAATGGGAACAAGCCACTAGGAAACCCTGCCTCCCCCCCCCCCCCCCCACACCTTACCCCTGACAGGGCTTCACACTACCAAGATGACACCCAATTATGCTCACTTTTCCTCCCCATGTTCTCCTTGCCGGTTTGCAAATTGCAGCTCTGCCACCAAGACACTTGTACAATTATCCATGACATTACCAATTGAACCAAATTGAATTTTAATCAAATGCAATTGCATGATCGGGTTTGATAAGGTTCGGTATAAATCGAACACAATTGAACTCACAAAAAATGAAAGCAATTGAACACAACCAAGCATTCCATTAGGTTCAAATAGGTCCGAATCAGTTGACTAGGTTCCATGGAAGAGCGATTTCAAAAAATGGTTGTCATTGGATTCCAATCATACCACAAAAACATATACAAAACAACCAAATTTAATAGCTGATCGTGAAGTTAGTTAGACTTTATTCAAGTTGTTTAATGTTTGTATTGTCCCACAGGAAACAACTAAAAAATATATTGTTTTCTGGCTTTCAGTTCATTGCATTTTGCTCGGGTTATTAAAGATTATATATGATGATTAAAAATAAGTCGCAAAATGAAATTTAAGTGCTTTCTGTTGTTCAATGAATTTAACTCGTAGTTGTTCTCTATATTTTGAACAGATTTTAAGATTTTTCGATTGCGTTTAAGTGATTTTGGTTGATTGCAAGTTTCGGTTAGGTTCGATTATTTTTCACTTCAATTGTGTTCGATTTCCGAGCCAAGCAAACCCAGTCGTTCTATTTCGACAGGGTTCGATTACTGAACACTTCGATTGGTAAAGTCGCAGGGTTCTTAAAGTGCCACTATGATCAAAAAATCACTTTTATTTTTTCTTCGGATTTCGAAACTATGTTTATTAAACACTCCCCAAGCGAAATTATAAGCCTTAATTTTGAGAAGAAGACCGTTAATTTAAACTGCAATTTTCCGTTTTAATGGTCCGCCATTATTACACCAGAAAGGATACAATGACGTCATACACTCAAGAGATGTAGAATGCAGTGTGTGTGAAAGTGCCTTATTTAGTATGCAGCACGGGAGTTTTGAGCTTTCACACTCTCAAACTCGTGTTTTGCATAATTTGTAAGCCGCGTTCACACACTACAATTTAAAGCTCTTGAGTGTATGACGTCATTGTATCCTTTCTGGTGTAATAATGGCGGACCATTAAACCGGAAAATTGCAGTTTAAATTAACGGTCTTCTTCTCAAAATTAACGCTTATAATTTCGCTTGGGGAGTGTTTAACAAACATAGTTTCGAAATCCGAAGAAAAAATAAAAGTGATTTTTTGATCATAGTAGCACTTTAAAAAATAAGCCTGCTATAACCAGTGAAATAACAACCTCGGATTATGATAAAACAACGAAAATAACGGATCGATTTGAGAACTTTCAGTATTTCCTTATGCTTTCCAGTAAGCTGAAAATACATGCCAAAAGGCATCGATACTTATTTCCCGAGCGAATATAATAATAATAAGAATAAGAATAAGAATAAGAAGAAGAAGAATAATAATAATAATAATAATAATAATAATAATAATAATAATAATAATAATAATTTTATATTAAAATATAAGCTTATTTAGTTATTATATTTCGAAAATGGCGCAAAAAACATGTACATCTTTCGATTCAAACATCTCAGATCGGTCTTTGGTTTTTCTGTTGATCAGTCCTAGCACCTAACAAACGTTATTATCATTGAGAAACCAAAAATCTTCTCATCTTACCTTGACTGGAAGAAATCTTAGTCTTTCTTTTACACCTGCCCTGGATTTCCGCCGCTTCTTTACTCTCTTGGCCGGGGAGGAGCGCGGGCTCATTTCCCGAACAGCGGTAATCGAGCAGTAGTTACGTTATGTATGGGGACATATTGTACCTGACTACGGACTACGGTTGGACGCGCGTTTTTCTTTTGCTGAAACACTGGGCCGAGTTGACAACGAGTGGCTCGAAAGTGCGAAGTTAAGACCGCAGACTACAGACAACAGACTACGAACGAAGAGCGAAGGTCAAATCTACACTAAACAGACACAAAATCTCTTTTAAAAAGATTCGAGATGCTCTGGTTTTGACTTGTGATCGTCGTAGTGCAACTCAAAATGTAATCGCACCACAGGACACCCAAGCATAACATTTGAATATTATTAAAAATGGCGTTTCAAAATATAAGACTTTGTATGGGATTTCGAAGCGAACATTTTGAGCAATACATAACCGCAAACTAACTGAATAAAGTTCATGAAACATTACATGGTGTTGTTTGCTATCCTTACAACGCATTTTGAGCAATTTTAGGTCTATTTACCTTACTGTGTATTAGTACATGTATAATACATTGACAAGGAAGGAGTCATTTGGCCCGATTTAGCCACTATCACCGCTCGACACGTTTCGGAATTCGCTCGAATTTACCCACAAATATAGTTCAGGCTCCCATTCTGACTCAGCGACTTGTCAAAAGGAAGACATACAAGTGATTTTCTCAAAACCAATTGCACATACCTCGTGTCCCAAAAGAATTATCCACTGCACAAAATCATAATAGCATCTCAAAATAGGCCGCCATGGATGCGTGAGGATCCCGATAGCCCCGTTTGACCGCAGTCGGCACTGGACACCAGTCAAATCATGCCCTTATCGGGAGGGCCACGCTCGTTTTGGTCGTGTTACAATTGTAGTAACTATGACCCGGTACGGACACAAAATTGTCGCTCCAACGTAGTCTGGTTCGCGTGAGAAAATCGCTGCATGTTGCAAGCGGATAGCAAAAATAAATCATTCCCATTTCTGAATTTATATCCATTTTCAGGGTGTATATTTTCTTGTTTTTTTAATAAGTAGGTTACCTGACCGGCTTCATGCAAATATAGAAATAGATATTGTATATACAGTTATAACAATTTTAAAATAAAACATTTTCACGCGCGTGAGGATATGAATTTAAATGAATTTGCCGACTTCGGTTCGAAAAAATATACCTCAGTGGTATATAAAACCTATCGACGATTCCAAAAAATTGAACACATTCAATTCACGCAGAGTACGTATTTAAAATTAACGCAGTAGACTGACCTGTATTACAAACGTTTTGTACATCAACACAAATATATTCAATTTACCACGCATGAATAGAAATATAGGAGGAAGGAGAAACACGGTTCACTTTCTCTTTTTCTTGACTCGTTTCCAGTTTCTAACGGCCAAGATCGTTTTAATTTCTTTCGATAACTTAATTCTCTCCATAAGGTCACGGAGTCCCGCGCTGCGATTCCACCATTCTCGCGCGAACCAGACTACGTTGGAGCGACAATTTTGTGTCCGTACCGGGTCATAGTTACTACAATTGTAACACGACCAAAACGAGCGTGGCCCTCCCGATAAGGGCATGATTTGACTGGTGTCCAGTGCCGACTGCGGTCAAACGGGGCTATCGGGATCCTCACGCATCCATGGCGGCCTATTTTGAGATGCTATTATGATTTTGTGCAGTGGATAATTCTTTTGGGACACGAGGTATGTGCAATTGGTTTTGAGAAAATCACTTGTATGTCTTCCTTTTGACAAGTCGCTGAGTCAGAATGGGAGCCTGAACTATATTTGTGGGTAAATTCGAGCGAATTCCGAAACGTGTCGAGCGGTGATAGTGGCTAAATCGGGCCAAATGACTCCTTCCTTGTCAATGTATTATACATGTACTAATACACAGTAAGGTAAATAGACCTAAAATTGCTCAAAATGCGTTGTAAGGATAGCAAACAACACCATGTAATGTTTCATGAACTTTATTCAGTTAGTTTGCGGTTATGTATTGCTCAAAATGTTCGCTTCGAAATCCCATACAAAGTCTTATATTTTGAAACGCCATTTTTAATGATATTCAAATATTATGCTTGGGCTTCCTATGATCGCACGTGACGCTTGCGTGGAAGCTTAATCAAATTTTCAGGGCTCGCTTTTCAATTTACTTCGCTTGCAAAACTACTTCAGAAGCAAATTTGACACATTTTACTAAATTAATTACTTCTCAACTTGAAGGGAAGCCATTTGTGTCTAGAACGAGCAAAGAGAAGAGTTGATATTACAAGCTATATTCAAAGCATCAAATTTAATTTCATTCTGGAATTAACAACGCGGCGGTCAAAAATAGTAAACAAAGTAAGCCGTACATTTTTCGCTGTTCTGAGTTCACAAGCACTTGAAATTGTTCCAAATGCGTATTGGTTTGTAGTTCAAGCGTTACAGTACAAGAACACCTCAATTTTCTAACTTTAGACTACTTTTTCATACCATCTTCAGTTCCTCGTACTACAGCACGCTGTACTACGTGAAATCCTTCTACTACGCACCGTCGTGAGCTTGCGACGGTGGGGACAACAGAACACATATGTCTCGTCCCAGTCCTAAAGTGCCTCCCGTTTGTAGTCCGTAGTCCGTAGTCACCGTATCTTAAAGTCCCTAAAAATCGACATCGGAAAACCGTTCGATAAATCGAAAACGATCGATATCAATCACGTAAACGTTATCGATTCTATCGATCAATCGATAAAAGTCGATACTCACAACTCTTCTGGTAATTCACTGTTATCGATATTATCAGATCGATGTCGATCAGTCGTACATGTCTTTTTATATTTCTGGCATTGATTTTGTTTTTAAAAAACGTTTAAATGCAGTAAAATGATTGCGGTGTCTTTGTTCACAAGCAAAGCTGTATTTCCTTGTGGTCGACCTGCTCTTCCTGCGTGTTTCTGGCAGTTTTCATTAACTTATTCGCGAATGTAGCCGCTTCAAACGCTTTAGCAACTTCAACAACTTCTCGTAATGTGACCTTTCTTTGTGCGGTGTCTCTATGTCTGTGTCCTTTCCCAATTAATTTCACACGAAGGGCTTCAGGACTGGTCTCTCGTAAGCTCGTCAGTGAAATTTTCATATTCACACTGTGCTGCTTGATTGCGTACTCGCGTCTCCCAGAAAGCGATTGATTCGTTTTCGTTTTGTAACAAGCGAAGGAGCTTTTGTCGTTCCCCAGAGACTCCGATGCTCGCACTGTAATATTCTCTCAAAGCATTGAGAACCATGTGAGGCTTCTTCTGATCATCTTCGGTAAGAACCAAAGGTGTATTTGTACACTGCTCTAGCCGCAGGGGATAATGCTGCCCGGAGACATGCCATCGCTTTATCTGGCTTGGTCCATTTCGCTATCGAACCAATCTTGCATAATACAATAATCTTTCAAATCCTCGATAAATACTTCTATGTCGTGCTTATTTTTCACAGGGCTCGTTTTCCTTTGTTCGTCCAGGCTGATTATATTGAATAAACCTCGCTAATTATCAACTGTCTGAAAAGCTGGGGGCGGCTTTGATTGTAACAGGGAAGAGCGGGGCTGATATTCTAATATTCCCCTAGGGGAATATTAAAAGTAATATTCCCCTCGCAGAACCCCCAAACGCATCGCATTACACGCAGTGACAAACAAAACCACATTCAAACACCAAAAGGTTACTTTTTTAGTGTTCTTTGAGATCCTTTCACTGTTCCTGGCCAGCAGCTCTTTGTCATCTGCGACGATGATATCCCTCTTCGACGTTTTCTTCTCATTTGTTTCAGCCTCCTTATCAACGCTGCCGATTGAGACTTCTTCATACTTATCCGCCTGGTTGAAGCTAAACAACCCTTCTGTTGCCTCTTCAATGCTGAACTGGGCGTTTTCGTAGTCCCCTAGCAGATTCTCTAAGTCATTGCCGGAATTTATTGAACCATTAAAACTGCTTTGCGTAAGGAAAATGTCTTCCTCGGAATCACTCATTTCTAACCTTGTTGTAGTAATGCGCCGATCAATTCGAAAGTTCAACATCCCCCCCCCGGGCAACCCCCCGGGCATTTGAACTTTTGAAGATTGGCTTGTTCAAATTCCCTCCCCTCGGGGCAAGAAAGCCGTTCAAATGCCCCACCAATTAGTACTGAACTGCCCCTCCTCAAAGACAAATTTGGTCTTCAATCAAACACTTTACATGCCTTTCAGAGAGAGATATGCCGTAATGACACCTTCAATCTACTTTTAAAGACCCTTTTCAAAGAGTTATTCACTAACAAATGCGAAATTCTATCTTGCAAATCCGTCAGACCCCGCAAAAACCAAAAAAATTCACGGGCCTATTACGTCAGAACAAGAGATAAATCGGGTTCAAATTCCCCACCCTTCCAACGCAACGTTCAAATTCCCCCCTCCCCGGGCACGATGCACAGTCAAATGCCCGGGGTATGCCCGGGGGGGGGATGTTGAAGTTTCGAATTGATCAGCGCATAAAGTGGTGAAAAAACTGGTTGCAAATTTGTCAAAGTTGTCAGTACTATTAGGCAGTTACAAAATCCCAGTGCGTATTTTCGGAATCTTCAATCTGTTGTAAAGCTTGTTTGGCACGCACATTGGTTGTTTTGGTCGGCGTATCAAAAACGAAAAAACAACCTGTTTATTATAAATTTTTACAATGTGAAAACCCCAGTGCGTCTTTCGTCTTTCACATATCCCCTCGTTGCCTAAAAATAACCCTTACTTATCATCTCCTGTCGTTTTGAACTCCGGAAACGGGGTGTTCGTGGCCATACTCGCACGTGCGCTACCGGGTTGTTGAAACACTAAATCGCTAAGTCTTAAGAGGGCTAAACAACTGACTCGCTGCCACCATGTTGACCATTCGGTAACAGGTCAAGAACTGAATTTGTTAAGTAGCTACAAGTTTAAATACATGTTATCTGCACAAGTGCGTGGCAATGC
This sequence comes from Siderastrea siderea, assembly GCA_964030785.1. Lineage (NCBI taxonomy): Eukaryota > Metazoa > Cnidaria > Anthozoa > Scleractinia > Rhizangiidae > Siderastrea > Siderastrea siderea. The sequence continues at coordinate 45,760,873 of OZ034971.1, read as the reverse complement.
AATTAAGGTATATGTGCATGTAATTATTACATGATAAGGTGTGAATGAATATGATTACTGCATTGTGCAACATTTGTATTTCAGTAAATGTGGTTTATTAAGCTGGCAGGATACCAGTGACTGGGCTACATCGACCCGAGTATCTGCGAAACTGACATATCGGTTATCTACCTGTCTAAGCACGGAGGGTGTAAACTGCAGGTTGCAGGTTGCAGGTTGTGGGTTGCGGGTTGCGGGTTACAGGTTGCGGGTTGCAGGATTATTTTGTTGGACTAGACTCTTGGTAAGAGTCGTGTCGTGGGTCATACAGTTCCATAATTTTGCAAAATTATTTCGCATTAAAGCGGCCTTCACACGAAAAAACTAATGTCGGCCAACTCGTACTGGCAAACTCAAATTGGTGTGCGTAAACAACACAACAACATGTTGGCAAACTGTTGGCGACAAATAGAACTTGTCTCTTCTCTGGTAACCTTGTATCGGCTATTCTTCTCACGCAAGAACCGCACACAAAGTGCTTTTACTTAAAAGGAACAATATCTTCTTAATGTAAATGCCTTGTTTTGTACAGACATATAATAGCTGCATCTCCTCGAATACTTCAAATTGTTTCTGCAAGGAGCTTAGAATAGTGCACGATTTTATTCGCGTGCGTGAAATTACATGTTGGAATTGGCTCCGATCGCTCGATACTTCCACTTGTGATTTAATGGACCTTTTTCACGTGGCACTTGTGGTTCAGTTGCATTGTGGTTCAACAAACTGAAGTCAACAGTGCATCAAAAATGAAATAAAATAAAACTACGGCAAAAAAGAGTGTTCCAGACAGACTCCACGATCAAATTTCTCTTTATTTATTTACTTATTGGTTTGCGTGATGTGCAAATACTCAATGCTTTTATTTTCATATTTTACTTGTATTTTTTAATTGTATTTGTGTAGGTATTTTGCTTTTTTTTTCCTTGTTATTTCATCTGTTTTGCCGCACCCAGCAGTCCGCACCCCGCACCCTCGTTTTCGGACTATCCGTCACGCGGCTGCCATGTTGAGTCGCCGAAGAATAAAAAGCTTCTTTTTTGTACGTCTAAACTCGTTCTCAAGTTTTTCACTGCGAGGCTAGACGTGCAAAATGTTTTGTTTTCGTGCAAAATAATAGTAGCCACGTGAAAAAGGTCCGTTAAACCACAAGTGGAAGTATTAGCAAATTTACTTTTTTATCCGCGACAAATTCATCTTCATGAAAGCGATACGCGGAAGAAAAAAAAAATAGTTGAAACTCGTTAATTTTTATTTTGTAGATGTTACTGATAAATAATTATACAGACACGCGCTTGAACAGAAAAGCTATATACATACATACATGCAAAAAAATACCCCTGCAGAACACACCTAGTGAAACTGTATGACCCACGACACGACTCTTACCAAGAGTCCATTCCAACAAAATAATCCTGCAACCCGCAACATGCAACCTGCATCCTGCAGTTTACACCCTCCGTATCTAAGCAACCGCCATGGAAAACGTTTTTCATGGAAAACGGCAATCTTTTGTTTAACCCGGTATTAGAACTTACAGTGATTTAGTAGCAACAAAACAGAAAAAATGGACAAGGCTGCTGCATGCTGAAAACCACAGTTTATTTCAATTAAAATCAGTTCGTTGGTCCTTCGTTTTTGTCTTCTGGCACAAGCAACTGGACACCAAAACAGGACATGGTTTTTCATGCTTTTGTGAGGAGCAAAAACAAGACAACGAAGGGAACTTCCGGTTGATGTCCGTGGCTCATGTCCTGCCAGTCTACAACAAAAAGGGAGAAATGAATATATGTTAAGGGTAATGGTGAACCTAGTAGGTGAAATGAAAAGTAATGACGAGGACGTTCTCAAGGCCTCAGAGAGTAATTCGGAGTCCTTGAATATAGTAACGAACGAATGAACGAATGAATGAATAAACAACTTTATTTGAGAGTCGGATTTAGCTTGAGTAGCTTAGTGTGGACACTATTAAAGCTATAATAATAAATTCAGATTACTAAAAACAAATTAATAATAGTGCCAATTAAGTTCGAAGAAAAGAATCTATCAAAGAATAACTCTTACAAAAACCTAAAACTCTTTAATGCCAAGTTTGAAAATATTCTGCACCGTAATGTCACACCTGGCAAACCATTTAAAAATATCTTTCAGCTCTCATTGATGGTCTTTTGGCGAGCTTGATTAAGCGATTATTCCTCGTTCTCAGGAGAGGTAAGTGATGTTATGTTCATTGGTGTTCCATTGTTTTCTCAGTTTGTTAACACTCAGTCATGCTAAGCCTCAAGTCAACAATGGTTTATTTCTACTTCCAGCTTTCTTTTTCTTTTCGAGTTTTTTAAAGTTTTATAAATCCAAAATGCTTTTTTTTTATTTGTTGTTATAAAATATCTCGCAATACAAGGGCTTCAAGATCTCCTAATTGTGCACCATTTCACCAACTTGCCACACTGAATGATACTTATAAATTCTCTTTTTACCCTAGAGCTATAAGAACCTGGAACAGTGTACCCTTATCTCTAATTCCTGATTCATTATATCTCTAGCATGTAGGATACTATATTGTATTGTATTTTTATATTTTATTCATATTCATTTTATTAGATGTTATTGCGTGTTCATATATATATTTATATATGTTTAATTATTTATTTACTCATTTATTTACTTTTTGCTTTTAAACTCCTAGTATAGTTTCACTGTTTTAGGAGTATACTTATTAAAGATGCCCATCACAAGACTATGATTATGGTTGTCCAATACACCCAAACTGACTCGATTCGTCTAAGGTAGTGACGACTCGTCTCGATTCGACTCGAATTGTCCGTTGTATAGTCGATTCGACTAACTGGAAAGTCGATTGGCAAGACACTTAGAAAAAATCACACAACAAGGCGAAGAGGGAGGGTAGGAAAAGTGGTCGAATCGACTCGATTCGACTCGAATCGTCCATTGTGTAGTCGATTCGACTAACTGGAAAGTCGATTTGCAAGACACTTAGAAAAAATCACACAAAAAGGCGAACAGGGAGGGTAGGAAAAGTGGTCGAATCGACACGATTCGAGTCAATTAGACTCAAATCGTCGGTTGTGTAGTCGATTCGACTAACTCGAAACTGAGTCGATTTGCGAGACACTTAGAAAACATAGGCACGCATTGCGTGCTTGACCTATGTTGAAATGACAAGTCTTATCCTCGCTTATTTGCGATTTTTAAGACATACTCTGAGGACAAAACAACACGCGATTATTCTTGCAAATACTTCCCCCCTCCACTATAGCACCTGAGTGCATAAAGCCCAGTGCATAAAGCCCAGTTCAGACGCCGCACCTCCCATGTGTCGTACCAAGTAGTACGTAGTTTTTTGGCAGTTGTACGGTGTCCAAATCAGTTTTTTCGACAGATTTCAATTAGGCAAGCCAAAATCTCAGAGTACGGCAAAGTTTGCCACTTAAATACGACCTAGGAGCGAAAATGTATTTGGTACGGCCCATGAGAGGTACGGCGTCTGAACTGGGCCTCAAACAGCTTTTTTGTTTACTCAGCAATACCCTTGGAATGCAAAACAACATCCCGCTAAAAGCCCAGTTGGACCAAAATTGGAGATAGAGCAACCATCGGGCTAGTAGGCTACAAACTAAAAAGTCAAACTGACACTAGAACAAAACGACTGCAATAAAACTTCAAATTAAATTTAAAACTGAAACCTCAGTTAAGGTCAACTAATGATTGTCTGCATATTACTGAAGAATATAAATCGAGCTCACAACAAGATGTGAAAGAAACAAGTGTAGTAGATAATAATTTGAGGAGAGGAAAGTCATTGCGGTCATGTTAAAACGTAGCCTGCAGACTGTGCAGACTGCAGACCATGCAGACTACGCAGACTGGTATTTTGTTTTCTTTAAGTAAACTGTGATTTGTTGCACTTTTTAGGACTTTTCACTTTTTGTCGTGTTAAGATGACATGGCCAGCAGCTTGCCGAGTTCTCCAAAAAATGCCCCGCTGTAAGGAATTCTCGAACAATTTCGACAGAAAGATTCGCACCTTCTGGGAGTATTTCATATTCCTTTGCCAGACGATTCAAAAGTACATTTTGGTTTTGCAGTTAACGAAGTTTCCGAGCTTGAGCGTACCGTGAACTCGCTATGTTACCGTATACACTACAGGTTTATAAACCTACAGACACGCTTGAACAAGCTAATCTATGCAAATTGCTATCTTAAACACGTCGCTAAAAAATTTCAAAAACCATATGTTCCCGTATATGATAAAACCAAGAAAGAAATCATTTCTATGTCGGCTAGAAAATCTGTGAATATGACTGATATAAATCATGGACACAACATCGTAAACTAAAACTAAACCGCATTTTGGGAAGAGAAAACAGGTTTAAAAACCTACTGACACGCTTGAATAAACAAGCTAATTTATGCACATTGCAATCTTATAAACACGTCGCTATAAATTTCAAATTACCAAACAAAGCTGTTTCAAAAACCTTGCAAAGTACAGTCAAAATTATCCGTATCAAGCACAGATACAATCTTTTCAACCAACATCTTGCTAAAAGATACATAACCAAAACAGCTGTTTCATAACACAAATCATAAAAGAACAAATTAAATTACAGTTTCTCGTCAACAAGTCTATTTTTGGAACGATGTTTCAAATTGTTTTTGTCAAGCACTCACGTTCCACCGTTGGCCACGACAAAGTTCAATTTTACCTGCCCTTACAATAGCTTTAGGAAATTACCATCAATTCCACCACACCAAGCCTTCACTGAAAATATAATATTCGAGAGGAAAAAGTAGAAAAGCACATTTGAGCTGATCGTTTCCGTCCCCATATGTACATTCGACATGGCCGGTAAGCTTAACCTTGTCTGACCTTCAGCTTCAGTAAGGGGATTCTAACCAGCTCTTTCATTGGTAGAATGTACTCTTAGCTTAGTAGCCTCAATCTGATTGGTGCCACATAGTGCCACATAAATTCCCCCGGGGGGTGTACTCCCATGTGAAAGGTGCATGGATGCACGTCGTCTTGCGTTCTCCGTCTGTTTTAGCATAGCTTTAATTTAAATTTTCCGACGAGCATTCCCGCCCGTCTCACATGAGATTTCCCCCCCGGGTCAAAAATACATACATACATACATACATACATACAGACAGACATACAAACAAACAAACAAACATAGGAAGCGAAAAACTTCACGCTGGCTAAGACCCTATGTTTTCAACATAGGTCAAAAATCATACAAGAAGGCGAACAGGGAGGGTAGAAAAAGTGGTCGAATCGCCCGTTGTGTAGTCGATTCGACTATCTGGGTAGTCGATTTGCAAGACACTTAGAAAAAATCACACAAAAAGGCGAACAGGGAGGGTAGGAAAAGTGGTCGAATCGACTCGATTCGAGTCGTGATTCGACTCGAATCGTCCGTTGTGTAGTCGGTTCGACTAACTGGATAGTCGATTTGCGAGACACTTAGAAAAAATCACACAAGAAGGCGAACAGGGAGGGTAGGAAAAGTGGTCGAATCGACTCGCTTTAAGAACGAGGAAGGTTCATGTTATCTTCTTGTCGTTCCATGTGCAAATCCTTCAGATCGACAACACAAGCGAGGGAGAAGGCTCATTGCAATTTTCCTGTTTAGTGTCGCATAACGCTTTAAGAACGAGGAAGGTTCATGTTATCTTCTTGTCGTTCCGTGTGCAAATCCTTCAGATCGACAACACAAGCGAGGAAGAAGGTTCATTACAATGTTCCTGTTTAGTGTCGCATCAGTGACGCTTTAAGAACGAGAAAGGTCCATGTTATGCGTTCCTTGTTATGTCTTATTGTGTCACGCGCACATACTTGAAGGACTTTACGACCTGATTTCCGTTGGGTCGAATCGACTTTTAGGAATACGAATCGACTCGAATCGAGTCGATTCGAGTCGATTCGTCAAAATTTTTCACCTCCCTGCGCATTTATTCGCGACCTGACTTCTGGTAAGTCGAGTTCCGCTAAACAGACTTCCGGTGAGTCGGAAGTCTTTGATCCTCGAGCTGACTCGAATCGTCTTTGCTTTAAGACGATTCGACTCAGTTTGGGTGTATTGGACATGAGTGTTTTTGGGCCGTTGACAAAATCAGGATCGGACCGGATCGGATCGGATCGGGCTGACAAAACCCAAAACCAGGATTGGATCGGACCGGACTCACAAAACCTGGATCGGATCGAATTCTATTAAAGAAACCCATATCTACTCATTGAAAGTAGGAGCATTTCAAATTCTCATTAAAAATGGTCAAGTGGTATCTCTGGATCAAGATGACGAATAGCACTGTCATTGCACTGTTTTTGCTTTATCCTTCTCCATTCTGTGGTTGACTTATTGTTTATTTTTATGCATTTAAACTACTTCATTAAACGATTACTTTTTTCTAGAGGTAAGGAACCAAGCCAAAAGTCAAAGAGGAGTAGAGCCTAAAGTGACAATGATATCAAGATAATTCGCGTTTTACTATCCTTTACTTGAAATTTTAGCTATTAATGACTCGACCAGTAAACTGTCTGTCAGTGAAGTTTTCTATCTCAAACATGAAAATACACGATGATGTTGGATTCATTCACAATAACATCTGGAGAAATTGGTCACATGACTGAACGATTTACCCACTTCCAAAAATCAGTGACAAAAATACGATTAGTGAGAACAAAAATATTTCAGTTTGAGACCTTGTTTTGTCATGTAACAACTAATGGAATTTTGTATATGAACTGTATTTTCTTTGGTTTACGCTAAATCACATTGTTGAAATGAACCAGAAAAAGGCTGAATTATTCTTTTATACAACGTGGATGGATACTTGTGTTCACTGTAGCATCTTTGAAACATTTTACATGCAAAGGCTTGCAAAGCTCATATAATTTGATTAGACACTTAAATTGTGAACATCGAAATGAAACAAGAATGCTCCTGAATGAACGCGGCTGTCGCTTGAAAAGAAACTTCGAGTGTACTGTCATTCCTTGAAAGGGATTTTTCAGAACATCTGAAACAAAATCAATAATAAACCTACAATAATGTTAGAAAGCAAACGGATTATTTTCTTACACAGTAATAGCTTGCATTATTAACTAGGTCTAAAGTAACTACTATTCTATACTTATTACCTTAGTAGATCACTTTTTTTTCAGTTTTGATAAGATGAAATCAAACCTTTTGCTCAAACTTAACACAATTTTCGTCATGTGGCTTACCGCGAACATTATACCATCGTGTGAATCAGGCTATCGTAATTGTCGGCACAGATCTCATATTCCACGATTCTAGAATCCGGACAAAAAACGGAAGCAGGTATCCTTGTTATACGGCTATTCTAAGAGTTTTAAGTTCCGTTTTATTACCCTCTTTGAGATAGCGGTGGTTACATTCTAAAAACCTTGTAATCATATGTACATGGTTCAAGTTCCAAGCAAAGAATCAGAAAGACGCGAGTTATCTTGATATCATTGTTACTTTATGCTCCATTCGGTACTGACTTAGGGACGGTGCCTCCTAATACAGATGTATTTTTTGCAAAGGTTATGACTATGGGGAAAAAGTAGATCTTAGCAAGGGTTATTGGAATCCAAAAAGAAAAATGTGGGTAGCCGAGCATTTTTCCGAGATAATTAATCAACCATAATTCTAAAAAAGCGTTAAAATACAAAGAAGGTATGGCAATTTCTTTTCAAATTTAAGCTCAATCATCTCTGAAAAATGCGCGGTTACCCCCCAATTTTCTCTTTGGATTCTGATAGCCCTTGCTAAGAACTGCTTTTTCCACATAGTGTTAAACCGCGCAAAAATATTGTTGTATAAGTGGACAATATGCCGATATGCGCAGAACGTATGCACAGTAACAAAAGGAGGCAGCGTCCTTCATTGCACCTAGCGAACTAAGAGACTGGAACTGCACGTCCGGCGAACTAAGGGTCTGAGAACTAATTTTCCAATTTTTCTAATTTTTCAAATTTTTCTTTGCCGACTTATCTCCACGAACAAATGTTACGTATGACAAATTTTCCACGAAAAATTAAACCTGGTCCACCAGTTTCTCATGTAGGAGAAGGGATGATATCTTTCCTACAAAAATTTGTCAGAAAAAATTTCGTACGCATAGACTTTTGACAGGATTCTTTAAAGCAATGTTCCACTTCCTCGTCTGCCTACAACAAATCCTGAGCTTATCTCCGCTTTCCAACTTCCCTTAAGGAGCGTAATATTTTAGATTGCCTTTGACTGGAGAGGTCACTGAAAAATAACTGACAATGATATTTTTTCGCGCAAAATTGAAGACCTACGAAACCGCCTTATGTTGGGAGGGACTGGCCGTCCTCCGTCAAGTTGTGTGCGAATTTACGCTCGATGAAAGTGAAGTTAGAGACAAAACGGAGTCGCAACACAACGTCTTGGGATTTCCTATGGCCAGGACACTCGTATTTATCCTTGAACAGCAAAATAAAAGCCCTGTCCAGACCAAGTCTCAACAAGCGGCAGCTGATTAATGAAGACAAACCTGAGAAACTGGCCTCTTAAGACATTATTTAGCTATTCCTTTTTTGAGATAAAAATCTTATAGTGACAAAAAATGTTTAAAAAAACAATGAATAAACGTAACCTTGAAAACAATAAAAACACTTAGAAAAAAAAGGAATAATTTTGCGCGGATCGAGTCACTCACTTATATCCTAGCCTTAGTTGTAACACAAGTTAACAAAATGTTCTTTCGACAAAAAACACTTAAAGACCCTTAAAATATTGCTAACAAAACAGAATATTATTCCCGTTACCAGGCAGGTTCGTCGTTTATGGTTAAAGCCGGTCATTTAAATAAAGATTAGACAAGGTTAAAAAAAACAGCGGTCTAATCGGTCTAACATATAAGCGTTCTCTACCATAATTAATGTCAAGCAGCCATATAACACAGACTACAAAAACATTTATCTCCTTTAAACACCACACTTATAAACAGATGTAGAGGTTCATTACATGCCTTAAACCACGATCTAAGTTAGGCTTCGTTTCAATAATCGGCCCTTGGGGTTTGTACTTTCTGATAAAACAATAAATGTCGTTTAAATTACTCATAGACATTGCAAGAAAGCGAAAAGGAAACTTGTTCGATGGCCAATATACCAAACACTACTATTGTGTATCTACCTCAATGACTTTTTTTACGATTTTGAAAACTGAAACATTGTAGTTAATAATTAAATCTAGTTTACTAACTCAAAGACAACTTTACTATGCGCCTTAAACTCAACAATTCCTCCAGAATCTGACGTCGCAGAATCTAACGAATATTAGGAATACCTTAACAAAAACTAAGTAACTTTTACAAGATTCCTTTGAGTCAACAAACGACAATAACCACTTGTACCAAAACGAACAAATACTGTATATAGGTAAAAAGGTAGGTAGGTAAAGTCGCACACAAGCCAAGGAGTCAAATACGGCCGGAGCTTATCCCCGTTTCTGTAACATGAAGCAACTGAGAGTATTGCTACTCCCCCTGGATGGGGTGCTAGTCCATCGCAGGGTTACCCCCAGCAGTATGTCGCCGGTACCCATTTTATACACCTGGGTGGAGAGAGACAATGTGGAGTAAAGTTTCTTGTCTAAGAAAACAACACGGTTGCAGGGACTGGGCCTCGAACCACCGACCTTCAGATGAGAAGTCCAATACGCCAACCACTACACCACTGCGCCCCCACGAATACTGTACATGTGCGCAAGGAAATAATATATAGATTCAGCCAGTTTTTTTGCTGGCAGTTATTAATTTGTGAAAATACTCTCATTCAAGTCGTTAAATTAAAAAAAAAACAAAACAAAACAAAACAAAAAACAAAAGAAAAAAGTTCTTATTCTCGGTGAGCACCGAACCCGGGTCGTCGGCGTGTGAAGCCGGATATTAGTCCACTTGGCCATGAGCGTTTATTGGCGTTTTTCACGTTAATTTTAATACTTATTTCTTTCTTCGTGACAAGCTGCCTATCAGCATGAAAATGCTGGTGTTTTTCCTGGCAAAATGTGTTCGGAACGCCGTAAAAACCATGGTTGTGGACAGAAAAACCAAAAAGCACTAGCTCTGCTATATTTGGCGTCGAAACCGCTGCGAAAAGCTGCGAACTCAAGCGGTGTGCCGACCGAGTGCGAACAGAACCGACAAGGCAAATTTGAACTTTTCGCCTGAACTTTATCGCCTAATTTTTTTCGCCTAAATTGAACTTTTCCCCTTCCACCAAAAAGACAACTGAGTATTCTTTTGAACTTTTTGTGCCATTAACAAATTTGTTTTTGACTTTTGTTGTCTTTGCTTGTTTTGCTACAACGCGGGTCAACATGAGATTTCGCGCCAAAAACACATGGGATTCAGCACAGGGTTATATCCAGTGTATGAAGTGTATTGGTATCCCTGTGGTGCGGACGGACGTACGTACGTACGGACGGTCACGTGACTATTACGTCACTACCGAAATTTCTTGGCTTGATAGGTTACCAAATTTCCTTAGCAATGGAGCTCCGCTGGCTCCGATATGAAAGAATACAACCAAAGTTCATTTCCACTGCCTAACAGCGTGTACTTACAACAATGATAACATGTAGATGTTTAGCAGTAACCAAGATCAGAACGTCACGTTACATGTTTTGCACACTGCTTTATGGAAAACTTGCCGGCTAAAAGAGGTGTCCTTAGAGCGAACAATCCTTATCAGAGATTTAAACAAATTTTTATTTATTTATTTATTTATTTATTTATTTATTGCTAAGTTTAGTTCAAACGAAACACTTGCACCCTATAACAAATATAACTTCTAAAATAATATTAATATTATCAACACCAATGGAAAAATGTTGGCGTCAGCGTCTTCAAGCCTCCGTTTTCACTCATCCACACACTACAGCGTCCACACTTTTAAAGGTTGCATTTTCAATACGATTTGTTTTGAAAGTGTTCACCTCGTTTAGAAACATGTTTTCAAAAGTATCCATTTTCATAAATGCTTAAAATTGTTTAAGTATCCACGAGACGCAAAAACGCTTCAATGACATACGCGAATTCAAACAAAAACGTATAAGCATTGTTACATCCTTACAGAATACTAGGAACGCAGGCTAAAAATCATTTAAAGTAAAAATTCAAAAAATGGGAATGTGCAGTGTTTCCTGCCTGTCCTGTCAAAATGATTTGTAGTAGTAGGCAACATAACAGAACTAGTAAGACCGAGTCTTTTTCTCTGCTAGGAGTTTCCTCGGGTGCTCCATTGTGAAGCAAGCGGCAAATGATTGCCTTTAGACAGCAAAATTACCGTCTGCCGACAGATTTTGACAGGGCTGCCTGTTATAGCAGAATGCCACAGAATAGCTCTTCAACTACTCTTTCCAGATCGAATTGGAATTAAAAAAATTTGGAGTGATTGCAGAATACGAGGAACTCCCACGTGACGTGTCGGAACCCTTAGTAAAACGGGGTGAAAAACAGTATGCACCATTTGCAGATGCAAATGAACTGCGGGGTGTTCTGCAGTCTAGCCGAAAATGTTGTTTTTGTGGAGGGAGGAAAGCTCAGTATAGAACACGGAGGAAAACTCTCAAAGCAAGAACGAGGAGCCACATTGGTAACATTCGAGAGCTCTCACCACTGCACCACCCCTAAATAAAAATAAATGAAGTGATTATTACAGTGCGGTGCGCAAAGTGTGACCACTTTGAATGAATTAGCATTCTTTCGTGCACATTAGACAATCAAAATCCGTGAATAAGCGAAAATGGCGAGCCGAGTAATTGATCTCCGTTTAACGGGTTGGTTTTGAATAATTCAACACGACCATTTTTTACTTTGATGAAATCATGAGCACAACTAAATTCCTAAGAGGCGCGAGCTCTCAGCACTGCGCTACCCCTAAATAAAAATAAATACAGTGATTATTACATTACAAATAACTGAATCAAAGAGGAAGAGGGGATGCTTAACAGAACCCAAAGTTTATCCCGCCAGCCTGGACGAATAGCAATGGCTCCTCCTCCTCCAAACTAAAAAAATGTCTTTGAACACCTTTCAAATTATTTTGTGTCTACTGAGAAAATAGGCTGTTTAGGTTAACTAACTTTTTAAGGGTAGAAATGCATTTGGCAGTCAGAAAACCACTTGTCAATGAATGTTTCTGTATCACGTTGTCTATTAAGACTACCCAAAGTTTATCCCGCAAACCTGGGCAAACAGCAATGGCTCCTCCTCCTCCAAATTAAAAAAATGTCTGAACACCAAGCAAAAAAAGGAGTATATTCTGTGTCTACTGAGAAAAGAGGCTATTAAGGTTAACTAACTTTTTAAGGGTAGAAAAGCATTTTACCAGTCAGAAAACCACTTGAATGTTTCTGTATCAGGTTTGTCTATTCACACTACGTTCTAAACAGACTTGCTCTAGGTTCCCTGATTTATCTAAACCCATGACAGGTCTTTTTCTGTATAGAAAGAACCGTTTTAATTTCAAGACTAAAATAGGTTCTCATATGTCAAGATTTTAGCCTACAGGTTCTTAATCCACTCTTACATGGAGGTTTTCACTGTATTCAAAGGCAGATGAACGACCAAATCCTGAAATTACAATTATAATGGTTAGGGCTTTGGTCTCTTGTAGTGTACCCTGCGAGGAGAGGCCCTTCGATCTTCCTAGATAAGTCGAGAAGAGGAAGGGACCTCTGCCAACCGCCTCGACTTTCCCTGTTGAGTATGTGCTAAATTCAAATGTAACCGAGCCTTGTCGGCCTCGCTTCAATTTTAAAACATGTTTACTGAATGACAGCCGCGTCCACAACAAACTATTCTGACTTCAGCTGTGACTTCGGTCGCGACACAAGAGAGCTGAGGAAAGCTTTAATTAAATCGTGAGGCTGAGAATAATTCTGTTCGAATTTATGTCACAGGTTGAAAACTTATCAGCCTCGAAATATTTTTGCTGATCAAGAAACTGCGATTTGTCGACGGTCTTCGAGATATTTATTTTATTTTGTCCCTCCTTTTGTCCCTGTCATTCAGAAGTATTATCGTGTTGAGTCTCTTTCGTCCTCAACATTTTCGGCTTTCATTCAACAATACGCATTTGTGTCGAGTTTATTTCGCATTCAAACTTCCCGGCCGTCATGCGGTAAATTATATTTTGTACTGAGACCGTTTCGTCTTCAAAATTACCGGCCGCCAGTCGGCAAATAATTGTTTCTCTTGCCGTTTGCTTGTCTCGCCGTTGACCAAAATAAATGTCATTTCACCATAAAAATAAGCGTTGAAGTGCACATTCGCGTAGGCCTTCGCATCGATTACTCCCTCAAACCAGAAGTGAAATTTTTTGGTCCGAAAGCAACCGCAACCCAGATTCTTTTGTTCCAGTTGGTAAATTAGCGATTTGCCATGGCCGGTTGGCAAACAGGCAAAAGAATCTTTACCACACAGAACATTAAGCAAGGCCTTCGACTGGTATTGTGTGAGATTGCTTATTCCATGAGTATTCACTCTTCCCAGTACACTTTTCACGGCTTTATCAAAGACATCCTTCGAAAGAGAAACGCCCGCTGTTGTGAACTTCACGAGCGTACCGAACGTACCGTGGGCGCGCATTTAGTCAGCAATTTCTAACAAAGCACATGCACACTCAGCAAAAACTGGAAAAACCGGTTTCAAACCGGACTGACTCATCCGTTTCGGTGGATGAGAAAGTCGAGGTGGCTGGCAGAGGTCCCATCCTCTTCCCGACTTTTCTAGGAAGATCGAAGGGCCTGTGCTCGCAGGGTAGTTGTAGTGTCATCCCTGGCAGATTATTTGCAAGGGAAAGGTGGTCCATTTTTTGAGCAACTTTGCTTTTGTGTAGGGGAGAGGCGATTAAAACATGCACGGTGGCTAGGCAACAAAAACACGCAGACATAATGGAAACTTCTCTCCATGTGTTTATCTACCTCTACTGAGCTACCAGTAATTGCCCTACTGAGAAGAAATTTAATAAAATATGGACTTCAAATGTCCACATTCCAGGCCAGCTGTACCAAATCCCTTTCAGATTACAAAAACCCAAAATGCACCCTTGTGTGCCCATAGAGCAAGAAGACCCAGTGGTCTACATTGGTATCATTATATCTACATCTGGGTGTGTGGAGTGATTAATAGCTCTATACACATATATATAACTTTAAGCAAAAACATCACAATGCAATGAGTCCAAGACATCCACTACTATAAGGGTAGTTGCACAAACAACCCACTAAGGTCCGATGAATTTTACTCAACAGTCATGAATAAAAAGGATTTTGTATTCCATCATTATGTTACCATAAACTCCAGGTACTGCCTTTGTCAACATTTTTGATAAGCATAGTCCAGTTTAATTTTAAAAAATCCCATTGTACAAGGTGTCAAATACAGAAAAAATGCAAGGAAAGCCATTGTGGTGTCAGCGTTTGAAGAAGTTGGTGTCAAAAGGTGAGATAGAAGTCTGCCTTTAGCTGTTTCTTATAAAAAGCATTTCGAGGGCAAGCACACAAGCATTCAGTGTCCATCATCCAGCATTCCAAATCAGTTAATTCATTGCCAGCATTACCCTTTTAACTGCCAATATTAACATGCATAATCTTTTTTATTGTTCTTCAAGTATTTTGTTTGGTACCAGTTGGGAGAATTTGCTTTAACATCAAGACTTTTTGTCTTTGGTGATCACTTGCTTTATTTCTGACTCATGTCTGTGTGTTTGATCAACTAGCTAGCGATGCTGTAAGGAGAAATTAAATGCTTGTCACTCTTGGGAATTAAAGGGTTAAAGTAGAAGGAAATGGATTTATTAAGATGCTTTTTAGTAGAGTTATGTTTTAAGGTCCTGAATACCAAATATCATAATCAAAGGCTCCTATGATCTACCCTGCAAGCAGAGGTGCAAAACCGTCCGATTTCCTGTCATGCACGCACAGCATTAATCACTACTGCATCTTCACTTCCTGTCTTCAACATTTTGCTCGGGCACTCACTAATACACGTCAGCTTCACCAAAACTTGTAAACTTCATGAAAACGTAACTTGTAAAGGGTTTACTTGAGCATTCTTATGCATTACAGATAAATCTCAGTACCGAATTATAAAGGTTTAACAATTGCTGCCTCGTCTTTCTGCTGATTTCTGAGCTGAGAGAAGTTTTGGGAAAAATAAATATGCAAATCTGTCGCATTCAACAAATTTTAAAGCATATCACAGCATGCACACTTTTTGACGCCATTCGCAGCATGCGTAAACGTTAAACTGGTTGACAGTTGGTTAAAAACCAGTATTTTTAATATATCCGTCCAAAATCCTGGACGGCAGCAGATCGGATAGTTTTGCGCAGAAGATACTTATTTGCCTGCCAGAACATAGGGCGACCAAGAAACCTCTGTTTGCAGGGTACTTATGAGCTCACTTGTGAAGACAAGATGATCATTTTCCAAGTTTAATCTTTTTAATTAAGAAAGTTTGTTCATATTATGAATAATTACAAAAAGTTTTGAAAATATTGAATTGCTTGCTTGTTGCTCCATCATAATTTTGGTAATAAATGCTTTTGTTCCACTGATATGAACATGTACAGTTTCTTGACCCAAATCATCATTTGTTGGTGAGATGGTTCAGTGACAAAATAATCGCCTCACATTAGTAGATAGTACCGGAAGGAGGAGCAGATGATTTATTTTTTCCTTTTTTTCCCAAAGGTTCTACAAATGCTTTATGTTACAGTGTACCTCTGTGCACACACATAAGAAAATCACGAGAAGCATCACAAACTACAAAATACCAGGGGAAGGGGTTTCTTTGGGCTTATCACTAAAGGAGGATGCAAAAAACATTATCTGATGATCCAGAAGAGCACCTGTGTTTAGACTGCTTTAGATTAACAAGAAACGCCCCAGGGTGCAAAATATATTACGGTCACCGAAGATACGAGCCCTAGCCTGTGTAGCGAAAGACGCAACGAACATCTGTTTGGCCAACCAAAAACCGGACGTCTTGAGCAAGTGACCGTGAAACAACAAGAAAAGCCCCAGGGGCATTAGACCCCGCTGTTATTTTCCCTCCCCACAGGGTGCAAAATATGTTACGGTCACTCAAGATACAAGCCTTAAGAGGTAAAGCAGAAGTTAGCAACCAAGATTTGTTTGGCCAAGCAAAAACTGGAGGACTGAGGCAAGTGACCATGAAAATTTTTTTTTTTTAAATGGGTATTACTAGACCCCGTCCTGACGGTGAAAGAAGTTAGCAACCAAGATTTGTTTGGCCAAGCAAAAACTGGAGGACTGAGGCAAGTGACCATGAAAATTTTTTTTTTTTAAATGGGTATTACTAGACCCCGTCCTGACGGTGGGGTAAAAACTGGGTAGTACTAGTCCCCGTCAGGACGGCGGGGTAATAAGACATTTTTCATAGATCAGAGAAATTTGAAATCATTTAATTTTGGCAGTTGAGTACGCAAACTGTATTCTCCCCACAAAGGCCGCCATTTTGTTTTGCTATAATATATGTATCCACAGTATTAAAAAGTGATGTAATTTCAGAATTCAGCAGCGCTCAGTGGAATGAAGTAGTTAACATCAGATCCACTAACTAACCGTCCAAATTCTCCTCCTGTACCTCCTACAAGGTTCCCGTTTCAGTGCTATGCCTAGATCTTCATGAGTTAAAAGGGTGAGTTTAATTTTGACGTATTAACTATTCTATAAAAAGGAGTATATTAACAATGTAATAAATGTTTTACAAAGCTGCCTGCTAGATATACTTAAGACAGGAAACCGCCCTCTCAGCATCAAAGCCCATTCAGCAGTTGCTCAATATTCATATTTAAACTAGTTTAAATTAAACATTGTTTTAGAAAATGCCCGGGCGTTAGCTAAGATAGAGGTGGGGATGATCGCGTTTGGAAGTGTCCGATAGAAAATAATAGGTAATACCACCTACAATAATAGGCAGCTAGGTAATACCACCTTTCTTTTTCTTTTTTTTTTTTTTCTTTCGCAAGGAACTGGAAGAGTTGTTCCTGCGTCATTTTGCGATTATGATGGGGAAACCAGGCCCGAAACCAAGCAGGAATATGAGGGACGAATAACAGCTAGCCAAACACGCCTATTAAATAGAGTGAATTCGCATAGAGCGATTTTCCTCGGACCGTGAAACAGTTACTGTACAAGTATATACTGTTACGCCAAATTAGTTGCTGCTAGTCAAGGGACGGCTGAGGTCTATTAGCTTCTATTCCCAAAAGGAGATTAGTCTAAATCAAAACACAAGAAAAACAACACAAAATGGACAAGCACAAATATACAGTGAACGTGTGGTTTATTTTTCCTTTATTACTGATTCTCGAGTCATGTTACGACAGCGGAAATGCACATGTATATGATACTTGTTGCGACATTAATTTTTACCACCTCGTGTAATTTTTTGGGAAAATTCCTCCACAGAAGTTACAAAAACTGCCTTGTTGGTCAGTGGAAATACTTTTAAAGCAGTAAGGGCACTCACGCGGGTTTACATGCTGCATGGTCGAGAGTTGTTGCGAATATCTATTCTCTTCCATACTTTTGAAAACATTTACATTTGTTGCACTTTTCTCTAGCTTATGAAAAGAATATAAATTAAAATTAGCTTTCGCTGCATCGTTTTCTTCGACGGTCTTGATAATATCTCTCAATGCTGCTGTTTCAACTGGCATGCTCGCCAGTTGCTTGATTCTTTCTGCGGACTTTGCCGTGGTGGTTTCGGTGAAGCATTTCTCGTCATCGTCCGGGCCTGTAAGGTCGATGATTCTTAGATTCTCCGCTTCACCTGCTGCATCGTGAGTGTGCTCAACTTCCGGATCGTTAGACGAGTCCAAGATTTCTTGAACGACTGCATCCATATCCCCTTGTGCTCGAGCAAGAAGGGAGGCTAATTTTACCTCATTTGCGAATGGCAAGACCTTTTTCAAGTTTTCCAACTTCTGAGTAAAGTGCTGCTGAGTCGGAACAACTGGCGAAGGGGACGGATGTGCTTGAGCCGTTGGGGAGAAAGTAGTGACTGTCGCAGTGCTTGACGCGCCGAGGTGTCTCTCTCGTCTGGGCTGTCTTTGGTGCAACTGAATTGCCGTTTTTAACACGGTCACCGGGTTGACGTCTTTCACTGTGGCGACGATTTCTTGTGAATACGAATTAATGCTGTTGTATAGGTGCCGGTGTTTCTCAAGCTGCTCCTGTTGTTTAGCTGAAATTGTAATTAAATTACAATATTTTTCAATTTTATACTAGGGAAATAGGTCTAATCTTACACAGACAATATTAAAACTATTTTGAACACAGACAAGTATGCAAATAAAAATAGGCTGGGCTATAGCCTATTTACATGCCGTTTACTCATTTCTTTTACTGAGGGAACACTGGGGGTCTCCAAAACCGTGCCGTAAAACCGCAAGATATCCTCTCAAATACCGAAAACCTAACCTGCGATCAGGCCAAATTTTCACGCCCCTTACATTCTCTTACGGGATTTTTCGCCCGACCACAAAAAGACAGAGAGTAAATGAGAGCGTGAAATAATTCGCCTGATCGTAGGTTACCGAAAACCGCACTGAAACTTGCGCAAAATTCCTTCTCTTACTAACATTGTAAGGAAAGTTCCCTCACCGAAATACCCTACAAAATTAGACATTTTACCGAACACACCTGCTCAAAATGCTAAAATAACGCGTACCGTCGTACTGGATGAAACCGCAATCCCGCAGTTGTGAATCGAAAATACCGTAAAACCGTAAGAAAAATCGCTCAGAACCGTAATCCATCAAACCCCAATGTACCCCTCCGTTACAAAGCTTGAATTTGTATCGGTACCGGAGTAAAATAGTGACGAGGTCCTCTAGAAGATCAAAATTCCCCTTGAAATACTCAACGCCTTAATTTTAAGTCGGGATAGTTAGTCGTTGTAAACATGTTTACCTTTCCTTTGTTCTGACTTTGGCTTGCTTTTCTCCATTGCCTTCTTTGCTGCTTCAAAATTTGCCACCTTCAGAGCAAACATAGGTTCACTATCCAGTTGAGCGGTCATTTCTGGAAACCGTACAGCTTGGTGGTCTTCTGCTTTCTTTGCTGTGCAGAATTGCGTCAGGTTAGTGCGCCAGCGTTTTCCCTTGTCCTCATTCGAATGACGATCTTTCATTCGAAGTGCGAGGAGGTGCTCGTGACTTGCACATTTAGGGCAGGAACAGTTTGCATAAGGACAATTTCTTTTATGTCCTTTTAGCAGCTCGACTTGGCCGTGTAAGCGGCATTTACCACATGTCCTCCCCGACATACTAAAGCAAATATATGTGGTACACACGGTGCGACTGAATAAAAACTGTTCAAAATCCCCAACGTGTAATCTTCACAATAAATTTTATTTGCATCTACGATATGTTGCACGTGCAACACAAGTTTCATTGTCTTTTTTAATTGCCTCTAGCTCCCTCCATTGTTTGCTCTATACATTCACAAATACATTCGAGTATTTGTTTTTATATGATTCAAAACATGACATTTAATTTTTAGAATGTCGTGCGTATAAACCAGAACCACGGTTGCTACCGTTTTGGAAGTTCTTACCCGACACAAAAAAGACTTCAGATCATTGTGACGTTTTTGGAAACGTTGTCCATAGCTAACACGTCAAGAATTTGTCGGGTTTCCTACAATTGTGCAGACCAATATGTACGATTATTTCAACAAAGGACAACATTGATACCTTCGGTATGCAATAATGTGCGTCCAAGACAAATGACATGGTGAAAGGCAGCATATCTTGAAGCTCTTGTCAGAATGTACCCCACTCTCTACCTTCGCGAGCTGCAACAGATACTTGCGAGAGATTTCCATCTGGCTCCCGGCGATGTTCCATCTATAGCATCAATAGCGAAACTGTTCATAAGGCTCCGCATCACTCGAAAGAAATGCATTCACGTGGCTCAGGAAAGGATGACACCCTACAATCTCCATTGTCGTCAACTTTTTTTTCAATGGCGAAGGACTGTTGACCCAGCTAAAGTTTATTTTTTCGACGAGACACACTTTAATTGCGAGACTGATGAGCGTGAATATGGAAGAACAGACTCAGGATTTGCATGTCCGGTCCCTCGTCAGAAAAGCAGAACACGAGCTGGAAAGTTTTCCACTCTAGGTGTTTGTGGATTTAACGAGGGAGTCTTGCAGGCAATTCCAGTTGAAGGAAATTTCACAGCAGATCTAATAACTGATGTAATAGAGAACCAAGTGCTGCCACTCTTGCCCGCGAACAGTTATTTGGTGGCTGATAATGCCAGTGTACATAATGAAATCGTATTATGCAGAATTTTAGCTAGAAAGAACATTACTCTTGTTAAACTGCCAGGCTATAGTTATGATTCAAATCCCATCGAAATGGTCTTTGGACAAGCAAAAGCAGTTGCTCGTTTCACCCCTGGTTTCTTGAAAGAAAATACCATTTTGGCAATTGTGAGCGCATTTGAACAAATCAGCCCTTTAAACGTAAGACACTTTTACCAACGATCTTGGAGAGTGCTTCTGTAGAATAAAGTGTCGAAAGCAATGAACTCAAGCAAGCTGGACCAGTGCTTATTTTATTAACGTAATTCTGAACAGTTCTGAATTACAATAAACTTGTGAGTTTTTAGACAAAAGGGTTTGTTGTCAGGAATAGACCTAGTCATTAGACCTATTGATAGACTGTAGTCTGATCTAAAGATTAGACTAGACTAATACACTTTAATAGATACTATTATACACTAACTACTAGAAACTGTTTCATGGTCCGACGAAAATCGCTCTAACCCGTTTCTTATATGCTAATGAGAATCACTAAATGCTAATGAGAGGAACAATTAAAAAACTGAGCACGCACAACTGAAACCATTGCTTCAAATTCCTAATTGTGAACATTTGAAAATAACAAGCCTTAAAATGAGCTATTTTTTCTTCCACGGTTTGCATACCAGCGTGAGAAAGTACCGGCACGAGTGTTCCACAGGCTTTGAACAGAAAGCCAGCCTTTTAATTTAACGCAGGGCTGCATGTGGGTTTACGCGAGAGAAGCGTTGAACTGAAATTTAGTTCACTGTTGCATGTTCAAAATGTCGAGATTCGTGTGATACAGGTACACGTAAAGCGAGTTGCCTTGTGGAGTTTGTAGCGTCCTTTTTGAAATGATCCAGAGCTTGAAACCTAGTGTACCAAGTATTATTTTTCTGCAGTTGTACTCCGTATCTTTTTTAAAATGCTTATTTTCTTCGGCGTATGCTGAACACAGGTACGCATTTCAATCGTGAATCGCTCGTGCCGTACCCAAACCGGTAATTAGAATATTATGCGACTCACTAGCATATAAGAAACGGGTTATTCGCTGGATTCACTCTATTAACAGACCCTTGAAAAAACCCAAGCCGGGCACCTATAGCCGACGTAGAGGGAAATCTGGAAGAAAACGACAAGGCGTACGAAGGATAGGCGACCAGCCTGACCAAAGTAGCGTGGAAGAAAGCGACGCCAGTGAAGACGATGGATACTATGTTTTCAGCACTTCAGATGGTGAGTCAAACACTTTACCTCTTATGATCGAAAACGAGCCTGTTAATGTCATCATAGACTCAGGTGCTACCTGTAACCTAATGTCTGAGCAAGTGTTTGATAAGGTGTCCAAAGGGAAGCTAGAGTTGTCGAAGACTGACAGGAAAGTTTATGCTTATGCATCTCAGGAACCCTTAAAGCTTAGTGGAAAATGCATGTTGAACATTTGTGTACCTGATACACAAACGTCGTTGAAGGCTGAGTTCTTTGTAATGCCAGGCACTGCAGACACACTGTTAGGCAGAAGTTCCTCTGAAGAATTAGGTGTCCTGAAGATAGGCGTGACTGTAAATGCTTGTGAATCCAGAAATGTCACTGATAAAAAGGCTGCACTAAAGGCAAAGTACCCACAAGTATTTACTGGCCTTGGAAAATTAAAAAAATTTTCAGTTAAAGCTGCATGTGGATTAAAGTGTCACCCCTTCTGCTCAAGCTATGCGAAGAATTCCATTCAGCAGCAAACAAAAGGTTGTTGACAAATTAGATGAACTTGAAGCACTTGATGTGATAGAAAAAGTGAATGGGCCTACAAGTTGGATAAATCTCCTTGTTGTTGTGGAAAAACCAAATGGTGATGTGCGCATATGTTTAGACATGAGGCAAGCTAATCGAGCTATTCTGAGAGAGAAGCACCCTGTGCCAACTATTGAAGAGACTCTGCAAGAAATGTCAGGGGTAAAAGTATTCTCCAAGTTAGATTTGAACATGGCATTTCACCAAGTTGAGCTTGCTCCAGAGTCAAGAGACATTACCACTTCTGCGGGACCTAATGGTCTTTACCGCTACAAGCGTCTGTTATTGGTGTAAATATGGCCACTGAGAAATTTCAACACGTCATCTGGCAGATCCTGAAAGACTGCCCAGGTGCACACAATATTCACGATGATATCCGTGTAATTGGTGCTTCAGATGAAAGGCTGAATCAAGTGATGAAGAAATTAGAAGAGAGTGGTTTGACACTGAACTATGACAAGTGCCAGATAGGTGTGAGTAGCATGGAGTACCTTGGAAACCTGTTAACTGACAAAGGATTACAAGTATCTGATGACAAAGTTGAAGCCATTGCGCAGGCACCAAGACCAAAGAACCAATCAGAGCTGCGAAGCTTCCTTGGCTTGGCGCAGTATTGTTCAAGGTTCATCCCAAGCTTTGCGATCATTGCCAGCCCACTGTGGAATCTGACCAAAGCACATGCTAAATGGAAATGGGGCACTGCTGAAGAGAATGCTTTCCAAGCGGTCAAAAAGCAGCTAACACAGGCACCAGTCATGGCATTCTTCAAACAAGGAGCAGAGACCCGTGTAACCACAGTTGCCTCTCCAGTAGGTATTGGAGCTGTCTTGGAACAGAAGCAAGACGATGGCCAGTACAGACCTGTACACTATGCTAGCCGTAAACTAACTCCACCAGAAAGCAGATATTCTCAGTTTGAGAGGGAAGCTCTGGCGGTAAAGTGGGGCTGTGAAAAATTCTTCCTCTACATCCATGGAAACGAGTTTGAAATCTGCACTGACCATAAGCCGCTGATCACTGTTCTTGGTCCACATTCAAAACCTCCTTCAGCCAGAATCGAAAGATGGATGCTATACATGCAACAGTTTAAGTATAGTATCAGACACATCCCTGGCAAAGAAAACGCCGCTGATGCATTGAGCAGTAGGCATGAATAGATTGTGCTAGTAAATCCAGCAAAAGTTGCTCGACAATACACCCAAAAGTTGCTCTAAAGTTGCTCAAAAATTTAAAAGTTGCCACCTAAATTTAGAAAAGTTGCTTACTTTTGAGAGTCATTTTGTTCTAGATTACTACTCAAAACATGAGGTTGTATGTGTAATTTAACGTCATTTGCTGTGATCAATATAATCTTTAAGCTCAACGTAACAACGTAACAACGTTTACAGCCTTTATCTTATCTTATCATGATAAGATACAACAATGCAGAGGTGTAAACTTTAAAGTTTACAGCCTCTTTGCATTGTTGTATCTTTTCATGACTGAAGCCTCAAGGTAGTCCTCTAGGGCATTGTCTTGTTGATCGTTAAACGCATTCTTCGGAAGGCCGAAGACTCTCTCAGCAGATGCTGAACTTGGCTGGATGACCAACAACTTCTTTACTACACCTGCCCAATGTGGAAGTGTGTCAATGTGGGCTGCTCACCATGCCAGCTTTTCTTCTTCATTTGCCATGACAACACCATCAGCTGCAGCAAGATAGTCAGATAGCTCTCGGGCCAAGTTGGCAATAATATTGTCATTGTCAAGAAATGGAAAGTTTCTGAATTCTTCCTGCTCTATTGTTGGAGCGAATAACCGCTGGATGTAAGCGCCCGTTAGATAGCTGCTGTCCAGTTCGTGGGCGCACGTGTTATTTTATAAATTATTTGTAAGAACGTATGACATCCTTAGTTTTGACCAGTTTTAATAAAAAAACCCTTTAATAAAGACCTTTTTGATGGTTTGGTCAGTTTTTAACTATTTGTTGACTCAAAAGTTGCCAAGGAAGGCAAAAGTTGCTCTAGTTGCTGACCGTTGCTCGCAGTACAAAAAGTTGCTGAAAACGCTAAAAGTTGCTCAAAAGTTGCCGAGCACAATCTATTTATGCCTATTGAGCAGATTGCCGGTAGATAGTACACCTGACGCAGCCATCAAACAGACAGAAGAATATGCACGCAGCATAGTTGCTGATGCCATACCTGCAGCATTATCACCTCACCTAGTTGAGAGAGAATCAGAGCGAGACCCTACACTGCAACTGGTTCGCCATGCCATCACCTCTGGTGATTGGACGAAACCCCAGGGAACAACCTACAAAGCCATTAGAGACCAAAGCCAGAACCGATAAGGTCAACACCACTACCCCAAGGACCATGGAGTGAAATTGCTGTAGACTTACTAGAGATTCCAAAGAAAGGACATTTGCTCGTTGTAGTTGATTATTATTCAAAGTGGCCAGAAATAGCTTTTCTGACCAAGTCTGATGCAGGAACTGTTATCAAATGTCTGGAGGGTATGTTTCGCACTCATGGTTTGCCTGAAACCCTCAGAAGGGATAATGGTCCACCATTTGCATCACGAGAATTCGAAGGATTCCTTGAGTACTTGGCAATCGATCACAAGAAAGGCATCCCATATTGGCCTCAAAGTGACGGCGAAGTAGAGAGGCTCAACAAAACCCTCCTGAAGGCAATCAGAATAGCACAGCTGCAAGGCAAGGATTGGAAAAGAGAAGTACAAGACTTTCTTTTTCAGTATCGCAGCACTCCCCATACTGTGACTTCACTGTCTCCAGCTGAGCTTCTTATGGGTAGGAAGCTAAGGGATAAGTTGCCTCAGGTTCAACCTCCTCGTGAACAAGCTACTGAAGCAGAGTGGCAAATTCTTCTCAGAGAAAGGTATGCCCGCAGAAAGTTAAGAGAGAAAGAGTATGCTGACTCAAAGAGACATGCCACAACAAGTGACATAGCAGAGGGCGACCTGATCCTACTACGTCAGAACCGAGAAAACAAGTTGTCACCAACGTTTGAACCTGAGCCATATCGAGTTGTGGAGAAGAATGGAAATGCAGTTGTCATTGAGAATTCCGCTGGCCAGAGCAAAATGAGAAATGTTGGTCACATGAAGAAACTTGTAGACCCAGGAACTGAGAGGGGTGCTACAGAAACCGAGCCTCCCGCTCCGTCAATAACAACTGACACACCCAAGGAAGGAGTTACTTTCGAGCAGGATCCAGTAGGTGGAATTCAGCAAAATTCCCAAACACAAACTGTACCTTCTTTGCTGAGTCCAGCTCTAGAACGGCCGCAGAGTCGTCCAGTTAGGAAGAGAGAAAACCCAAGTGGATGAAGGACTTTGTTTGCAAATAGTGACTGAACTTTTTAGACTGTTTATCGTGTATTAACTGTTTACATTTTATTCAATCGTTTTGAGACATTGGACTGTTAGAGCGCAGATTAGTTCATCTGATTTTATTAGACTTTATGGAAATCGTTATTAAGTTCGAGAGGGATGTAGTGTATGTCCATATATGGTATTTCCTTATTTGGAATGACCATGTGCTTTTTTGGTAAAGAGACGCCATCTTGAATGGAGGATTAAAATCGTTGTGTTGTTAAAAACGTGTCCTGGTTTGATTCGCAAAAGCTACAAGTACCCAGTCAATAAAATGGTGTCTTCGTCGGCAAAGTTTCCCTCCGTCCATCAAACCAAACACCCACAGAAATCTATTATCTAAACCGGCACTCAAAAGGTTGGTCTTACCTCCAAAAGAAGAATCCTAGACGCTTATTTCAGACAAACAGACTGACTCTTCGTGAAGACTCAAGACTATTTCACTACGGTCACTACGGATACACAAAGTATCTAGCAGCCAGTCCACTCGCGATCGTGTAAATTCCAGAACAAATTCCTGTCTCTGGCAGACGATTTTTCTCCACTACAAAGTAGTGAGCAAGGGAGGTTGGCGATTTCATGTGCGATCTTTTATCGCCTGTGTATTAAGCCACCGAGGATATTTTTGCCGCGACTTTGCAGCAACTTTTTGGCTATTTGATTGCGATTTGTTATGACGAGCAGAGCGCTTTTAGTTCTCGAGGTACCTCGAGGCAAATCGCGCTGCAGTCGTCCCGAGTTTAACTGCTACTAAATCGGGTCCTAAATGACCTGTGGCCCTAAGATGCCACTAGGAAATAGGGAGAGCAGGTGAAAAAGCTAACAACTTGAAATGTGAAAGGCGCTAAAAGCAACAAAAACAACTGGACTGAGACTAGAATATCAATTCAACTCAGTTTTTTTCGACCGGGGCTTGATGAATGCACTCTTTTTTTACATATAAGAATGTTGTTTTTCCGGCACAGGCTGAATATTCTTATTTTTCTGCCGATTTTAGGCTAAAAATATTCTTGTATTCTTCTTAAAGTATAGTTCATTTCTTTTGTGCTGTATACTGTACATATGTATTTCATGTACTGTTCATCGAACTATCATTAGCATTGAACATTTGGCTATAGCTAGTGCAGGTTTTTTCGTTTTGTTGGCTAGTTTTGCCGTTTAGAGAAAGGAATAACTTTATACGGTTAAGTTAAAAACCTAGTAATTGTATTGTATTTGCAGATTTTCAACACAAAATTATATCCTTTTCAAAATCTCAGTCTCGGGTTTATTCTTAAAATTTCGCAAATTTCAGCCTCGATATTCTTATAAAAAAAGTGTATCACGAACCTAGTTTCAAACCCCCATGATGGCAATCGACCGTTAAGAAGAAAACCGCCTAAAACGGCCCCTAGAAGCTGAGATATGTTCAGGTTGGCACGCAGGTTGGCCCCGACAACTGAGGTCTGCGATTTTTGCGAAAAGTGCGAAAATTGCCATTATTGTAAAATCGGGAAAAATTGTCGAGTCGATGTAAACCTGTAATCCCTAGTTCATTGCTTCGTGATTTTTATCTGGTTTCTTTGTTCTTTGTTGCACTGTAGATTACAATGAAAAGTAAAAATCACGGAGGAATGCGTTGCGCATTACTTTGAATATATTAGCATTTACTTGCCTACTGTGAATATGTAACGCAAGCTTTTCCATCGGTTCATACGTCCTCTTTAAAGGGACACTGTCACGGGTTGACATGCGCAGAAACTTTCACTCTCGAGGACTCTCGCGGACACGTGTTTTTGTCGGCCGCCATTATGGAATCGTCGGTAAGTGTATAAAATTTGCATTTATTTTGCATCTAAATCAAATCTACGTCTAACAAATTATTAACGGATCAATACTCTTATTCTCAGGAACCTACAGAAGGGTTCTGTAAATGTAAAAGCGCGTGTACCACAAAACGCAAAGAAAACAGTACTCGTGGATGTCCTTGCAAAGGGCGAAATGTGCTTTGTAGTGACGAATGCAAGTGCGGTACCAGCAGCAAACCCTGCAGGAACAAGGTATGAACTTCACATTGACTTCTTTGAGGCTCAGTACATAAATAATTATCTTATTGAAGTTGACAAAAGCATTTAAACGACATTTGTTTCTGCTTCTTCAGGATTCAGTTGGGCAGTCGACGACTGCATCGCAAAGACGAGTGCGACCGAGACAAGGATCCGGTTTTCACCTGCCTTCAGGCACTCTTTAGCCGTTCTGGTTGCCACAAAAAAAAACCTCCACAACAATG
Source organism: Siderastrea siderea (assembly GCA_964030785.1). Taxonomy (NCBI): domain Eukaryota; kingdom Metazoa; phylum Cnidaria; class Anthozoa; order Scleractinia; family Rhizangiidae; genus Siderastrea; species Siderastrea siderea. Next base: position 45,733,012 of record OZ034971.1, on the reverse strand, counting down.
CGATTTAAATCACTCACCTTCTACGATACTCCAAACTTAACAAATGCTCTACGAAAACAGAGTCGGTGTAGTTCTGATATCCAGCCTCAAATTTCGCGTTTATCCAGGCCTTGAATATCTTTTCCTCAACATAAATTCTTTTATGCTTTTTCTCCCACTCTTTCTTCGCTCTTCTGGGAGAGCTAAAAATCCTCTTTCGTCCGGCATTTGTCCTTTTTCCACCGTGGCCAGAACCGCCACTAGTGGACGCCATCTTGAATTTGTCACTTGGATCTTGAATAATTCCGGCGGAAAGATTCAAGTTTGGGATTTCGTAACTAGCGCATGCGCGAGACTGACAGTGTCCCTTTAACGTTAAATTTAAAAGTGTTCCAGTGAATCAATGTCAATAAGACTCAATACTAAGATTGGTCACATCGTCAAGCACGCGTGTTTAATGTTTTAAAAAAATGTATCGAGCCGTTCTTCAGATTTTCGCAAAAGCGCTCAAATTCAAAAATTACCACAAAATTATTACACCTATGATCTTAGAAAAACAATTCGTTCTCCACATCGCGAACACCAGTTTCAACAAAACTTTCTAGCCGTAAAACAGTAAGTAAAAGACACATTTTGACAGGATTTTCTAGCCATTTCATCAAAGCATTGATTATTTTTCGGTGTATTTACTATTACTAAGCAAAAACTAAGGTTGAAAATGTTTTTGCGATTTACTTCAAAACAAACATACAGAATTATTTTGTTCTTGTATATTTTGTTTGCCATACACCACAGTTTAAGATGTAGGTAATTGCTTTTCAAAGTGAAATCTGGATCGCGCAAAATTTCAATTTTACTGTTTTCGAGGATTTTTGTTTATCGTTGTCATGGAAATATCGATTTTCACAAAATGTAAACCACGCTAACGTTCAATCCAAAACTAACAAGTATTGCAATTTTCACGTTGATCCGACAAAATGAAGACTGTCTAAGAGCCGATTGTAAAAGTGAAGTATGGTCCCAAAAAAACTGTATTGAGACACCTTAGTGCTCAATCTTCTTTTTGAGTGATACCTATATCCTTATTCAAGGACCTCCTTTTCGCACTGATTCGTAAATTCATTATCATACCAAAGCCTTTAACAAGCACATTTTTTAAAAAAATTAATCAAAGGTATTAGTTAAAATCTCATGTGGTTTTCATAATGTTCAAGAAGAAGCGCCACACTACTCATCTCCTCTTGACAGATCCAACAAATGTGTTTTTCAACATGGCCTGATTGAGGGCCCTGGAAACCGGAAGTTGGTGTTGACGAGTTATCCTGACTATTTTCCTCAGCACCATTGTTAACTGGGGAACTCCTAACATGGGTTCTGTTTTGTATTTTAGTCTTCTTTGATCGAAGAGTGGTAATCTTACAACAAGTGGCCTCTCTCTGACGTATTCGATCACCAGTTCTTCTACTACACTCACTACTCAACTGTTCGCATCCACGAGTCCTCTTACTTGTGTGTAAATGTCTTTTTTCATGTTTCCTTAGATTTCCGGTTTCGTTAAGACACCTCCCGCGCCGTTTAGATTTACAAGGCTTCTCTTCAGTATGGACTCTTTTGTGGTTCCTTAGAGTCGACAAGCGGGTAAAACACTTGTTGCACTATTCACACTGCATACATTAAAGCAACGCATATAAGATTAGTGCACATGAATAAATTATCACTTTGGCTCAACTGCCGTACGGTGCGGATCGTTCTTTTCCGTTCCTCGTGTTTCCTTCTTTTCTCATTTAATGCCGGACGTACAGTATCCTGCAGGACAAGGAGCCCCTGCTCAAGCCGCTCCACCGGTTGCCCAAGGAATTCAGCCAGCCGACGAACTAGCAGCTCAAGCGGCCGGTGGTCAAGTAGCTCAAGTAGTTCAACAAGTTGTTGGACAGGACGCTTTGCCGGCGGCCGAACACGTGGCTCAGGAAATTCAACAAGCCGCGGCTCAAGTACCTCAACAAGCTGTGGGACAAGCTCAACCCGGAGAGTTGGAGGTAGAATATGTTTACTTTTGTCGTTTATGTGTCCTTTTTTTTATAAATTTCGAGCAGGGACAAGGGCGGCAACTCTTTATTTGTCTTCTTCTTTGCTTGTGTTCGGCTTTCCCGCTTATTCATTGCTCGCGCTTTAGTCATTTTTTTTTGTTTGTTGTTATTAAGCTTATCGGTAATTCGAGTGTATTTCGGATCTTGGCGGTTTTTTTATGGGTGACTATATGTTGTTAACGTCGGTAGCGTGTATATTTTCTCGTGGATATGGGAATGTTTGTTATCGGCTCGGTTATTATTCTTTTGTTGTGTTGTTGTTATTGCTGTTCAAAACTGTTAGCGGCGGCGTACCGCTGGTAGTTGTTTGACGTTTCTATAGAATGTTGAAAATTTACCAAAGCAAAACAATAGCTGTAAGATGGTGTCAAACTTCACCTTTGAGTGACAAAATGTATATGTATTATAAAGGCAATGGGGTGAGTGTTCACCAGGAACAGTTAAAATGGGTGAGAGTTCACCACGGAAAAGTGCAATGGGGTGAGAGTTCACCATAGTAAAGATAAAGAGCAATGGGTGAGAGTTCACCATAAAAATAAAAATAAAAAAAAATAAATAAAAAATAAATAAAAAAAATTGAGCAATGGGGGTGAGAGTTCACCATAGTAAAGATAAAGAGCAATGGGTGAGAGTTCACCATGAAAAGAGCAATGGGGTGAGAGTTCACCATAGTAAAAATAAAGAGCAATGGGTGAGGGTTCACCATTAAAAAAAAAATTGAGCAATGGGGGTGAGGGTTCACCATAGTAAAGATAAAGAGCAATGGGTGAGAGGTCACCATGAGAAAACAGTAATGGAGTGAGAGTTCACCATAAAAAGAGATGCGAGTTCACTATGTACAGGCAATAGGTAATAGTTCCCCAGGGTAACAAGAAAAGCAATGGGGTGAGAGTTCACCACAGAATGGCACGGTTTTGCTTTATTTTGGGGTTGTTAAGGACCTGTGAGGGTGATGTTGTACATTAAGTCAATTTTCCCCTTCTTTTTTTTATTATTCTAGACTCTAAAGAAAAACTTTGCTGTCCTCCAAAAGTCTCTTGATGAACTGACAAGGCTCTCAGTGGCTGCCGTAATAAGGAAGATGTTGGACTATGCAGCACGGCCGCTCTCTGAGTTCAATAAGTTTGAGGCGATAGACATCCTAGAAACCCTCCAGAATACATCCCGCGATAAACAGGATGAGAAACGTGAATTTTACCGTTTGGTGTACCAGACAGCTAGAGGAAAAGTGGACCTTCCAAAAGAGCACTTCCGGGCTCTGATTCTACGCCTTCTAGGGGATAAAGATCACACTAAAGTGTATGAAGCTGTCGCAAAGGTGGAAAAAGCGATGGGCACAGGGGGCCCATGGTCTGGTTCGTCTCACCGTGGGCGCAGTAGTGATGTTCCGTACAGGGGGCGTGGCATGAGAAGTAGTGCCCCAGTCCAATGCTATTTTTGTGGAAAGTTCGGCCACATTATGGCAAGGTGTTACGCGAGAAGAGATATACAGCAAAAGCCCCCGGCGACCCGTGGTCGCGCTAGGGACAATAAGCAATAGAGAATCTGGAATTAAATAGAAGCAAGGCGTGTTTTTTCCTTTTGTTCCACAAATACGTATATATTCTTTTCTTGATTGTAACAAGTACAATTAAATGGATCTTGGAGTTGATTGTTGTTTGATTTAATCCGATGCGAGGCGTTGTGTCAAGTTAATAAAGTTTTACATGAGGGTTTTCAAGTGAGCAACTAAACATCACAGAGGAGTGAAATAAATATATGCTTCTATACCTACTTAAACCCAATACCCCTCTTTTCTCCCTTTTTTTCTTGGGCTTTGCCCTTGGTGCGAATATCCCTTCCTTTTCACTTTCCGGTATTTTACTTCGACTGTACTCTGGTCACAGAGAGTTGAGAGTTTTGAAAACGGGGTATCTCAACACCCTCCCGGTCATACTGGGTCAAAGCTGTCCTCTCTCTGCTGACTTGTACGGGGTCTTTGTACATGTAAATAAGATTCCTTTTTTTTTTTCCTTTCCTTTTTTCCCTTTAGGCGATATTCTGGTCATGGGAAAAAGATGATAACTTTGACAACCTTATCAGTAATGCTGATGTTTGCGCAGGTGCGATACAGTGGGTGGACATAAGGGGAAACCCCGTATCGGTCAGCAGTGAGTGGACAGGAAATGACCGGTTGGGGCAGAAAGCCCGTCTAGTTGAAAAGGGAGAGGTCGTTGGGCACGTAGATGAGCTACTGTTCCGAGATCCTGATCATTTTATGGCAGGGGAGCTCCACAAACATGCAGCTAATTGGGCAGAAATCGCAAAATTAGCTCCTTCTTTACAACAGGAAGAGGTGTTGTCGTGGATTGGGAATAAGGTGTCAATATTCCCATATTTCAGACATTTTAAAGGAACGTTTAAGGGGGAGCGTTACGATTCTGATCAGCCACCCCACAGGTTGTTTAAGAATAACGTATCGTGCAAACAGTTCGGAGAATTTGTTAGAACAACCTACTAAGTCGCCTGAAATCCGGTGCGATTTCTCTGGTGGGCAAGGTTGGTCAAGTAAGTCCACCTCATATCGTTTTACCGTTAACAGTTGAGCCTACGAAGCCGAGATTGTGTCACGATGCGCGATATTTAAACCTGTGGATACTGGAGAAGCCTTTCTCGTTGGACAAAGTGACCGACTTACCCCGGTATGTCTTCAAGGATTCCTATCAGACAGTTCTAGACGACAAGTCAGGATATGACCACCTCTTGCTTTCTGAAGAAAGCCGCACGTATTTTGGTATCCAGTGGGGCGGTTGGTTTTTTACCTATAATACACTACCATTTGGTTGGAAAATCTCACCTTATGTATATCACTCGACGGGCCTTATGGCGTCAAATTTTCTACGCTCCTTAGGTGTTCCGTGTCTCTTGTATATCGATGATAGACATAATGGCCAGCTCCAGGTGTCGCTTGACAAGGGACAATATGACACTTTAGATTCTATTGATGAGCGCAACCTCGCGGCTGCTAAATCAGCAGTGTTTCTCGTAGCATTTCATTTGGTACGCTTAGGGTATTTCCTTGGTTTATCAAAGTCAATTTTAATTCCTCAGAAGATGGTCCCTTATCTCGGTTTCTTGATAGACTCCGGTAGCGAAGTTTTCCGCCTGATCCCAGAGAAGAAGCGCAAGTTTGTAGGGCTCATCCGGGAAACGTTAAGCTCACGTTATGTATCGGTCAAGACGCTCCAGAGATTAGTGGGTAAATGTGTCTCCTTCTCCCTTGCGGTTCCGGCGGCCCGTCTGTTCACCAGGGAGATGTCAGCGGCAATTTCTATCGGTATGCGCACGTTGAAACCAATTGCGGTCCAGGGTGCTCTGCGCGATGAAATTGCCCATTGGCTTTTTCTAGAAGAGTGGGACGACCCCCTTCCTTGGCGTGAAGAGAGACATCTTCAGATTGAGTTAGCTACGGATGCCTCCCAAACTGGATGGGGAGGGGTCATTTCCACACCTGTGAAGCAGGAAACATCTGATTATTGGTCAAAGGATGAGATGATGTTGGACATTGCGACTAGGGAGGCCATTGCTGTGAATAAGGTCTTACATGCATTTAAGGACCTTGTCAAGGATTGTCGCGTCGATGTAATGATTGACAACCTGGCGGTCATGTATGCATGGAATAATCAAGGAGGTAAAGGTCGTGACTTGAACAATGCTATAAAGGCTTTGTTCTTTACTACTTTGGAACTGAACATCCTACTGCACATGTTGTACGTTCCGTCTCAAGAAAATCCAGCGGACGCCCCTTCTCGCAGATTGTCATCTTTAGACTATACACTCACATAGGAGATCTGGAATGAAGTACAACTGAGGTTCGGTGGTGGACAGGGCCACACGTGTGATCTGATGGCCCTCGATTCCAACGCCATGCTTGATAGGCTGGGGCGTCCTCTCCCCCATTTCACGCCATTTCCTTCGCCTGGTTCGATAGGTGTGAACTTGTTAGCGCAAGATTTGACTCAGTTTTCGACAGTGATGCAACGTCCATATGTTTTTCCGCCAAATGTTTTAGTCGGCCCAGTCTTGCGCTTCCTTCAGTCCTATAGGCAACCATGCACAGTTGTGGTCCTGGATACATACCCGAGAAAGTACTGGTGGCCTCTTTTACAACGGTTTTCTAGAAAAGCACAGAAGCTGGCAGGTGCAGGTGATTCTCAAGCCTTGTTATCACCCTCTAAGAAAGGTTGGAGTGGAGAAAGCGGGATCCCAGCGGACTTGTGGCCTTTCCAGATAGATTTTCCTTTAGAGTTCTGAGTTTGTCTGTGTCAGTAGCAATCTTTCAGAAACACTAGCAATATATTAAATTGACGTTAAAAAAAAAAAACCTGGAATTTGGGATCCCTTAGTCAGAATAAGAAATTTTTCTCCCTCCCTTGTATAATCCTGGGGTATGCAAATACGAAATTTGATATTAAAGGAGAATAAAGAGTGTTTTTGATAGACTACAAGCCTCTCGTCCTTTCTCTACTTAGGAGCTCCCCATCGTTGCCAAGCTGTTTACACCTTCTGTTAGATGTCCAAAATGCTCACATGCGAATGACCAGGATTTTAGATTCTGCCAACGTTGTGGTTATAACCGACAAATCGTGACACCGTTTCATATTGACAAGACTGACATCGATCTGAAGAGCATCGACCAGCGCTTACGTCAATTAATGGACTTTGATCGTGCTACCAGCTATGCTAAACAGAAGGACTCGCTAAGAAAGGAGTTTGAAACCTTTCTTGCTTCACTTCCCGGCCATATCACACTAGCCACTGTGACCCCACGGGATATTTGCCGGTTCCTTGTCTTTAAAGACAAGAATGGAAAAACTCAGATTCACCGTAATGGCTGTAAGTACATTGGCCAAGCGGGACGATATACTTGTGGATGTCCTGTACGTCTATCTTATAAGACGGTAGACTCTTATGTCGGGAAGCTTCGAGCTATTCTCCATTCCATTGGACGAGACGGCGAGTGGGACAAGCGTCTAGGCTTGGGCAACTCAGCCTCTGACAAGTCGGTGAAGGATTTCTTGAGGCTGGTAACCGCGGAACAATTACAGGCACGGGTAACACCAAGGCAGGCCACCCCTTTCTTCGTTGATAAGCTAACACAATTATGTTCTCACCTAGACAAAAAATTGCGAGACTCTGACAGAGCGATTGATAGATTTGTGATAGCCAGCGATCAGGCGTATTTTAAACTAGTTTTCTTTAGTGGAGATCGACCTGGGGACTTGGGACAGATTAAGGTCCCTGAAATCCTACGTTTCCCCAATAACGACGGTTTGCTCTTCAATCACATTTGGGGAAAGACGTTAAGGGATGGGGACGAGAATGTGTTTGGAGTGAGGAGAAATGCGCAAGCGGAAATCTGTCCTGTTCGAGGCATTGAGCGTTATATGGAGGTGACGCGTGATATAAGGGTGGATCTAACGGGCGGTTACTTATTTCGTCCAATCACACCTGATTTGGGCATAAAAGACGCCCCTTTTACTTCCTCTGCAGCTGAATCACGCTTAAAGGGTTACCTTAAGGAGATGAATGCAGATAACGGTGAGACGCTCCATGGTTTCCGCTCCGGCTGTGCGATCACTTTAGCTCTTACAGGTGCGGACCTGGCCGAGATCATGGATCATGTTGGCTGGACTAGGCGTCACACAGCCCTATACTACATGCAATTAGCGAAAGTCTTAAATCCGGCTGGAGCCTCTGCTCGGCTAGCCTCAAACATCGGTACGGAACCGTCCTGTTCATGGCAGGATATTAACCAGCTGAAACGGTTTGTGTGCATTCCCTGCAGTCGACCGTGGGAAGAGATCTTATGAACAAGAGCAACTGTAAGGTTAGGCGAAGAATCCCTTTGCCAGACTTGGAGAGCTGGGTTTCGGTTTAGTTTTGGGGAATTATGACTTGGTTTGGGGGGGCTGACTTCTTGGAGAATCTAACGATGGTCTCCTTTAATAGGTAGTGGTTAGTATTGGGGAGGAGTCCATCGTTAGCCTGGTCAACGAGAACAAACTGAGTGACACCATAACGAACGGGAGCCAAATTTCTCCCCAATCTTATTGCGGTGTGACAATGGATGCAGTGTGGAATAGTTTACTATTCACACTGCATACATTAAAGCAACGCATATAAGATTAGTGCACATGAATAAATTATCACTTTGGCTCAACTGCCGTACGGTGTGGGGATCGTACAGGTAGGGGACGATTGGTGCTTGCGGGGAGGCCCCGGGGATTCAATGCTAGTTTTTTTGTCTTCCCCACCCTCCCACCCTCCAGTCTCACACTGTGACCGTTGTCGGATCGCCAAATTTATCCCCAATCTTATTGCGGTGTGACAATGGATGCAGTGTGGAATAGTTTACTGTTTGCACTCATAAGGTTTCTCTCCAGTGTGGACCCTGGTATGAATCCTTAAGTTTCCTGCTTGCCTAAAGCACTTGCCGCACTGTTTGCACACATACGGTTTCTCTCCAGTATGGACTCTTTCGTGTGTCGTTAGATTGCATAAACGGTTAAAACGCTTGCCGCACTGTTTGCACTCATAAGGTCTCTCTCCAGTATGGACTCTTTCGTGTCTCCTTAGATGCCCTGAATGCTTAAAACACTTGCCGCACTGTTTGCACTCATAAGGTCTCTCTCCAGTATGGACTCTTTCGTGTGTTCTTAGGTCACATGACTGGATAAAACGCTTGCTGCACTGTTTGCACGCATAAGGTTTCTCTCCAGAGTGGATTCTTTTATGGGTCCTTAAATACCCTGCTCCACTAAAACACTTGCCGCACTGTTTGCACTTATAAGGATTCTTTTCAGTGTGGACTCTTTCGTGGACTCTTAAATACCACGCTTGTTTAAAACACTTTCCGCACAGTTTACATTTGTTAGCTTTTCTGTTGGTTTCGGCATGAGTAAGTGGTTTGGACATCGTGTTTTTCTCTGTTTTCTCTTTTTCTGTACCTTTCTTTATTCCTAAAACGGAAAAATAACAATTTCAAAGTGATGTCTCCAGGCTTAAGCTATATTAGCCTTGAGCAAGGGTTGTATTTTTGTGTTTAGCAGTCGATCGGTGATCAGCGATACGACTACTCGTCACATACAACAAATTCTTTTGCTGTTCCCACACCAATGGAAATCCCCATTATGACGCTATTTGTCATGCACTACAATCAGTTGTGATTTTTAGGCAATTCCTTTTTTTTTACTGTTTATTTTGGTTACGCACTACAACATATGACATATCGAAACCGCACTGCTAACCATACCATTGTCTGTGCTCCTTTCATTACTGCCTCCAATATTTCGTTGCGAGACAGGTTGCGAAGAGAGGCTGTTTCACGGGCAAATCTTCTGCAACTTGACTCGCGACTCGCGACGGCGTTGCGCTACAAGTTGCAAAAAAAAACATGCCATGTGTAACAGTGCCTAAAGCCATCGCGGCAAAAACTAAAACAGCTGAATGAAATCGCTGTATGGAAAGAGGGCAGCAGTAATTCTCGTCTCCCACGTGCTAGGCGTTTTTTTAGGCGCTTAACACCTCGCGAGTGTCCACGTTAAATGAAGTGGAGTTGTACTTTATGAAGTTAAAATGGCTGTGTGACTAATATTTAGTATTAATTCAAGAAGCCAAAAGATATGTTTGTGTTTATGGAAACCCAAAACAGTTGCCCTGTTTTTTTTTTCCTAAACTACTCTACTAGTGCACTAAAAGTGTAGAGAAGTGCCTTTGGCCACGGATGGTCAGGATCGAAATAAACTGCAACTTGAAAAAATCGGGCCGTCATTCTACACTGATTATGTTTAGTTGTCCTTTTAAGAATTCACTTAATATCTTCTTGGAGTTCTAAGAACATTATGTGTATAAGAAAGTGCTCTTAGTTCTGATTTAACCAGAATATTGACTCTACAACATTAAAACACCAGATACACTCGATTGAGAAAACGTTGACATATGAAAAGTATAAACCCTTGACGATGAAACCCAATGGATTTATGGGTAAATGTATAATGACATTTACATATTCAAAATAAAAGACTTTTCTTTGCGACTGATATTGTTTGCAGCCGAGTTGCACGTGCTAATGGAAGTGGTGCAAGCCTTTCTGAAAGTGGCCAAATTGACTGAATAAGGGCGAGTTTGAGCGCTATACAGAAACATACAGTGCAAAATTTGCAAAAGTTTGCATCCGTTCACGAAATTAACAGTTTTTGCTGGAAAACTGTCCGGAAATAAGGAAATACCGTGTTGTTCCAGTTTTGTACGAAAACAGTCACTCACTGATTATGCAAATGCAGTTATACTGTATGGACACTTCCCAGAAAGCCCTTGGGTCTCACCTGCTACGGTCTACAGTTTTCACATCACAACGTTTCTTCAATCGAGTGTATACCCGTGACAAAGCCCCTTAAACGCAACCACTACAACAGTAAATAACTGCCTTTTTGGAGTTTTAATAACTCCAAAATGAAGGAGCTCCAGTGGAGAAATTATCGTCTGTTTTAACTCCCTGGCAAGTTACTGTCCATTTGTCAACTTCGGCTCCTTTCACAGAAAAAAAAATTGTTTTCATGCTGCTCACTTTTTACTTACATGTAAGTGACAACCCTGAAGAAGACAACCCATCTACTAGCCTTGAAGTAGACAACTGTTTAAGCTAGATAACAAGAAACGTAAATAAAGTTATAATAATATAATAATAAAAATTATAATATAATAATAATAATATTATTATTATTATTATTATTATTATTATTATTTCGTTTTACAGGAAGAAAGTTGTTGGTTTGGATATCGTTTTAAATTAATCAAGGCCGACCTAGCTCTTCTATGGAGTAGGAGGGGCCCCTTTTACTCAGGCATACTGAATTTTGTTGTCGAAACAAGATAACCTTTTTTTTTTTCAAACTGGAAACGAAACTGTGCCAATATTTCGGTTTTAATCAAAAACCTTCCTCAGGGCAACTCAGGAAAAACAACTGTAATATTGGCATAATTCCGTTTTCAGTATTAAGATTACCTTAATTTGTTGTCGAAATACATCCCCTAATGGCAGACATAACGCCTCCAAAGACAGAAAGAAGGATCTGTTGTCCGTACTAACCAGTTTTTCTATATAAGCAGGCTAATTTAAAAGAAAATATTTTGTCATTACCATGCCAGTATGGCTGTTGATTAACCAAAAAAAGTGGCTTTTTCTTTCACGCTGTTTTAACAAACATAAAATAGAAATTTTACGAAGGATAACGTCAGTTTGTTCTTTCATATCAAATAAAATAAATGACTGCTCTATTAGTGCCACATTTGCTTCTTGCCACAAATACGTGAACTGAATGACGTCAGCAACTACAGTTGTAAACGTTCAGAAAACAGTGTTCCCAATGTCAAATTACTAAACTTTGGGGAATTATAGCCTACGGCCAAGGCCCATGATCTTGCTATTTTCTGTATGACATGTATAATGTAATTACCGGTAATCTATTCTGAAGTCTTATCTGACGAACCAATCAGTCTAGAGTATGAGCCTTTGTATAGGTATTTCCGACGAAATCGAAGTCCCGACGATCGCTATTGATGAAACGACGACCTTAGCGATTAAAGCGACGATTAACAAATGATTACAAATTCTCGAATTCAGACAAGATATTGACCCGTATTGTCAGTATTAAATGTGCCAGACCTAGAAGATTTGAATATAGAAAAGTCAAAACTGTCCAGTTGATTAAAAAAAGGACCAAAAAGGTCCGTGACGTGACTGCTAGTGGTTTAAAATAGGTCTCCGATCCGAAAAAACAAGGGGGTTATTTTCTAAAGAAACTGTGGTGCTGCGTCGGTGGGGACGTGAAACACAGAATTTTGGATTTATCAACTGAGTTGATATGATAAATTGGACACCATAAAGAGATTGAAAGCTGACGTTTCGAGCGTTAGCCCTTCGTCAGAGCGAACCAAGGAATTGTGGGTTGCACTTAGTTTATATGGAGAGTGGTGGAGCTATGCTATTGGTAAGAACATGGCAACGTGAAATACAAGAACAAAATTAGCTGAATGAAAAGCGTTCGTTAAATTTGATACCATGGGGATTAAGTGTGCCGATTTGAAAAATGAAATTTTGTTCTAGATTTTTACTGCTTTCCGTGTTACCCTGGTGTAGCGAAAAGCCACAGATCGTCATGTGTTAGCTAGAACGTTTAGGGAGATTGAAATGTCGGGCGACTGGTTTGGATGCGTCCTTGTCATTTCTTTCAACGTCTCCTGGGTGTTTGCGAAACGGTCGCCTTGTCTCCTCCCTGTTTCACCAGTGTATATCTTCTTGCATAAAGTGCATGTTATGCAATAGATAACATTTGCAGAGGTGCATGTAAAGCGATTAGTGATTCAAATCGATCGCTTGGGTCCTGTTATTTTGTCTGCACTGTGAATGAAAGGACAAGTGTTGCATCGCTTGCGCACGCATTTAAAGTACCCGGTTCATCATCAGATTTAAGTACACTTCTATATTAAACTAGAAAGTTTCCTATGTTTTTGTCGCGTTTGAATGAAACCAGTAGGCTGTGAAAAGATTTTTCCTGTTTCATTGTCATTATGGAGTAACTTAAAGTTCTTTAAAAATGATGTTTTTGGCTGCGAGTTTATGTGGATGGTAAGTGAGTGTAAATGGAATTCTCTCGTTCTCTTCCTCCTGTGACGTTTCCAGTGCTGACTGTCGAACAATCTGTTGAGCACGGTGTTGAGCCGTGTTGACAATAAAATCAGGATAGCCACGCTTCTTGAAGAAATGGCGCATTCCCTCTGATTTGCTGGAAAAATTGGAGTCATCACTGCATAAACGTCGAAGTCTAAGGAATTGAGAAAACTGGATAGAGTTTTTGACGTGGGAAGGATGAGAGGATGGATGCAACAAATTATTGTGGGAATCTGTAGGTTTGTAGTGCACACTGGTGGATAGGCCGTTGCCATTGATTGATACTTTGATGTCAAGAAAAGCAATTGAAGTTTCGGAAATTTCCCAGGTATATTTCAGTGCCGGGTGAAGAAGTTGACAGAAGTTATAAAATGATCAAGTTCTTTTCTGCTGGATGAAGTAGCGCCAATACAATCATCGATGTAGCGGCCGTAAAGTTCAGGTTTGGTGCCATTAAATTGTTTGAAAAATTGATTTTCGATGTAACCTACGAAAAGATTGGCGTAGCTAGGTCCCATTTTGGTACCCATAGCGACGCCGTTGTCCTGTTTGTAGTAGTTATCGGCAAGTGAAAAGCAGTTCAGTGTCAAAACTGGGTCGGCTAAACGGAGCAGTGTTTCCGAGCTGGGTTCTTTAATAATGCGCTGATCGAAGAAAAACCTAAGTGCCTTCGTTATTGGGAATTACGGTATATAAAGAAGTAATGTCCATAGTAATAATGAGTTTGTTTCGCCGGAAAAATTGAAATCGCGAAAAATTTCCAATGCGTGGTTTAGTATCTTTGATGTATGATGGTAAAGATTTAACGATATAGGCACCATAATCCTGTCTAAGCAGCTAGAGATAAGTTCAGTAGGGCAACTACAGGCAGAAATAATTGGTCGGCCAGGATTGTTTGGTTTGTGAATTTTAGGTTTGAAGTAAATACGTGAAGCCCTAGGAATAGTAACAGTAACATTTTTAGCGGTCACTGGTAATCCTTGTTCAGTGTCAATGAGATCCTGAATAGTTTTGACAGTTTTTTGGTTGGCTGAAGTGATATCTTTGTCAACTTTGGCATAAAAAGAGGTGTCCGAAAGTTGCCTAAAACGCTGTAGGAATGGCTGAAGTTAGAAGCCGTAGAGACAGAAGTGTAAGCAAACGAACATTTGATGACATGGTTTACTACTAAAAAGGTATCCTTGTCAACTTTGATCAACAGTGTCAATAGCGCGACCAATGATATGAATTTTGACCAATTATCGAGACAGTTATTGTCCGTTATTAGTAACAACATATTATTCAAGTTAAGCCAAATAACAGTAACTCTACCACGCAAAACAATTCTTCATAAACAAGCGACGATTTCGTTGAAAAAGCGACGATTTGGTGGAAAACGCGCGACGAAATCGACGTCCGCAGGTACCCAAACAGAGGATCAAGTATGTCATTGGTCTCATTGGTTTTGATTTTACTTCTTTTGTGTTTTCTCTTGTGTTTTGTGTTATCAGATGTTAAGAATTCGAACATCTTCCAACACATAAAAAGGTCAGAGACATGCAAAGCTTTGTGTTCAGAAGGTTGCTTTTCAATTCTTGACACCGCCTCCACGTCTTTCCAACTCAAAACCAAGGAGGCTTTGTACATCGGGTGGGAAAAACCCTTGTTAAACAAACAAGTCAATTACGTCAATCTATCATTTTCATTTCAATTGTCCTTGCTATTTTCACTTTTTTCAGTTTTTTTTTTTGCGCTTTCAACACCAATGCATTTCAGTTATTCATATTCATGTTGTTATTTAGTAATTAATATTCTATGTACATTGTATTTATATCACACCGACTAGCGGTCTAATCTGCATTTGAAACTGAAGATGGATGTAGATCATCCGAAACATGTTTTTCAAACTTAAAATCGTGTGTCTTTATTTGAAGATTATTTCTTGCCTGCTGTTTTTTCGTAAATTTATTATTTATTGATTACTCATTGATTAGTTATATTGCCTGTTATAAAACTAAAAAACTTTGTATCAATTTCCACTATTGTTGCACCAATATTTTTAGATGCCATTCTTATTTTATAAAATCTGTTACAGTCTACAACATATGAGAGGAAAGGAGATCTTACAACAACAAAATTTTACAATATGTAGAAAATGACCTTCAAGGCTTTGCGATTTTCAAGTGCCACTTAAAGGAAATTCTCTCATAAGATCAAGTGTGCCAGAGAAATGTAAAAATTGTGTCTCATTCAAGTTCAAAAGCAATTTTGTAGCCTATTGAATACCTATTAATGACATTCAATGACGACTTATTAATATGAACTTCTGTACATTGGTCAGACAGCTCCAACCACTGAGCTACTAGAAGACTAGTGGCAAGCAATGAAAAAAAAAGAGCTCCTACAAGTTCAAACTCAAGTGGCATAATCAATTTTACAATCTAAAGAACACAACCTCACAGCCTTGTTTGAAGGATTCCAAGTGCCACTTATTTTTGCGCAAGTTACTTGAAGAATACCGAAAAGTTAACAACTGTCACACGAGAACTGTAAATGTTTATTTTCACAAAAAAAGCCAAACACATGATACTGAAACACACTTGTATAGCTTTCCCAGAAAATGTAAACGCCATTCATCTGATTGAGTAACATTCACTGAGTTGAAATAATTCACATAACATTGAAGAAATGTTATGTTAGACTGTGAACATATCTTACCCTAATAATGTGGTCTGCAGCCACGAAATGATGTGAGTGAGCAATCCATGACAAAGCAATGACATCAACAATTAATCAATGACTAAAAATGTGGTGGACTATTGATTAGTCATTGATTACTAATAAGGTGCAATCCATGACTTAACTCAGTCAATGACTTATTGATTAGTCACATCTGGAGTACTGAAAAGTGGAAAGAAAAATTTTGACACTGAATGGGTTACTCCACTGTTGAGGAACAATGGAATTCTTTTGGGGAAATGGTGAAGAGGGCTACTGTGCTAAATACAAGACCACTTTTATTCAGGCAGTAAATGAGTCAGCTTTTGTTATATTGTTATTGTTGTTGTCAACAGCAATAAAATACAACCAAATACTCTAAATGCAATAAAAACTGAAAAAATCAAGTTTACAATTATTTTGTAAAATGATAGAATTATGGCTAGATCCATACTATAAGGCCAAAACCAGTGAGAAAACAAACCCATACTATGATAACACAACAAAATTGACTTTTGACTTAAGGACTTTCAGTACCTACTTGTGCTTTCCAGAAAGCTGAAAATACATGCCTAAAGCTGCCAAAAGGTATCAATATTTTGAGTGAGGCCCAGTATTGCAGAATAGAGAGTTTTTACTTTTGAGATATAATGTGCCAATCAATTCAAAAGTTCAACATCCCCCCTGGACAACCCCCCGGGCATTTGAACTTTTGAAGATTGGTGTGTTCAAATTCTCTCCCCTCGCGGCAAAAAGGCCATTCAAATGCCCCACCAATTAGTACTGAACTACCTCTCCTCAAAGACAAATTCCGTCTTCAATCAAACACCTTACATGCCTTTCAGAGAGATATGCCATAATAACACCTTCAAACTTCTTTAAAAACCCTTTTGAAAGAGCTATTCACTAGCAAAGGCAAAATTCTATCTTGTAAATCAGTCAAACCCTGCAAAAAGCGAAAAAAAAACTCATGGGCGTATTACGGCACAACATTGAGAGATACCTAAATCCAGTTCAAATTCCCCACCCTTCCAACACAACGTTCAAATTCCCCCCTCCCTGGGCACGATACACATTCAAATGCCCAGGGTATGCTGGGGGGGGGGGGGAAGGTAAGTTGAAGTTTCGAATTGATCGGCGCATAAAGCATATTGCTGTCTATTGATACACTTTTAAGATGAAGTGTATATTCTATAATTATATTCCCACAGAATGAAATTTTACTATTTAGACTTCTCATGTAGTCAAATGTCAAAAGTGTATAAAATGTGTATTCTTAGACTTGACTCATATAAAAAGTATAATTATACACATTGAATGTCTAATATATGTCAACAGTTTATAGTTTAAAACTAAAGGAAGCAATTTTTCTTCAAAAGTCTGAAACCCAATTTAAACATGCAAATTCAACATTTTACCACCTTTTTATTTTGGTCTTTGCTCTTTCCGGGGTGTCCTTGAGTGCCAGACACTTAGGTCTTGTTCTATTGGGATTAGCCATTTCAACCAAAACCGGATTTGGTTGGAACAGTTAAGGTTTCAGAATAGAACACTTTTCAACTGTTTTTGGTTGACATGCACTTCTGACTGGACATAGTCATTTTCAGACTTCCTCAACATCTTCTGCCAAGGCTGGCAAGATGGCAAAAGGCCAACTTGTTGCTTCGGTTGTCTCTCAAGAACTGTTACAAGAATTGGTTCCACCACATTGTGAATCGGTTGATGAATCAGAATATTTAGCAACATGTTTTGGTCATGTTTGTGACTGCACCAAGCGAGAAACCTCTCTCATATCAAGGTTATGAAAATCGTCATTTAAAAAGGAAGTCATCGTTCTTTGTTGACAATTTCACCGTGACGACAAGCACACTTGAAGTTTATGCAGAAAAATAATGATGCAAAGCATGAAAACTGATGCTTGCTAACAAGTCAGCAGATGCTACCCATCATTTTCAACCGTTTCAACCAAGCTCTGAGCTGGTTGAAAAAGTTGATCAACCAAACCAACCGAAAACGGTTTTCCCCCAATATAACAAGAAAAAACTCAACCATCCAAACCAACTAAAACGGTTTATTCCAATAGAACACGGCCTTAGTAACGGTTTTTGTAGGCACCTTATTTTGTAACGGTATTTGTATCACACGGTACCACAGGTAGCCCAAGCTCACTATGACAGGGGCACGTGTGTTACCTGTTCCTTTTTGCATTATATTATGACCTCGGTAAAATATAAGAGTTTGTATGAAAAATGCTACAGATACGCTTTAATTACCACAAATGCGAAATAATTCCCATTAATAAATAGTTCACCTTGTTTCTGTGTTGTATTAATAATTATTGCTATTTAAGGGCCTTCTGAGGTGATTTGAAGCGTTTTGAGCGAAAATAAGTGTCCTTGATTATTTGCACCTTACAATTGATAAGCGAAGTGAAAGGTAACACACTGTTAGCCGTCACGTGAACGATTCAAAGTTATTTATTTGCTGTAAATCTCGAATTTACAGCATTCGCTGTTTGCATTCACGAACAGTTTGTCACCACGGATGGTTCGATAAGGTGGAGAGATTGAAAATTGCGATTTTGATAAGGGAAAGGATGCAAATATTGGACTTTTTTGTTATGTATTTGCTGTTACGATGTAAAGCTATTGGTATCTCGAAGAATGTTGGAGAGAGGTGCCAATATTCGAGATTTACAGCAATTGAAATAACTTTGAATCGGTCACGTGATGGCTAACAGTGTGTAACCTTTTCGCTTCGCTTATCAAGTGTTAGGTGCAAATAATCAAGAAGGCTTATTCTCGCTCAAAACGCTTCAATTCACCTTAGAAGGCCCTTAAATAGCAATTAATACAACACAGAAAAAAGGTGAACTATTTATTAATGGGAATTATTTCGCATTTGTGGCAATTAAAGCGTATTTGAAGCATTTTCCATACAAACTCTTATATTTTACCGAGGTCATAATATATGGAAAAAAGGAACAGGAAACACACGCGCCCCTCTTATAGTGAGCTTGGGAGACCTGCGGCGGTACGAGATACGTTGCAACGGTTTTTGTATTAGGGACTTTAAGATACGGTGACTACGGACTACGGACTACGGACGGGAGGCACTTTAGGACTGGGACGAGACATATGTGTTCTGTTGTCCCCACCGTCGCAAGCTCACGACGGTGCGTAGTGGAAGGATTTCATGTAGTACAGCGTGGTGTAGTACGAGGAACTGAAGATGGTATGAAAAAGTAGTCTAAAGTTAGAAAATTGAGGTGTTCTTGTACTGTAACGCTTGAACTACAAACCAATACGCATTTGGAACAATTTCAATTGCTTATGAACTCAGAACAGCGAAAAAAATTACGGCTTACTTTGTTTACTGATTTTGACCGCCGCGTTGTTTTCCAGAATGAAATTAAATTTGATGCTGTGAATATAGCTTGTAATATGAACTCTTCTCTTTGCTCTTT
The DNA here is from genome assembly GCA_964030785.1 of Siderastrea siderea. Lineage (NCBI taxonomy): Eukaryota > Metazoa > Cnidaria > Anthozoa > Scleractinia > Rhizangiidae > Siderastrea > Siderastrea siderea. The sequence continues at coordinate 45,714,072 of OZ034971.1, read as the reverse complement.
CTAGACACAAATGGCTTCCCTTCAAGTTGAGAAGTAATTAATTTAGTAAAATATGTCAAATTTGCTTCTGAAGTAGTTTTGCAAGCGAAGTAATTTGAAAAGCGAGCCCAGAAAATTTGATTAAGCTTCCACGCAAGCCTCACGTGCAATTACATTTTGAATTGCAGTGCGACGATTACAACTCAAAACCAGAGCATCTTGAATCTTTTTAAAAGAGATTTTGTGTCTGTTTAGTGTAGAGTTGACCTTCGCTCTTCGTTCGTAGTCTGTTGTCTGTAGTCTGCGGTCTTAACTTCGCATTTTCGCGCCACTCGTTGTGTACTCTGCCCAGTGTTTCAGCCAAAGAAAAACGCGCGTCCAACCGTAGTCCGTAGTCCGTAGTCACCGTATCTTAAAGTCCCTATTATCTATTGTTATACGTCCACTGTATACAAAGTATATCTCACTGCAATTTCGAAAAAAGACACTACCGGAATATTACACACAATATACACTGCAAGTTGACGTCAATCTAAACTGTATATTCTGCAATACCGCGGCTTAGTGGATATTTTTTAAACTCCGAAAACGGCGTACAAAACATTTCGATTCAAACGTCTAATTGAAATCGTTCTTTGGGTTTTCGGTCGATCAATCCTAGCAACCAACAAACGTTATTATCGTTAAGGAATCAAAAGTTTCTCATCTTACCTTCAATGGAAGAAACGTTAGCGTTTGTTTCCACCTTACCAGCTCTTAGATTCATAGCGGAGCCTGCGGGCAAAGCCCGCCAGCGGAGCTCCATTGCTAAGGAAATTTGGTAATGTATCCATGCGAAAAATTTTGGTTGTGACGTCAGCGTACGTCCGTCCATCCGTCCGTCCGTCCGTCCGTCCGTCCGTACAGACTCTGGGGGAGGGGGAGGGAAGTCCCAAGGCAACCCGACCGGGAGTGGAGAATGCCATCTTTTCTTGGCGGGAAATCGCGCGGTGCTTTTGGGCAACCGGCGTTCTTCTTGGCGGGAAATCGCATGACCATCGTCGCTTTTGAAAAAGAGGTTTCTTTAAAAAGCTTAAGTTTATTTAGCAAAACGATTGTTCGACGGTACTGTAGTTTTAAACTTGAGAAAAAAACATTTAATACCTATAAATGGAAAGAAAAAGTTCAAAAGAATACTGGTAGTAGGCGAAAACTTCAAGTTACGAAAGCTGCCTTCAAAGGACCTCATCGCTTTGTTTTCTTCACGGCGGAGAGCTTGCCTTGTTCTGAAGCACAACCGAGTAAGTGAAGTTTTTAAAGGGTTTAAGGTGCATGATTTGGAGTATTTATTACGGTCAAAGAAATTAAATTTTGAAATTGAATTTATGTCATTAGAAATGTGTCATTTACTTTTGACTTCAAAAAATTATTAGAAAACGAGCTCAGATTTGTGACAGATGTAGTCTTAGAATATTTTGCCATGCTGGAAGTGTAATGCGAATTACATTTAAGTATAAACTTTCGGGTTTTCGAATAAACTTTTTCAAAAATGAATTCTCTGTTTATTATTTTGTGTTTGTTTATTCATAACAGTAGGTCAAAGTACAGTCGCAAGGCAACTGCACAAGCATCACTTACGGCGAATAATTGCTTTCAATTTTAACTGTCGGATCGGTTTGTGCAATTGTCCTAGAATTTTCCTGTCCTAGAACTTTTCAATAGTAAGCGAAGCAGTTGTCGGTTTAAGACTATTTTATCCGAAAAGCTTCCGAAAAACAAGTTTTTTTGGGTTCCTCAAAGCGCCTAATTTTAAATGGGCTTACTTCGCATCCGCAAAACTTATGCCATAATTTAAAGTGTGTTTGGTGTTTGCTCGTTTTCAATCTTGATGGTATAAATTTTGACCAGACTAATAGGGGCAGTTCATGTTATTTGTTAACTGAACATCCGAACGCGATGAAGAAGTTTTATTTTGTTGTTGTACATGAGCGCCGTTTCAAGTTCTTTCAAGCCAACAGCCAACAATCCAAGGAGATTTGACAAGCCTTGACAGGTAATGACAGGATATGGAAACATTTAAAAAACCAAGCAAGACTGCTCCTGAGTGAAATATGTGTTCAGTTTGATGCCCGAAAACAAAATTAAGCTGTGCTCAACCTCTAGAATGACCTTTCGAGCTTGGTTTTACAGAACAGATCCTCAAAATCTTGGAGGACAATTCGGAACATTTTCGGGCTTTTTGCGAAACACTTTTCGAAAGGGAACGAGCCAAAGAAAGCCCCGAAATATATTTCAGAGCGAAAAGTTTCAGGACTATTTTGAGAAACGAGCACCAGCTTATTCCTTGGAGGCTCCGCTTTTAGGCATGGCTAAATCTATATATTACCGACGATAGCAAAAATTTTTGGGGGATCACTTTCTGAGTGAGCTTAGAAACCAGGCTCAACTCAGTAGCCAAGCCTCCTGATGGCCTCGTTTCGTCCTCACTCTTACACCCTAACGGGTTGAGGTGCTATCGCACCGGAGGGGGACATGGAAGGGAAAATTTTTATCCCTTTCGCGGGAAAACGAAATTTGGAAGTTAACTATTAACTTTATTGTGATTTTCGCTGCAAAGAAAAGTTATTTTCTAGCGCTGCGCTCAGTTTGTTTATGGATCTCTGGTGTCTGAACACAAATTGCGCGCGCTCTGCGATTTGTAGAGGGTCCTGAAGGTGGGGGGGGGGGTCTAAATCCCATTTCCCAGTCCAAATTGTGCCCAAATCCCAGCTCCCAGTCCAATTTTTTTTCCACAAATCCCATTTCCGGTGCCACAAATCCCACTGCAACTTAAAAGTCTTAAAAGTGGTCAAAGTGAAAGCAATTAACCAAACACTTGTATTTTTTGTTCTAACCCAAGCAAGATAAATAAAATAATCAATATAGAAATATTTTTTCCCACAACAGCTTCACCTGGTTTTTGCAAATATTTCATGCCCAAAAATAGAAAGAGAAATAAAGACAGAGCTGCAAAAGTCTTTATGCTCAGTCTAATCTTCAAAGAATATTAAAATTCTTTCCAATTCAATGGAAAAGGCCATCTACGAACTGTTGGAACTGTCATGAGAGCAAAAAGGGCCGTGGTTTTTGCAAATATTCCATGCCCAAAAATAGAAAGAGAAATAAAGACAGAGCTGCAAAAAAAAACTGCTAGTGTGGAAAAGATATATTGACGACGTGTTCACCCTTGTGGAATACTGTCAGAGAGAAAATAGAAAGATTCCCTGAAAAGGAAAATACACATTCCACCCAACTATCAAATGTACGACTGAAATTTCAGAAACAGAGATTTCATTCTGGGACACAAAGGTGTACAAAGTTGAAAATGCAGATTTCACAAATTGAGTGGCGGAGAATTGAGCGGCCGCTAACCATTAGATTTGCAGAAGCACTAGTCTCGAAAAGGCTTGCGAGCTTAGTTGAACCATGAGGTCGAGAAGAAAATAAACATGTTGTGGAAGTTAACTTTAAAGTCTTTAGTTTTATTTGGTCTATCCAACAAAGAATCTATCCTTGACATGCAAACCCATTACAAACCTACGGAGAACTTTCATATTCGTGTCACCACCAGGCCTCACGGATGGCTTTATTGAAAACAAATAAGGGAACATTTGAGGAAAGCATCAAAAACTTCGAATCACTCCTGAATCACTCCTTCCAACACCTCTCCGAGGTATTAAAATTCCCGTAGAGAAAATCGGCACTAAAACAGAAAAACAAACAAAGCTGCACGTGAGAAAATACTACTCTTTGTTTCCGCCATTTTAAATAATATAATCGAGCACATCGTTTTGACCTTTTAGGCGCATGCTCAGACGTACATCCACCACCCCGTTAGGTTTTCAATTTTTCCAGGCCGCCAGCAGCACTGCGACACATAATATATACCTAAATCTAGTGGAGCACATCAACGGCTTTCTACCAAAGGTGAAATCTCTCCGAAATACTGAAACATAGCAAAACGCCAGGGGAGGGGTCCATCACCACGCCACACCATGTACAACAGTGGGGGTGCAACTTTGCTTGCACGTCGAAGGGTTCAAATCATCGCCAAAATCAGGTCGCAACTACATTGGTTTGTCATCTGTTGATTTGCAAAGTAATTAACTTTCTTAGGTCATCCTAAGGACTATTTTGTTGCATATTTATGCATTAAGGAACTTAACAAGAGTTTCAAATGATCTGTAGGCTCTATAGGACATCTTTCCCATTCCCATTATACGCTTCTTTTTTCCCAGTCCCAGTGCAGTAAATCCCATTTTCCCAGTCCTAAAATAGGCAAATCCCAGCTCTCATTTTACCCCTTCAAGACCCTCTTTGTACTGCTGACGCGAGCTAGAGCGAACAAAGGGCACTACATGCATGGCACCTGTACAGCGATCATTTTATTTTGTCCAGTGAAGATTGTGCAAGTATTATTTCCGTCTTAACAATCAAGCAGTTTGTTATGTGTTAAAAACGTTTGTTTTTCAATGTATTTGTGGTAATACCTTTGGATAATTCCCTGCCTTTCTAGGATTGTTTGTATGGATCGAAAACTCTGTCCAGAAAATTGACTGCATAATTTAGTGGAAATGAACCGATTTCTACAGAACCGCTCACTGGAATTTCATGGAAATTGGTGGAATACTAACTCAGAACACGTGTAGCTCACCTGCAAACAAAAATTGAAATCTGAACGTGGACATGTTCAGAAAACGTCAAAATAAAGAACATTAAATTAATAAATTGACAGATCTCTCTGTCAAAATTTCACGAGATTTTTGGCAATAGGTCGGTATTTTTCTAAGTTTTGTAGAGACAAATAATGGAAAAAAATAGTGACTAGATTTTCTGAAAATAAATCAAACTCTTTGTTTAATGCTGATTTATTACCAGCTGTGTTGTCGTGGCAACAGTACTTAGCCCAATAAAACATATCATAATGTTAACGTTTTTTTAGTTGAACTTGGACCCCGCCAATTTTGGCCGCCTAACTGCGAGTAGTTTGAAAATAACGACGTTAACGCACAGATATAAGACAACTGTGTTTGGCCACCTTAAACAATGCTAGCAGTCACTTCCGAAATGGATCAGGTCCAAGGTGAATTTCAAACCAACGAAACACTTGGTTTTTGAGCAGCGTGTTACAAGCTCTGCTCTCGGTGACAATCGCAAGAAGTGTTCCTCATCGAGAACAGGTCTTGAAAATATTCAAGCGAGCGAAAGAGCGGGAAAAAACGGGGGGAGACTAGGGAAGAGTACGACCTCTTCCCCAGTCTCCCCTCGTTTTTTTTCCTGCTCTTTCGCTGGCCTTATTCTTTGCTCGCACTCCACTATCTAAACGCTTGGAACAGGCTAACGCCTGCTACGCAGACCTTACAATAGAGCTCTGAGCTTTGAGAAAAGCAATGAGAAAACCATTACTGAACAAGGCACGAAACGCCCCACTTTAACTAGGAATTACAATGGTTTTCCTGGTTTACCTTTCTGCCAATCGTCGCGTTCATTAAAAACTCCCACGTGCATTCCTTGATGTGAGATTTGCACCATAGATGCACTTTAGGTTTGTGCATGTCGCCAGGTAGTTGAGATTATTTGCTTCTTTCATTGATAAAGGGAAAATTGTCGGAAAACCAACCAAAAAAGTCTAATTGGACAAATAAAAGGCTCCGATTCCGCGGTTTTTAGAATTTTACATTAGCCAATGTGCTAAACAACACCTTTACATTCCCCCGAGATACATCCACATTTTTAAGAACCACTTTTTCAAATTTTGAAAAATTTGCCCTAGACTTGCATGTCTTGTACTAGACTCAAAACTCAAAAAGGCACATTCTCTCTTTTTGGACAGACCCTTCGAAAGAAAAAAATCGTTGTTCTTCCAAGAAATTGTTTTTTTTTGCCTGTCCGAAATCAACCTCGTTTTTGAGAACATAAAAGACCAGTTAAATTGAACGTCTCTCTGCTGCGCTTTGGATATTATTAAGATAATTACTTTTATTTTAGGTCGTTAAACTTTTTTTCCTTAACCAGCATATCTTTTAGTCAGAAAGAGTTGTTTTTCCGAAAAAATGTCGGAAAATCATCAAAAATGACATTTTTTTCCTCAGAATTTTTCAAACACTACAAAATCTCAAAATTCAATTGAACATGACGGACTTTGAGCTGCGCAAAACCTATTATGCAAATTAGCTGAGGGCACATTCAATGTGCCCGCAGCTAATTTGCATAAGTAACTTTATGCCATGGTTTGACACCTTTTAGCTTTATGAAGATGGGATGAGGGATTAGTTGTGTCCTGTAAAAGTTGACAATGCTGAGTGATGTTTATTACAATTCATTGCGGATAAAAATAATTTGGCTTCTCGGTCACTTTGTTTAGTAGCCTGCGTAGCTGGCGGTATTTTTCGCGCGAAGGCAAAAACGAGTGCGAACATGAGAATACGCAAAAACAAGCGCGAACAATATCGCAACCTACGCTTACTGGTTTTAAAATAGGCTAAGCTGGTAATAATAATTACGACAGTGTCATGATGTCCAAAAACATGTATTTCATTTTTTCAGTATATTATCCGCCTTTTTCCAGCACCAACCACTGCAAGCTAAGGCTTAGGCGAGATGACACGATACATCGTGTATTTTAAGCCAGTTATTATCGCTTGATCGCTTTTGATTGCTGCAACGACAGAATAAGCCAAAGCGCGCTGTTAGAGAAGTGGTCATAACAAGTGTACTCGATGAGGACCCACCTTGTGTAGGGGTAGAGGGGCTATGCAAGATACCATCTGTTTGATTAGCCAAATGAATAAAATTTATTGGCCTCAAAATTTGAGTTGAGACTTTCATATTAGGTGTGCATGAAGCTTGCATTGCTGGAGAAATGGCACAGGGAGGTTTGAACCTTTTTCTTAGTTTCTACGTCCTAAAGCAATGGTTTTGTTGGCATTAGTTTAAAATTCACACCTAACATGATTTTATTCACTAACCCCAACAATTTCGTAAAAAACCTGAACATATAGAGAGAAAAGTGTCGGTAAATCAACTACCATTACTACAATGCAGTAGTTACCAAGACATCCTTCTCTGTGAGTAGACGTGTCTTTTTTGCTCTACATTCTATGCTATTTTACACCCTTAAAACATTATGTACAAGCAATTTAACTATCCAGAGAGTCTTATAAGGCTCTTCTGCCGCTGCCGGACGTGTTTGAATTCTAACTTATCAAATAGCCCTTTTCACAGTTACCTTTTGTCATTTGCATGACAATGTATTTGAACGTGGATGTAAGGCAATTTCGGGCAATTTTGCACTTTTTGCCCGAAATTGCCTCACATCCACGTTAAAATACATTGTCATGCAAATGACAAAAGGTAACTGTGAAAAGGGCTATTGTTTGTACATGGTAAGCGTGGGACTTAAGGGTGCTCTGTCTTACTATTGGTGTTATTTGTAAGCCATTTTCACAACACTTGAGGTTCTTTTTCGCCAAAATCTATGTCCTAGACACTGCAAGGATGCCAATGAAACAAGTCACAAGTTAATATCTTTGTCTCTTGTTCAGACGATCATTAATTGAGACAAAGGGGGACCAGGAAACCAGCATCATCCCTTCTAATGCAAGAAATAAGTATAATGAACATATTGTGACAGCGTAACAGGCGCTCCGTCGGACAAAAATCCATTCCTCAAACATCTTCATTTGTCATTAGTTGAAATTGTCTCCAACATAGAAGAAGGGAAATGCATTCAAAGCGCCTGTCCTGCACTTGTCTACAGCATCCGAGGAACCATTTGAAGAACTATGAGGAACCATTTGACATGTTCTGTCTTGCATTTCTAAGCATCTTCAAATAAAATGAAAATTTTATTGCCAATTTATTGCCTGTAAGGTCTTGATAAACTTCTTTATAAACTTTCCATGTGCCACACTTTCCCTCATGCAGCTAAGAATGCTTCAATATTAAAAATTTCCACGTGCCCAACACCTACAGAAAAGTTAAAACCAACGTTAACTCAGATAAAAATACTGGAAACGTAGTTTTCTCACCAATTTCTTTTTAAAAATGCAACAAAAAAGTTTGTTGATTAGCCGACACTTTCACATTATCAAACAAGGCAGCTAAACAAATTCAGGTTTAACAATTATACAAAACAAATTGTACCAAAGAGATGCAATAAACGCTGTTCTTTCTTAACCATAGGAGCTATAGTCATTCGACCTCCATTTTCCACGACGGAACTAAGTTTAAAATTAACCTTCCTAAAAACTGTCAGAAAATCAACGAGCCAAAAAATCGCACTGTCGGAAAATCAACATACAGTCGGACAATCAACAACAAACGTCCGAATATCAACATCAAATGTCGGCATATCAACAATTGAGTCGGAATATCAACAAAACTGTCCAAAAATCAACAAGGAATATAACCCTAAACCCTAACCCTAACCCTTATTGGATACAAGGAATACAAAGCATTACAACGTAACTCTAACTTGCTTACAAAATACGCTGATGCTCCGAAACTAGTAACGGGATCGTAACGGAAACAAATCATATGTTTTTCGTGGTGCTCAATAAGCACTGGTATAATGAATATAAACAAACACAAACATTCTATATCTAGTGTTATTTTTTCTTTTAGTGTTATATCATTTAATCCTTTCAGGAAATTTTTAAGGCTCGGAAATTTGGCATGGGATTTTTGGGGGGTTAATTTTGGATTTTTGGGTTTTGATTTTGAAACTCGGTGTACCCCCCCCCCCCCCCCCAGCTCAGTAATATTTACCCTGCAAGCAGAGATTACTTGGTCGCCCTATGTTCCGGCGGGCGAATAAGTAACTTCTCCGTAAAACCGTCCGATTCTTTGATCTACCGCCGTCCAGGATTTTGGACTAATTAGTTAAAAAGACTTGTTTCTAACAGGCTCCCAACCGGTTTTGAAGCTGGCGCATGCTGTGAATGCTGTCAAAAAGTGCGCGCGCTGTGATACGCTTGCCAGCTTGTTGTACGCGACAGATTTGCCTTTTTTTGTTACCAAACTCGTTTGTCTTTTTTCCTAGCTCAGAAAATACGCAGAAAGATAACGCAGCCATTTTTGAAGCCTTATTTTACTCATATTTATAAGGAGTTGAAAGGAACGCTCAAATAAAACGGGTGCAAGTAACGTTTTCATGGAGTTCGCAAGTTTTATCTAAGGTATGAGTGTGCGTACAAAAGGTAAGTGTGGATGAAGAGTTTTGCGCATGCGCGACAGGGAATCAGACGGTTTCGCGGAGACGAAGAAACCTCTGCTTGCAGGGTACTTTCTATTTGAATCTAAAGTCCCCTTCAAATCAGCTTTTTCTTCGTGAAGCGTATTCTCACAAAATAGGTAAAATTTTCTCATGTTGTCAGCCGAGTATGATATTGATTTTTCTCTAACTTTCGTTCTTGCCAACGTAGGGAAGAGGTTACTGAATTGTCCGACTTGTATTCGCTTTTGTTTGTTGAATGAGTGTATTAATTGACTCAAATTCTCATCTTTTGTCAAGAGAAACGTATTAGGTCTCCACAAAACTCTCCGATTATGATGCAAGGCAATTTGAAGAAATATCTTCGTTTGATCCGTTTTGTAGCCAGGCACAACATCTGCCAAGTTGATATCACAAATAAGCTTGACCTTGTTAGGAAAAAGTGACGCCTACACACGTCTACATTGTATTTGCGGTTTTCTTCGGCGCCATAAGTATCAGTAACTATTCGGGTTTCAAGTTCTCAAAATGTCATTGAAATCAACTTATTCACGGGCTTGCTTGATTACTTTTACCGCATTTTGGTGTGTTCTGGGGAGTCCGCCTATTTTGTCGTTTTCGATAATTAAATACGAGATTGATGTCCACGTCAAGTATTGCTTTTAACACTGAAAAAAGTCTAAGTAACAAGTAAAAGTAAAGTAGTTAATTGCTTCGTGATTTTTACCTGGTTTCTTGAGGGTTGTCCAATACACCTGCACTGTAACGGTCCGTGAGACTATGTTTCGGTCCGTAAGAGTTTTGTACGGACCGTGAAAGCCATCTTCGGAATGTAGAGAAGGGTTCACGGACCGTACAGTTCGTACGGACCGTGAACTTCAGATACAGTCCGTATAGATGAGTTCACGGTCCGTAAACTGCATTTCATTAGTGGGACTTAGAGTATTTCATTCTGGTTGTGAGTGGAAGATATCTTTTTACGGACCCTGCAGTTCGTACGGACCGTGAACTTCAGATACGGTCCGTATAGAAGAGTTTACGGTTTCACTAGGCTTCAATAGAAGGAGTATTCGACGTAACAGTTCGCTTTTAGAACTCTGTTATCAGTTTACGCAAAGCTTCTAGAACGAGTAATAGGCATATTATCTCCTTCTATTTCGTGTACCTTGGTCGCGTCGTACTTATGTCTTTCGTGTATCACGCTCGCTTCGCATGGCGCTTAAATAACGAGGCATAATCGTGGTTGCCTTCCCTTGAACAGTTTCACAAGGCTTCAATAGAAGGAGTAATGGACATAACAGTTCGCTTTTACAACTCTGTTATCAGCTTGCGCGACGCTTATAGAACGAGTAATAGACATGTTATGGTCTGCCTTTCCTTGAACAGTTTCACTAGGCTTCAATAGAAAGAGTATTAGACATAACAGTTCGCTTTTAGAACTCTGTTATCAGTTTACGCGATGCTTATAGAAGGAGTAATAGACATATTATCTTCTTCTATTCGTGTACCTCTCTCGCGTCGTCCGTATTTCTTTCGTATATCACGCTCGCTTCTTATGGCGCTTAAAAAACTTGGCATAATCATGGTTGCCTTCCCTTGAACAGTTTCACAAGGCCTCAATAGAAGGATTAATCGAGATAACAGTTTGCTGTTAGAACTGTTATTAGTTTGCGCAACGCTTATAGAACGAGTAATAGACATATTACCGTCTTCTCTTTCGACCTCTTTGGTGTATCTCGCTCGCTTCGTACCTCCACATAAATAACGAGGCTCAATCATACTTGTATAGACTATTTACACCCTCGACAAAGCAAGGATGACGGTCTGTGCGAAACATACGGACCGTCAACCGCAAATGACGGTCCGTTAGCAAGGATGACGGTCCGTGCGAAATGTACGGACCGCCAACAGTTGGCCCTGGCGCGATAATGAGATGCACGCTCTGTATTCGGACTGTAAGTAAGAATGACGGTCTGTGCGAAACGTACGCACCGTCAACCCCAACTAACGGTCCGTAAGCAAGAATGACGGTCCGTGCGAAGCATACGGACTGTCAACCGCAAATCAAGGTCCATAAGCAAGTGACGGTCCGTGCGAAACTTACGGACCGTCAACTGCAAATAACGGTCCGTATCAGTGCGGCAGTATTGGACATGAGTGGGTTTCTTTGTTCTTTGTTACACTGTAGATTACAATGAAAAGTAAAGATCACCAAGGAATGCGTTGCGGATTACTTTGAATATGTTAGCATTTACTTGCCAACTGTGAATATGTAACGCAAGCTTTTCCATCGGTTCATACGTCCTCTTTAACGTTAAATTTAAAAGTGTTCCAGTGAATCAATGTTAATAAGCCTCAAAACTAAGATTGGTCACATCGTCAAGCAAGCGTGCTTAATGTTTTAAAAAAATCTATCAAGCTGTTCTTAAGATTTTCGCAAAACCGTTCAAATTAAAAAATTACCCCAAAATTATTACACCTATGATCTTAGAAAAACAATTCGTTCTCCACATCGCAAACACCAGTTTCAACAAAACTTTCTAGGCGTAAAATAGTAAGTAAAAGACACATTTTAACAGTATTTTCTAGCCATTTCATCAAAGCATCGATTATTTTCGGTGTATTTACTATTACTATGCAAAAACTAAGGTTGAAAATGTTTTTGCGATTTACTTCAAAACAAACATACAGAATTCTTTTCTTCTTGTATTTTGTTTGCCATACACCACAGTTTAAGATGTAGGTAATTGCTTTTCAAAGTGAAATCTGGATCGCGCAAAATTTCAATTTTACTGCTTTCGAGGATTTTTGTTTATCGTTGTCATGGAAATATCGATTTTCACAAAATGTAAACCACGCTAACGTTCAATCCAAAACTAACAAGTACTACAAATTTCACGTTGATCCGACAAAATGAAGACTGTCTAAGCGCAGATTGTAAAAGTGAAGTATGGTCCCCAAAAAAACTGTATCGAAACACCTTAATGCTCACTCTTCTTTTTGAGTGATACCTATATCCTGATTCAAGGACCTCCTTTTCGCGTTGATTCGTAAATATATTATCATAGCAAAGCCTTTAACAAGCACATTTTTTAAAAAAAAATTAATCAAAGGTATTAGTTAAAATCTCATGTGGTTTTCATAATGTTCAAGAAGAAGCGCCACACTACTCATCTCCTCTTGACAGATCCAACAAATGTGTTTTTCAACATGGCCTGATTGAGGGCCCTGGAAACTGGAAGTTGGTGTTGACGAGTTATCCTGACTATTTTCCTCAGCACCATTGTTAACTGGGGAACTCCTACCAAGGGTTCTGTTTTGTATTTTAGTCTTCTTTGATCGAAGAGTGGTAATCTTACACCAAGTGACCTCTCTCTGACCTTTTCGACCGCCAGTTCTTCTACTACACTCACTACTCAATTGTTCGCGTCCATGGGTCCTCTCTCTTGTGTGTAAATGTCTTTTTTCATGTTTCCTTATATTTACGGTTTCGTTAAAACACCTCCCGCGCCGTTTAGATTTACAAGGCTTCTCTTCAGTATGGACTCTTTCGTGCGTCCTTAGATTCGACAACTGGGTAAAACACTTGCCGCACTGTTTGCACTCATAAGGTTTCTCTCCAGTGTGGACTCTGGTATGAATCCTTAAGTTTCCTGCTTGCCTAAAACACTTGCCGCACTGTTTGCACACATACGGTTTCTCTCCAGTATGGACTCTTTCGTGTGTCGTTAGATTACATAAATGGTTAAAACGCTTGCCACACTGTTTGCACTCATAAGGTTTCTCTCCAGTATGGACTCTTTCGTGTCTCCTTAGGTGACATGACTGGTTAAAACGCTTGCCGCACTGTTTGCACTCACAAGGTTTCTCTTCTGTATGGACTCTTTCGTGCGTGCTTAGATTCGACAACTGGGTAAAACACTTGCCGCACTGTTTGCACTCATAAGGTTTCTCTCCAGTGTGGACTCTGGTATGAATCCTTAAACTTCCTGCTTGCCTAAAACACTTGCCGCACTGTTTGCACACATACGGTTTCTTTCCAGTATGGACTCTTTCGTGTGTCGTTAGATTACATAAATGGTTAAAACGCTTGCCACACTGTTTGCACTCATAAGGTTTCTCTCCAGTATGGACTCTTTCGTGTCTCCTTAGGTGACATGACTGGTTAAAACGCTTGCCGCACTGTTTGCACGCATAAAGTTTCTCTCCAGAGTGGATTCTTTTATGGGTCCTTAAATACCCTGCTCCACTAAAACACTTTCCGCACAGTTTGCATTTGCTAGCTTTTCTGTTGGTTCCGGCATGAGTAAGTGTTTTGGACATCGTGTTTTTCTCTGTTTTCTCTTTTTCTGTACCTCTCTTTATTCCTAAAACGGAAAAATAACAATTACAAAGTGATGTCTCCGGGCTTAAGCTACATTTAGCCTTGAGCAAGGGCTGTATTTTTGTGTTTAGCAGTCGATCGGTGATCAGCGATGCGACTACTCGTCGCATACAACAAATTCTTTTGCTGTTCCCACAACAATGGAAATCCCCATTATGACGCTATTTGTCATGCACTACAATCAGTTGTGATTTTTAGGAAATTCCTTTTTTTTTTACTGTTTATTTTGGTCACGCACTACAACATATGACAAATCGAAACCGCACTGTTGACGATACCATTGTCTGTGCTCCTTTCATTACCGCCTCCAATTTTTCGTTGCGAGACAGGTTTGCAAGAGGGGCTGTTTCAAGCGCAAATCTTCTGCAACTTGACTCGCGACTCGCGACGGCGTTGCGCTACAAGTTGCAAAAACAAAAAAAACATGCCATGTGTAACAGTGTCTAAAGCCATCGCGGAAAAAGCTAAAACAGCTGAATGAAATCGCTGTATAGAAAGAGGACAGCAGTAATTCTCGTCTCCCACGTGCTAGGCTTTTTTAGGCGCTTAACACCTCGCGAGTGTCCGCGTTAAATGAAGTGGAGTTGTACTTTATGAATGGCTGTGTGACTAATATTTAGTATTAATTTAAGAAGCCAAAAGATATGTTTGTGTTTATGGAAACCCAAAACAGTTGCCCTGTTTTTTTTCTTAAACTACTCTACTAGTGCACTAAAAGTGTAGAGAAGTGCCTTTGGCCACGGATGGTCAGGATCGAAATAAACTGCAACTTGAAAAAATCGGCCCGTCATTCTACACTGATTATGTTTAGTTGTCCTTTTAACAATTCACTTAATATCTTCTTGGAGTTCTAAGAACATTATGTGTATAAGAAAGTGCTCTTAGTTCTGATTTAACCAGAATATTGACCCTACAACATTAAAATACCAGATACACTCGATTAAAAAAACGTTGACATATGAAAAGTATAAACCCTTGACGATGAAACCTAATGGATTTATGGGTAAATGTATAATGGCATTTACATATTCACAATAAAAGACTTTTCTTTGCGACTGATATTGATTGCAGCCGAGTTGCACGTGCTAATGGAAGTCGTGCAAGCCTTTCTGGAAGTGGCCAAATTGACTGAATAAGGGCGAGTTTGAGCGCTATACAGAAACATACAGTGCAAAATTTGCAAAAGTTTGCATCCGTTCACGAAATTAACAGTTTTTGCCGGAAATAAGGAAATACCGTGTTGTTCCAGTACTGTACGAAAACAATCACTCACTGATTATGCAAATGCAGATTGTTTGGACAATCTCACCTGCAACGGTCTACAGTTTTCCAGCACAACGTTTTTTCAATCGAGTGTATACCCGTGACAAAGCCCCTTAAACGCAACCACTACAACAGTAAATAACTGCCTTTTTTGGAGTTTTAATAACTCCAAAATGAAGGAGCTCCAGTGGAGAAATTATCATCTGTTTTAACTCCCTAGCAAGTTACTGTCCATTGTCAACTTCGGCTCCTTTCACAGAAAGGAAAATTGTTTTCATGCTGCTCACTTTTTACTTACATGTAAGTGACAACCCTGAAGAAGACAACCCATTCTACTAGCCTTGAAGTAGACAACTGTTTAAGCTAGATAACAAGAAACGTAAATAAAGTTATAATAATAATAATAACAATAATAATAATAATAATATTATTAACAATGATTTAGTTATACATAGACAAGTAAAAACGAACGATATAATTTCCCGACGTTTCGGCGACTTCATGACGCCATTTTCAAGGGTCAAATGAGAGTTAATTCTCATTTGACCCTTGAAAATGGCGTCATGAAGTCGCCGAAACGTCGGGAAATAATAATAATAATATTATTATTATTATTATTATTATTATTATTATTATTATTATCATTATTATTATTATTATTATTATTATTATTATTTCGTTTTACAGGAAGAAAGTTGTTGGTTTGGATATCGTTTTAAATTAATCAAGGCCGACCTAGCTCTTCTATGGAGTAGGAGGGGCCCCTTTTACTCAGGCATACTGAATTTTGTTGTCGAAACAAGATAACCTTTTTTTTTTTCAAACTGGAAACGAAACTGTGCCAATATTTCGGTTTTAACCAAAAACCTTACTCAGGGCAACTCAGGAAAAACAACTGTAATATTGGCATAATTCCGTTTTCAGTATTAAGATTACCTTAATTTGTTGTCGAAATACACCCCCTAATGGAAGACATAACGCCTCCAAAGACAGAAAGAAGGATCTGTTGTCCGTACTAACCAGTTTTTCTACATAAGCAGGCTAATTTAAAAGAAAATATTTTGGCATTACCATGCCAGTGTGGCTGTTGAGTAACCAGAAAAAAGTGGCTTTTTCTTTCACACTGTCTTAACAAACATAAAATAGCAATTTTACGAAGGATAAAGTCAGTTTGTTCTTTCATATCAAATAAAATAAATGACTGCTCTATTAGTGCCACATTTGCTTCTTACCACGATTACGTGAATTGAATGACGTCAGCAACTACAGTTGTAAACGTTCAGAAAACAGTGTTCCCAATGCCAAATTACTAAACTTTGGGGAATTATAGCCAACGGCCAAGGCCAACGATCTTGCTATTTTCTGTATGATATGTTTTATGTATTTACCGGTAATCTATTCTGAAGTCTTATCTGACGAACCAATCAGTCTAGAGTGAAATACACGAGACTAGCATCAAGTATGAGCCTCTGTATGGGTATTTCCGACGAAATCGAAGTCCCGACGATCGCTATTGATGAAACGACGACCTTAGCGATTAAAGCGACGATTAACAAATGATCACAAATTCTCGAATTCAGACAAGGCATTGACCCGTATTGTCAGTATTAAATGTGCCAGAGCTAGAAGATTTGAATATAGAAATTATCAGACATCTGACAACTGAAGAAATCTGATAACTAAAGTCAAAACTGTCCAGTTGATTTAAAAAAGGACCAAAAAGGTCCTTGACGTGTCTGCTAGTGGTTTAAAATAGGTCTCCGATCCGAATAAACAAGGGGGTTATTTTCTAAAGAAACTGTGGTGCTGCGTCGGTGGGGACGTGAAACACAGAATTTTGGATTTAGAGCGTTAGCCCTTCGTCAGAGCGAACCAAGGAATTGTGGGTTGCACTTAGTTTATATGGGGAGTGGTGGAGCTACGCTATTGGTAAGAACATGGCAACGTGAAAAACAAGAACAAAATTAGTTAAATGAAAAGTGTTCGTTAAATTTGATAGCGTGGGGATTAAGTGTACCGATTTGAAAAATGAATTTTTTGTTCTAGATTTTTACGGCTTTCCGTGTTACCCTGGTGTAGGGAAAAGCCACAGATCGCCCTGTGTTGGCTAGAATGATTAGAGATATTGAAATGTCGGGCGACTGGTTTGGATGCGTCCTTGTCATTTCTTTTAACGTCTCGTCGGTGTTCGCGGAAGTGGTCCCCTAATCTCCTCCCTGTTTCACCAATGTATATCTTTTTGCATAAAGTGCATGTTATGCAATAGATAACATTTGCGGAGGTGCATGTAAAACGATTAGTGATTCAAATCGATCGCTTGGGTCCTGTTATTTTGTCTGCATTGTGAATGAAAGGACAAGTGTTGCATCGCTTGCGCGCGCATTTACAGTACCCGGTTCATCATCAGATTTAAGTACACTTCTATATTAAACTAGAAAGTTTCCTATGTTTTTGTCGCGTTTGAATGAAATCAATGGGGGCTGTGAAAAGATCCTTCCTGTTTCATTGTCATTATGGAGTAACTTAAAGTTCTTTAAAATGATCTTTTTGGCTGCGAGGTTATGTGGATGGTAAGTGAGTGTAAACGGAATTCTCTCGTTCTCTTCCTTCTGTGACGTTTGCAGTGCTGACTGTCGATCAATCTGTTAAGCACGGTGTTGAGCCGGGTTGACAACAAAATCAGGATAGCCACGCTTCTTGAAGAAATGGCGCATTTCCTCTGATTTGTTGGAAAAATCGGAGTCATCAATGCATAAACGTCGAAGTCTAAAAAATGAGAGAACTGGATAGAGTTTTTGACGTGGGAAGGATGAGAGGATGGATGCAACAAATAATTGTGGGAATCTGTAGGTTTGTAGTGCACACTGGTGGATAGGCCGTCGCCATTGATTGATACTTTGATGTCAAGAAAAGCAATTGAAGTTTCGGAAATTTCCCAGGTATATTTCAGTGACGGGTGAAAGGAGTTGACAGAAGTTATAAAATGATCAAGTTCTTCTCTGCTGGATGAAGTAGCGCCACTACAATCATCGATGTAGCGGCCGTAAAGTTCAGGTTTGGTCCCATTAAATTGGTTGAAAAATTGATTTTCGATGTAACCTACGAAAAGATTGGCGTAGCTAGGTCCCATTTTGGTACTCACAGCGACGCCGTTGACCTGTTTGTAGTGGTTATCGGCAAATGAAAAGCAGTTCAGTCTGTTTCCGAGCTGGGTTCTTTAATAATGCGCTGATCGAAGAAAAACCTAAGTGCCTTCGTTATCGGGAATTACGGTATATAAAGAAGTAATGTCCATAGTCATAATAAGTTTGTTTCGTCAGAAAAATTGAAATCGAAAAAAATTTCCAATGCGTGGTTAGTATCTTTGATGTATGATGGTAAAGATTTAACGACATAGGCACCATAATCCTGTCTAAGTAACTAGAGTTAAGTTCAGTACGGCAACTACAGGCAGAAATAATTGGTCGGCCAGGATTGTTTGGTTTGTGAATTTTAGGTTTGAAGTAAATACGTGAAGCCCTAGGAATAGTAACAATAACATTTTTAGCGGTCATTGGTAATCCTTGTTCAGTGTCAATGAGATCCTGAATAGTTTTGACAGTTTTTTGGTTGGCTGAAGTGATATCTTTGTCAACTTTGGCATAAAAAGAGGTGTCAGAAAGTTGCCGAAAACGCGGTAGGAATGGCTGAAATTCGAAGCCGTAGAGACAGAAGTGTAAGCAAACGAACATTTGATGACATGGTTTACTACTAAAAAGGTAACCTTGTCCACTTTGATCAACAGTGTCAATAGCGCGACCAATGATATGAATTTTGACCAATTATCGAGACAGTTATTGTCCGTTATTAGTAACAACATATTATTCAAGTTAAGCCAAATAACAGTAACTCTACCACGCAAAACAATTCTTGATAAACAAGCGACGATTTCGTTGAAAAAGCGACGATTTGGTGGAAAACGCGCGACGAAATCGACGTCCGCAGGTACCCAAACAGAGGATCAAGTATGTCATTGGTCTCATTGGTTTTGATTTTACTTCTTTTGTGTTTTCTCTTGTGTTTTGTGTTATCAGATGTTAAGAATTCGAACATCTTCCAACACATCAAAAGGTCAGAGACATGCAAAGCTTTGTATTCAGAAGGTTGCTTTTCAATTCTTGACACCGCCTCCACGTCTTTCCAACTCAAAATCAAGGACGCTTTGTACATCGGGTGGGAAAAACCCTTGTTAAACAAACAAGTCAATAACGTCAATCTATCATTTTCATTTCAATTGTCCTTGCTATTTTCACTTTTTTCAGTTTTTTTTTTTGCGTTTTCAACACCAATGTATTTCAGTTATTCATATTCATGTTGTTATTTAGTAATTAATATTCTATGTACATTGTATTAATATCACGCCGACCAGCGGTCTAATCTGCATTTGAAACTGAAGATGGATGTAGATCATCCGAAACATGTTTTTCAAACTTAAAATCGTGTGTCTTTATTTGAAGATTATTTCTGGCCTGCTGTTTTTTCGTAAATTTATTATTTATTGATTACTCATTGATTAGTTATATTGCCTGTTATAAAACTAAAAAACTTTGTATCAATTTCCACTATTCTTGCACCAATATTTTTAGATGCCATTCTTATTTCATAAAATCTGTTACAGTCTACAACATATGAGAGGAAAGGAGATCTTACAACAACAAAATTTTACAATATGTAGAAAATGACCTTCAAGGCTTTGCAATTTTCAAGTGCCACTTAAAGGAAATTCTCTCATAAGATCAAGTGTGCCAGAGAAATGTAAAAATTGTCTCTCATTCAAGTTCAAAAGAAATTTTGTAGCCTATTGAATACTTATTAATGACATTGAATGACGACTTATTAATATGAACTTCTGTACATTGGTCAGACAGCTCCAACCACTGAGCTACTGGAAGACTAGTGGCAAGCAATGAAAAAAAAGAGCTCCTACAAGTTCAAACTCAAGTGGCATAATCAATTTTACAATCTAACGAACACAACCTCACAGCCTTGTTTGAAGGATTCCAAGTGCCACTTATTTGAAGAATACCGAAAAGTTAACAACTGTCACACGAGAACTCTAAACGTTTATTTTCACAAAAAAAGCCAAACACATGATACTGAAACACACTTGTATAGCTTTCCCAGAAAATGTAAACGCCATTCATCTGATTGAGTTACATTAACTTGGTTGTAATAATTTACAGTACATCGAAGAACTGTTATGTCAGATTGTGGTTTCCAGCCATGAAACAATGTTAGTGAGTAATTCACGACAAAGCAATTACATCAACACTTAATCAATCACTCAAAATATTGTGGACTATTGATTAGTCATCGATTACTTATTAGGAACAATCCATGACTTAACTCAGTCAATGACTTATTGATTAGTCACATCTGGAGTACAGAAAAATGAAAAGAAAAAAATTTGACACTCAATGGGTTAACCCACTGTTGAGGAACAGTTGAATTCTTTTGGGGAAAGGGTGAAGAGGGCTGCTGTGCTAAATACAGGACCACTTTTATTCAGGTATGAAATGAGTCAGCTTTTGTTATATTGTCATTGTTGGTGCTAACAGTAATAAAATACAACCAAATACTCTAAATGCAATGAAAACTGAAAAAATCAAGTCTACAATTATTTTGTAAAATGATAGAATTATGGCTAGATCCATACTATAAGGCCAAAACCAGTGAGAAAACAAACTCATACTATGATTACACAACAAAATTGACTTTTGACTTAAGGACTTTCAGTACTTACTTGTGCTTTCCAGAAAGCTGAAAATACATGCCTAAAGCTGCCAAAAGGCATCAATATTTTGAGTGAGGCCCAGTATTGCAGAATAAAGAGCTTTTACTTTTGAGATATAATGTGCCAATCAATTCAAAAGTTCAACATCCCCCCTGGACAACCCCCCGGGCATTTGAACTTTTGAAGATTGGTGTGTTCAAATTCCCTCCCCTCGCGGCAAAAAAGCCATTCAAATGCCCCACCAATTAGTACTGAACTACCTCTCCTCAAAGACAAATTCCATCTTCAATCAAACACTTTACATGCCTTTCAGAGAGAGATATGCCATAATAACACCTTTAAACTTCTTATAAAAACCCTTTTGAAAGAGTTATTCACTAGCAAAGGCAAAATTCCTTCTTGTAAATCAGTCAAACCCTGCAAAAACCGAAAAAAAACTCATGGGCGTATTACGTCACAACATTGAGAGATAAATCCGGTTCAAATTCCCTTCCAATGCAACGTTCAAATTCCCCCCTCCCTGGGTACGATACACAGTCAAATGCCCAGGGTATGCTGGCGGGGGGGGGCGGGGGGGGGGGCGGGGGGAAGGTAAGTTGAAGTTTCGAATTGATCGGCGCATAAAGTGTATTGCTGTCTATTCGTACACTTTTTAGATGAAGTGTATATTCTATAATTATATTCCCACAGAATGAAATTTTACTATTTAGACCTCATGTAGTCAAATGTCAAAAGTGTATAAAATGTGTATTCTTAGACTTGACTCATATAAAAAGTATAATTACACACATTGAATGTCTAATATACGTCAACAGTTTATAGTTTAAAACTAAAGGAAGCATTTTTCTTCAAAAGTCTGAAACCCGATTTAAACGTGCAAAATCAACATTTTAACACCTTTTTATTTTAGTCTTTGCTCTTTCTGGTGTCCTACAGCAGGGTTAAAACTTGGCGGTCGCACGGTCACCCATGGCGACTAAGAATTGTCCAGGGCCACTAAAAGTTAAGGTTTGATCTACAATTTGAGAAGTACGAAAAGAATAACAATAACAATAAAATAAACTGTTTTTCCTTGGAGTACCTTTCTTTTCTTTCCTTTCTTTCCTCAACTCTTAGTTCATCAATTGTAGTAAAAGTTTTGTTCTAAAGTGCAAAATTCAAATCGTTCGTGATCGAGTTTTTAGATCGCTCTGATATGTAGACGCTGTTTTGATTTTGTTGACATGAGATGCAGTACGTTTTCAAACATCAATATCGGCAAAATCACTCAACAGCGCTCGATGTAATAGGCTTACTTTTCACCTGAATTCAAAAGCATTCGAAAGAAACTGAGAATTGTGATACTGTAGTTTATAGGCGTTGAGAAGATCGTTTTGTCCGTCTTAGGAAAAAATGGTCCAGTTTTTCTTTGGGAGTTTATGGACCAAGTCAGAACCTATAGGTTCTGACCTATAGGGCAAGGAAGAACGAGACGAATGATTCCCAACACAGACCGAACAAAGTTTTTATTATTATAACAACTTCACCAATTTCTTGACAGTACACTGGCAAATGTCAGCTTTCAAGACAATGTTATGATCAAGCACATTTCTTTTGGCATGTCAGTCGAACACCCTACTAGAAAACACAGGCCAAAACATCCGTGAGGCGTTTATTCGAGCAAAAATGGTTTAAAATTTTTTTGTGTTACCAGACAAAATTTGAGGGCCACTTTATTTTGGCCTGGGCCACTAAGAATTCAGGGATACTGGCCCGAGTGGCGACCAAGCACTGAAGTTAATTTTTAGCCCTGCTACAGTGCCAGACACTTAGGTCTCGTTCTATTGGGATTAGCCATTTCAACCAAAACCGGATTTGGTTGAAACAGTTAAGGTTCCGGAATAGAACACTTTTTCAACTGTTTTTGATTGACATGCAGTTCTGACTTGACGTAGTCATTTTCAGACTTCCTCAACTTTTTCTGCCAAGGCTGGCAAGATGGCAAAAGGCCAACTTGTTCCTTCGGTTGTCTCTCAAGAACTGTTACAAGAATTGGTTCCACCATATTGTGATTCGGTTAATGAATCAGAATATTTAGCAACATGTTTTGGTCATGTTTGTGACTGCATCAAGCGAGAAACCTCTCTCATATCAAGGCTATGAAAATCGTCATTTAAAAAGAAAGTCATCGTTGTTTGTTGACAATTTCACCGTGACGACAAGCACACTTGAAGTTTATGCAGAAAAATAATGATGCAAAACATGAAAACTGATGCTTGCTAACAAGTCAGCAGATGCTACCCATCGTTTTCAACCGTTTGAACCAAACTCTGAGCTGGTTGAAAAAGTTGATCAACCAAACCAACCGAAAACGGTTTTCCCCCAATATAACAAGAAAAAACTCAACCAAGCAAGCCAACTAAAACGGTTTATTCCAATAGAGCACAGCCTTAGTAACGGTTTTTGTAGGCACCTTATTTTGTAACGGTATTTGTATCACGCGGTACCACAGGTAGCCCAAGCTCACTATGACAGGGGCACGTGTGTTGCCTGTTCCTTTTTACATTATGTTATGACCTCGGTAAAATATAAGAGTTTGTATGAAAAATGCTACAAATATGCTTTATTTACCACAAATGCGAAATACTTCGCATTAATAAATAGTTCATCTTGTTTCTGTGTTGTATTAATAATTATTGCTATTTAAGGGCCTTCTGAGGTGATTTGAAGCGTTTTGAGCAAAAATAAGCGTCCTTGATTATTTGCACCTAACACTTGATAAGCGAAGCGAAAGGTAACACACTGTTAGCCGTCATGTGACTGATTCAAAGTTATTTATTTGCTGTAAATCTCGAATTTACAGCATTCACTGTTTGCATTCACGAACAGTTTGTCACACGGATGGTTCGATAAGGTGGAGAGATTGAAAATTGCGATTTTGATAAGGGAAAGGACGTGAATATTGGACTTTTTTGGTATGTATAAATTGCTGTTACGATGTAAAGCTATTGGTGTCTCAAAGAATGTTGGAGAGAGGTGCCAATATTCGAGATTTACAGCAATTAAAATAACTTTGAATCGGTCTCGTGATGGCTAACAGTGTGTAACCTTTTTGCTTCGCTTATCAAGTGATAGGTGCAAATAATCAAGGACGCTTATTCTCGCTCAAAACGCTTCAATTCACCTTAGAAGGCCCTTAAATAGCAATTAATACAACACAGAAACAAGGTGAACTATTTATTAATGGCAATTATTTCGCATTTGTGGCAATTAAAGCGTATTTGTAGCATTTTTCATACAAACTCTTATACTTTACCGAGGTTATAATATGTGGAAAAAGGCACAGCAAACACACGCGCCCCTCTTATAGTCAGCTTGGGCTACCTGTAGCGGTACCAGAGACGTTGCAACGGGTTTTGTATTAGCTATTGTTATACGTCCACTGTATACAAAGTATATCTCACTGCAATTTCGAAAAAAGACACTACCAGAATATTACACACAATATACACTGCTAGTTGACGTCAATCTAAACTGTATATTCTGCAATACCGCGGCTTAGTGGATATTTTTTAAATTCCGAAAACGGCGTGCAAAACATTTCGATTCAAACGTCTAATTCAAATCGTTCTTTGGGTTTTCGGTCGATCAATCCTAGCAACCAACAAATGTTATTATCATTAAGGAATCAAAAATTTCTCATCTTACCTTCAATGGAAGAAACGTTAGCGTTTGTTTCCACCTGACCAGCTCTTGGATTCGACATCTTGCAGTCAATACCGACGATAGCAAAAAATTTTTTGGGATCACTTTCTGAGTGAGCTTAGAAACCAGGCTCAATTCAGTAACCAAGCCTCCTGATGGCCTCGTTTCGTCCTCCCTGGCCTAACGGGTTGAGGTGTTATCGCACCGGAGCGGGACAGGGAAGGGAAAATTTTTATCACTTTCGCGGGAAAACGAAATTTGGAAATTAACTATTAACTTTTCTGTGATTTTCGCTGCAAAGAAAATTTATTTTCTAGCGCTGCACTCAGTTTGTTTACGGATTTTAGGTGTCTGAACACAAATTGCGCGAGCTCTACGATTTGTAGAGGGTCCTGAAGGGGGGGCCCGGGGGGTTCTAAATCCCATTTCCCAGCCCAAATTTTGCCCAAATCCCAGTTCCCAGTCCAATTTTTTTCCACAAATCCCATTCCCAGTGCCACAAATCCCACTGCAACTTAAAAGTCTTAAAAGAAGTCAAAGTGAAAGCAATTAACCAAACACCTGCATTTTTTGTTCTAGCACAAAGATAAATAAAATAATCAATACAGACGTTTTTTCCCTCCAACAGCTTCGCCTGGCCTGCTTGACTTCGGAAACTCGGACATTTGTTGAGTAAATCTTTGCATATGCCAAGTATACGAAGCTTTATATGACGAGAACCCTTCCCTCCCCAAAAGGCATTTGAAAGAAATGCTCAGTCTAATCTTAAAAGAATATTAAAATTCAGTCCAATTCAATGGAAAAGGCCATCTACAAACTGGTGGAACTGCCATGGGAGCAAAAATGGCCGTGGCTTTTGCAAATATTCCATGCCCAAAAATAGAAAGAGAAATAAAGATAGAGCTACAAAAAAACTGCTAGTGTGGAAAAGATGTATTGACGACGTGTTCTACCTTGTGGAATACTGTCATAGAGAGAATAGAAAGATTCAGTTGAAAAGGAAAATACACATTCCACCCAACTATCAAATGTACGACTGAAATTTCAGAAACAGAGATTTCATTCTGGGACACAAAGGTGTACAAAGTTGAAAATGCAGATTTGACAAATTGAGTGGCGGAGAATTGAGCGGCCGCTAACCATTAGATTTGTAGAAGCACTAGTCTCGAAAAGGCTTGGGAGCTTAGTTGAACCATGAGGTCGAGAAGAAAATAAACATGCTGTGAAGTTAACTTTAAAGTCTTTAGTTTTATTTGGTCTATCCAACAAAGAATCTATCGTTGACATGCAAACCCATTACAAGTAAAACAAATATACGGAACGACTGATCCTTACGGCAGGTAAAGAAACGAAGACACAGAAGACGAAATACGTAAAGCAAAAAAGGTATGAAACAAAAAATTGCCCGATATTTCTGTTTGCAAAACAAACCTTCTTCAGGGGCTACAAAAGTAGAATGAGTAAATACGTTATAGGACCGTTAACATAAAAGTTTAAAAATTTAAAATAAATGAATATAATAGGTTGGTAGTTGAACAAGAAGTGTCATTAATGTAGCTCATCACGTCTGTTTAATCCTTGCGGTTCAAGTGTCTTGGCCTTGTCAATTAAGTGTGCCTCACGTGCTTTTCTTACGGAGTCGCGGTTAGTATGTATTAGTTCCAAGGGAATGAGACGGATGTCGTTGACGGAGTGCCCGGGTAAGTTGAAATGTTCCGAAACAGGGGTTGGGTTAGCAAGCTGTTGATGATTTTGGACGGAACGACGATGTTCGCCAAAGCGTTCGTGAAGATGTCGTTTAGTCTCCCCAATGTATTGGCAAGGCAAGTTACGTGTAGCGCATTTTTTACATTCAATTAAATAAATAAGGTTTTTAGATTTACAAGTTAAAGTGTCTTTATTACGTCGTTCTTCGTTAGTAGAAAGAAAGATATATTTGTCTTGCCCATCTTGTAAGAAAGGACACGTGAGGCAACGTGGATGCTTACATCTGTAAATGCCAGCGGTCGATCTTTGATCTTTATTTTTGGGGTCACGCAATCTGGTGCGATCTTTATTTTGGGGGTCACGCAATCTGGTGCGAACCAATAGATCACGCAGACTGGCACTTCTTTTGTAAGCAAGGACTGGTGGGGAGGAGAATGTTTGTTTGCAGTGGTTTGAAGAGTGGAGAATGCCCAGATGTTTCCGCACAGTAGAAGCAGGGTTAGGAAGAGCGGGATTGAAGGTAATAACGAACCGTACTCGGTTTGCGTTGCTATTTTGTTCTCGTGGTTTCAAGGTTTCGTGACGTGGGATGCAGCGGACGCGATTAATTTCTTTTGTTAGGAAGGATTGATTGTAGCCGCGTTTAACGAGATAAGCAATGAGTTCTTTACAGCATTGATCAAAGAAGGTGTCTGTGGAGCATATGCGACGTAATCGCAAGGCCAGGCTAAAAGGGATAGTTCGCTTCGTGTGATTAGGATGGCATGAAGATTTTAGAAGATACTGATGCTTGTCTGTGGGTTTCATGTGAAGATCGGTTTGGATTTCGTTGTTGTGAAGGTGAACTTGAACGTCCAGGAACGGGAGGGTTTGATTGCGGGAACTTGAATACTCGTGAGTAAACTTGGTGGTTGGGTGGATTGAGTTTAAGTAGCTAATGAAGGTCTTGAGATGTTCTTCGCCCTCCGTCCACACCATGAAAATGTCATCGATAAACCTCCGCCAGACAAAGGGTTTGTAAGTGGCGTTTTCGATGGCTTGTTGTTCAAATTTGCCCATGAATAAATTTGCGTAGGAGGGTGCCATGCGCGTACCCATAGCTGTGCCATGAATTTGTGGAAAGTCTTGGTCGTTAAAAGTGAAGTTGTTCATTGTGAGGATCATACGGATGAGGTCACAGATTCTTTCAGTGGGAAGTGATTTGTTTTGGCGTGTATTAAGAAAGTGGCGGCATGCTTCTATTCCTTCCTTGTGGGCTATGTTGGTGTACAGTGAAGAAACATCAAGTGTAATGAGGATGGCATTATCGGGAAGAGGTCCTAGGTTCTGTAACTGGAGGGGGGAGCGTTGCATGACGCCACTAAAAACGGCTGCGTAGGAGACTACCGTTTCCGGGAACACCTACGAGACGTTGAAGGAAATGACAAGGACGCATTCAAACTAATCGCCCGACATTTCAACCTCCCTAATCGTTCTAGCCAACACATGACAATCTGTGACCTTTCCCTACACCAGGGTAACACGGAAAGCCGTAAAAATCTAGAACAAAATCCACTTTTCAAATTGGCACACTTAATCCCACGGTACCATCGAACGCTTGTTCATTCAACTAATTAAAAAATAGCGTAGCTCCACCACTCTCCATATAAACTAAGTGCAACCCACAATTCCTTGATTCGCTCTGCCGAAGGGCTAACGCTCGAAACGTCAGCTTTCATTCTCTTTATAGTGGCCAATTGACCTGATCAACTCAGTTGATAAATCCAAAGTTTTGTGTTTCACGTCCCCGCCGACGCAGCACCACAGTTTCTTTAGAAACTAACCCCCTTGTTTGTTTGTACAATAGAAGTCTACAACTCACTCACTTGTTCATCCTCTTCGTGCCGAGTGGCCCATAAGGCCTCAAGTCTACAATATCAGATAAAACATTGTTCTTTGTGAACTGCTCTAATTGTTGTGTGGAGGAGTCAGTCTACCTACAATACACTTGCTGCAGATTAGCATGTTAATCACTAGCCTCCGTAGCAGGCATAAACGGGAAAGGGGAAGGGGAGCGAAAACGCGGGAGAAAAATGGGGGACGAAATTTTGGGGGACGACATTCTCGTCCCCAGAGCTACGCGGCTTTTTTTAAATTACGTCTCTTGTAGCTCTGGTAACGGCCAAAAATTTAGTTTTTTTGATTGGCCGATTCAAACTGTATGCGCAATAACGTAAAAATTTTTTGGCTTCTACGCATAACGTTTTATTTCCGATTGAATTAATCAGGGCAATATATTGACTTGATCAATTTCCACGCAAAGAATGCAGCATAAGGCAGATTAAGCGACCAAATTTTGAATTCAAAGTGTTGAGATTGTCGCTAAATGCCAGCGATTCTTTCCTCGCTACAGCATTTTCAACAAAACTACAACTTGCCCATAAATAAACTTACATGTCTCATCAACTTTTGTAATGACCTTTTGAGTCGATGTTTGCAAACTTGGACGCCAAATGCTTCATAAAATTTTTGATGGGGTAAAACGTAATACAGTATAGCGTTTAGGGGTGGCGAAACGATAAGTACACAGTTGACATTCTCATACAACAGAAATCAGACGAATGTAATAAAATAACTGTACAATTCAATATAACGCAAATGCAACAATATTATACCTTTAATCAGGCAAGATACAAATCCAAAACCCGTGAGCAAAATGCAGGGACAATCGCTCCTCTGAACAACTACAGCACGAAAGGGAGCTTCTTAAGTTTGTTCCTTTAAAGCTCCAGGTTTTCCGCTAATTGCAGGAGATTAAGAGGGTCCCGAATAGCTTTTAGTCGATCCATAAAGCACCACGACTCGATCGATAGGAATTCAAATTTCTCAGTTGTTGTCAGAATTGTCATGCCCAGAGCTCCACGGACGAGAACGGAGCAGGCGCAATAGCACCTTAACGAATTAGACATGCGCTACCGGATGTCGTGAATTTCACGACATCCGGTAATGGCTGATACCAGAGCCTTACGATCCCACCGCTGACAGAACAGATCGTAGGCTCTGGGAACGAGAATGTAACCGATAGTAACCGTTATTGTTCAAATTTCTGAGGCTGCGCACAAAAGCCGGAAGTCCGTGATTCGAGGACTTCCTGCTTCGGTCCCTGCCAGAGGTCTCCATCCTTGGCGCAGACCAAAAGGATCGTGGGCTCTGGGGACGAGAATGACAAAACTAAAGCTTGTCTCATCAACTTTTGTAATGACCTCTTGATGTCCATGTTTAAAAACTTGGGCGCCAAATGCTTCTGGAAATTTCGATGGGGTAAAACGTAATACACTATAGCGTTTAGGGGTGGCGAAACGATAAGTACACAGTTGACATTCTCATACAACAGAAACCAGACGAATGTAATAAAATAACTGTACAATTCAATATAACGCAAATGCAATAATATTATACCTTTAATCAGGCAAGATACAAATCCAAAACCCGTGAGCAAAATGCAGGGACAGTCGTTCTTCTGAACAACTACGGCACGAAAGGCAGCTTCTTAAGTTTGTTCCTTTTAAAGCAGGTTTTCCGCTAATTACACGAGAATAAGAGGGTCCCGAACAGCCTTTCGTCGATCCATACGCATAAAGCACCACGACTCGATCGATAGGAATTCAAATTTCTCAGTTGTTGTCAGAACTGTCATGCCCAGAGCTCCACGGACGAGAAGGGAGCAGGCGCAATAGCACCTTAACGAATTGGACATGCGCTACCGGATGTCGTGAATTTCACGACATCCGGTAATGGCTGATACCAGAGCCTTACGATCCCACCGCTGACAAAACAGATCGTAGGCTCTGGGAACGAGAATGGGGGGACGAGGGAACACGTTCTCTCGTCCCTAACCCCCAGTCCCCCATTTTTCTCCAGCGTTCTTGCCTTCCCCTTCCCCGCTTACGCTCGCTTACGCCTGCTTAGCCTGTTCGAGGCGTTCAGATAGTGGAGCGCGAGCGAAAATTAAAGCGAGCGAAAGAGCGGGAAAAAACGAGGGGAGACTGGGGAAGAGTACGACCTCTTCCCCAGTCTCCCCTCGTTTTTTTCCTGCTCTTTCGCTCGCTTTATTTTTTGCTCGCACTCCACTATCTAAACGCTTGGAACTGGCTAACGCCTGCTGCGCAGACCTTACACTAGAGCTCTGACCTTTGAGAAAAGCAATCAGAAAACCATTACTGAACAAGGCACGAAACGCCCTACTTTAACTAGAAATTACAATGGTTTTCCTGGTTTACCTTTCTGCTAATCGTCGCGTTCATAAAAAACTCCCACGTGCATCCCTTAATGTGAGATTTGCACCATAGATGCACTTTAGGTTTGTGCATGTCGCCAGGTAGTTGAGATTATTTGCTTCTTTCATTGATAAAGGGAGAATTGTCGGAAAACCAACCAAAAAAGTCTAATTCGACAAATAAAAGGCTCCGATTCCGCGGTTTTTAGAATTTTACATTAGCCAATGTGCTAAACAACACCTTTACATTCCCCCAAGATAGACCCACATTTTTAAGAACCACTTTTTCGAATTTTGAAAATTTGCCCTAGACTTTCATGTCTTGTACTAGACTCAAAACTCAAAAAGGCACATTCTCTCTTTTTGGACAGACCCTTTGAAAGAAAAAGTCGTTGTTCTTCCAAGAAATTGTTTTTTTGCCTGTCCGAAATCAACCCCGTTTTTTAAGAACATAAAAGACCAGTTAAATTGAACGTCTCTCTGCTCCGCTTTGGGTATTATGAAGATAATTACTTTTATTTTATGGGCTCCTGTTTTAGGTCGTTAAACTTTTTTTCCTTAACCAGCATATCTTTTAGTCAGAAAGAGTTGTTTTTCCGAAAAAATGTCGGAAAATCATCAAAAATGACATTTTTTTTCCTCAGAATTTTTCAAACACCACAAAATCTCAAAATTCAATTGAACATGAAGGGGTTTGAGCTGCGCAAAACCTATTATGCAAATTAGCTGAGGGCACATTCAATGTGCCCGCAGCTAATTTGCATAAGTAACTTAATGCCATGGTTTGACACCTTTTAGCTTTATGAAGATGGGATGAGGTGTTATTTTAATTAGTTGTGTCCTGTAAAAGTTGACAATGCTGAGTGATGTTTATTACAATTCATTGCGGATAAAAATAATTTGGCTTCTCGGTCACTTTGTTTAGTAGCCTGCGTAGCTGGCGGTATTTTTCGCGCGAAGGCAAAAACGAGTGCGAACATGAGAATACGCAAAAACAAGCGCGAACAATATCGCAACCTACACTTACTGGTTTTAAAATAGGCTAAGCTGGTAATAATAATTACGACAGTGCCATGATGTCCAAAAACATTTATTTTATTTTTTCAGTATATTATCCGCCTTTTTCCAGCACCAAACACTGCAAGCTAAGGCTTAGGCGAGATGACACGATACATCGTGTATTTTAAGCCAGTTATTATCGCTTGATCGCTTTTGATTGCTGCAACGACAGAATAAGCCAAAGCGCGCTGTTATACATTCTGCTTCCAGGTATCTGCTACCCAAGGAAGACAGAATAAGCTAAAGCGCAATGTAAGACATTCCGCTTCCAGGTATCTGCTACCCAGGGAAGACAGAATAAGCTAAAACGCAGTGTTAGACATTCTGCTTCCAGGTATCTGATTCCCAAGGAAGACAGAATAAGCTAAAAGGCGATGTTAAGCATAATCCGCTTCCAGGTATCTGCTACCCAAGGAAGACAGAATAAGCTAAAGCGCGATGTTAGACATTCCGCTTCCAGATATCTGCTACCCAAGGAAGACAGAATATTAGCTTAAGTGCGATGTTAGGCATTCCGCTTCCAGGTATATTCTACCCAAGGAAAACAGAATAAGCTAAAGCGCTATGATAGCGATCAAGTTTCCGGGTACAGCATATTATCTAAGGAAATCAGAATAAGGCTAGAGCGCGATGCTAATATTTCGCCTCAAAGTGTGTACAAAATCGTTAATTTTCTCTTGTTGCTACTTACCAAAGCTCTTTTGTCTCTTTTTGTCGCGATTCCAAAGCTTCGTGGATCGGTCGTGGTTATTAAAGACGCGCGCGATTTTCAAAACAGCATTGAGTTACACGCAAAACACAAATGCAATATAATGTTTTCAAGAGAACCTGGTATTACCGAAGATGTTGCTACAGTATTTAGGTTGGAAACCTTCTTTTCTTGAAAATAAATTATAATCGGAGTCGTGAAAGCGCCACGTCCCATGCTTCCTCTAACATACATTTCTTCACATAAAAATCGATAGTTTTAGTCTAAAAATTGATCGATGTCGGGTTCTTGCTCGACCTACATACAAATCAATGCAACTGTAAAGACAATTACGCGCAGCTTTCTAAAAGGCATCGAGGAGAATTTGCAGGTTTACGTAATGATCAAATAAATTCCCGTCAGAGAATTCTCACACAAAATTATGATTCTGTTTTGACAGCCTGCCCAGGAAAATCTAATAAAATCGCAATTGCATGCATCAATTGGTTTTGATTGTCAAAAAGGACTATGGTGGCGGTCTAGCAAAGAAAATATATCACAAAACTGAAACGACGAACATCATTACAAACGGCGTGACAAGACCGAATAATTCTCTGGTCCTGTTTTAGGTTTCGTTTCCTGGCGTATGGTAACAAAACGTGCGACTCAAGCCCCCCTCAAGCCCTTTGTGTTGCTAACACTCGACAGAGCCAAAAGGAGGTTACTT
Source organism: Siderastrea siderea (assembly GCA_964030785.1). Classification (NCBI taxonomy): domain Eukaryota; kingdom Metazoa; phylum Cnidaria; class Anthozoa; order Scleractinia; family Rhizangiidae; genus Siderastrea; species Siderastrea siderea. The sequence goes on along the minus strand of OZ034971.1, from coordinate 45,681,321 downwards.
TAAAATGGCTGACTGCACTGGTTCTTTCCTGTAATAATTTTTGCTTCACGACGTGATCGCTTTTCTCCGGCATAATCGTAATGTATGTCATGCTGTTTTAAAAATAACCGCAAGGACACGTACCGACCGCCAGTGTTGATATAATTCTCTTCATTGCTGACAGAAATGATTGGCGTAAAATAACGCTTTTAATGAGTACATGCTGCGATTTTTTTTCATGGCCTAAATCTAAAAACACATTTTTCTATAACCCTTGGACATGTTCTAACAATTTATACGTTTTCCATGTTCAAGCGACAATGTCGTCTTTGTTGGATTTTGACTTCAACTTTCCCACCTCTTTTTTCAACTTGACGAATTGGTAAAGTAGTTGCTAATAAAAAATTGCTGAAAAATTGGGTTGAACGCAATAGACACGCCATTCACATTTAACTTAAGTCTAAAGAGTTGCTTAATATATCCAGAAAATTTCGGCTTCACAGGTGCAGAGTTTGTTGACTTGATATATGCATGAACATGAGCAACCCCAGGGGTCGTCAGAAAAGGCGATTTGTTCTTGGAGAGGACCTAAAAGTGGAGTTACCACCTCTAAATAAAAACACCTTCTCTATCAATGCAGCTTTGACAGGTCATAGCCAATCCGTCAAGCTATGTTATGTTTAAAACTGACAAGAAAATGATAAAATTACACTGGTCTAATGCTCAGATAAATTTTGATCTAAAAAAATTAAAACATCACACTTTTTCATTTCAGCTATAATTATTTTCCATCAAAAGGATTTTGGGGTTATCCCTTGAGAAATTTCCCGGACACCTTATGTCTTGCCATGTAAACATACAAAAAATTTCGGGATTTTTCAACTCAAAACTATACCAGATATTTCACTTTTAAACCCGAAATTTTGGTATTTTTGGTGTCGGAAAATTAACTCCGAACTTCAGAGCTTATATCTTTACTTGGTTTTGGGCGTTTGTAATAAAACAAGCTTCATTTTAAAGAGAACCAGAATTTAAACATGTTGTTGATGTATTAACTCTTAACTCGGTACTCTTTTTGAGAAAACAATGATAAACGACAAAAATGTCCGAAAATCAACACTACCATCGTCACTTACTTGGAATGCTTTTAAATTGAACTGCGTTCGAGATAAAAATACCAAACTTAGTGATTGGCCTCAAATGGACCTGGGCTTTCTATCAGAGCGAAAATAACTTAACAGTTTTTTCTAAATCAGCAAGTTTTGGCCTGTCCAAGTTCTAACACTTTTATATGAAAATAAAACCCTTAAAACGTTGTTGAAGCCAAAAAAACACACGTCCTTCCCAATTTGGTAGCTCTATTAAGTTCAATCCTATTACATTAGTCAAAAAACCCTGATAATGAAAGACGTTTCTTGAGGAGATAAATTTGCAGGATTCGAAGCTTTGGGTGTACCTCATAGAAAATTCAAAAAAAATTACAATTTCGGTATTTTTCTCTGAGTTTTTAATATCTTTCTTTTAAAAAACGTTTCACACTTTTTGCGACTTAATTGTTTGTCTTGTTGAAATTCAGCTGAGAAACTTCAACCCAAACATTGCTGTTTTTCAAAGGCGTTTTTGGAAAGAAAACATGGATGACAACTTAAACTTAACATAACCCAACAACCAAACAAGATAATGGCGTTCAAAGGAGTTGAGTGTTAACATCTATCATCTTGTAATAAGTCTCCAGTATCTCATAAGAAATCATTAAAATGAACTAGAGATATCCTTGAAATAAGTGGGTCACTATCATTTCTGTCACAAATTGCAATACCTCTCTTTAAGAAATCGTAATAAATTTTAATTTCACTTTTTTCTGTTTCCTTTTTAATACATTACACTCTTATACATTAGGTAGCCTAAGAAAACAGCCGACGTTTCGCGAGGTCGCCACTTAAGCCCTCGCAAAACGACGTCTGAGTAACGAGCGCAGAAATTCCTTACTGATGACGTGCACTACCCAGATCTTGGTAGTGCTTCTGATTGGTTGAAAGAAATTTCCCTTGCGGCACAACCAATCAGAAGCACTATACCAGGACTGGGGAGTGCACGTTATCAGTATGGAATTTCTGCGCTCGTTACTCAGACGTCGTTTTGCGAGGGCTCAAGTGGCGACCTCGCGAAACGTCGGCTGTTTTCTCAGGCTATACATTAGGTAGAGGTCTGAGTAAGTTTTTTGTCTTTTGCCTTAATCGTTTTGGAGTTACTGAACCCTATTTGTATCCAACGTTCACGAATGACGCTTTTTTGAGAAAACAAGGTACGCAAAATTTTTTGGCAATATTAAAAAAAAATCAGTTAAGACCGTCTTCTTAGAACAAATTATAGCTCTTTAACAACACAATAACATACTAAAAGCTCTTTTCAAAATGTTTTATTTGTAAAAAGCTACAAACTTTCAAACTTAGAGTGATATTAACATCTTTTAACAGAATTTGGCTGAGAAGTTTGATTGCCAATATCTTGACAACAAATAAAGATAAACTGATAACCTCGTTTCAACAAACAGGAAAGATCTTGAATACTGGCAAAGTTAGAGATGTCTATTTCACCACATACACCAGAGCTTATATGTAGGTAACTTCCAATTAGAGATACAAGTCGGCAAATCAACAGTGTTGGGGCCAAGAAGTAGTTAAGCTGTATTTTCGTCCTAAGGCAATGGTTTTGTTGACATTAGTTTAAAATTCACACCTAACATGATTTTATTCACTAACCCCAACAATTTCGTAAAAAACCTGAACATATATAGAGGAAAGTGTCGGTAAATCAACTACCATTACTACAATGCAGTAGTTACCAAGACATCCTTCTCTGTGAGTAGACGTGTCTTTTTTGCTCTACATTCTATGCTATTTTACACCCTTAAAACATTATGTACAAGCAATTTAACTATCCAGAGAGTCTTATAAGGCTCTTCTGCCACTGCCGGACGTGTTTGAATTCTAACTTATCAAATAGCCCTTTTCACAGTTACCTTTTGTCATTTCCATGACAATGTATTTGAACGTGGATGTAAGGCAACTTCGGGCAATTTTGCACTTTTTGCCCGAAATTGCCTCACATCCACGTTAAAATACATTGTCATGCAAATGACAAAAGGTAACTGTGAAAAGGGCTATTGTTTGTACATGGTAAGCGTGGGACTTAAGGGTGCTCTGTCTTACTATTGGTGTTATTTGTAAGCCATTTTCACAACACTTGAGGTTCTTTTTCGCCAAAATCTATGTACTAGACACTGCAAGGATGCCAATGAAACAAGTCACAAGTTAATACCTTTGTCTCTTGTTCAGACGATCATTAATTGAGACAAAGGGGGGACCAGGAAACCAGCATCATCCCTTCTAATGCAAGAAATAAGTATAATGAACATATTGTGACAGCGTAACAGGCGCTCCGTCGGACAAAAATCCATTCCTCAAACACCTTCATTTGTCATTAGTTGAAATTGTCTCCAACATAGAAGAAGAGAAATGCATTCAAAGCGCCTGTCCTGCACTTGTCTACAGCATCCGAGGAACCATTTGAAGAACTATGAGGAACCATTTGACATGTTCTGTCTTGCATTTCTAAGCATCTTCAAATAAAATGAAAATTTTATTGTCAATTTATTGCCTGTAAGGTCTTGATAAACTTCTTTATAAACTTTCCATGTGCCACACTTTCCCTCATGCAGCTAAGAATGCTTCAATATTAAAAATTTCCACCTGCCCAACACCTACAGAAAAGTTAAAACCAACGTTAACCCAGATAAAAATACTGGAAACGTAGTTTTCTCACCAATTTCTTTTTAAAAATGCAACAAAAAAGTTTGTTGATTAGCCGACACTTTCACATTATCAAACAAGGCAGCTAAACAAATTCAGGTTTAACAATTATACAAAACAAATTGTACCAAAGAGATGCAATAAACGCTGTTCTTTCTTAACCATAGGAGCTATAGTCATTCGACCTCCATTTTCCACGACGGAACTAAGTTTAAAATTAACCTTCCTAAAACCTGTCAGAAAATCAACGAGCCAAAAAATCGCACTGTCGGAAAATCAACATACAGTCGGACAATCAACAACAAACGTCCGAATATCAACATCAAATGTCGGCATATCAACAATTGAGTCGGAATATCAACAAAACTGTCCAAAAATCAACAAGGAATATAACACTAAACCCTAACCCTAACCCTTATTGGATACAAGGAATACAAAGCATTACAACGTAACTCTCACTTGCTTACAAAATACGCTGATGCTCCGAAACTAGTAACGGGATCGTAACGGAAACAAATCATATGTTTTTCGTGGTGCTCAATAAGCACTGGTATAATGAATATAAACAAACACAAACATTCTATATCTAGTGTTTTTTTTTCTTTTAGTGTTATATCATTTAATCCTTTCAGGAAATTTTTAAGGCTCGGAAATTTGGCATGGGATTTTTGGGGGGTTAATTTTGGATTTTTGGGTTTTGATTTTGAAACTCGGTGTACCCCCCCCCCCTCCCCCCCTCAGCTCAGTAATATTTACCCTGCAAGCACAGAGATTACTTGGTCGCCCTATGTTCCGGCGGGTGAATAAGTAACTTCTCCGTAAAACCGTCCGATTCTTTGATCTACCGCCGTCCAGGATTTTGGACTAATTAGTTAAAAAGACTTGTTTCTAACAGGCTCCCAACCGGTTTTGAAGCTGGCGCATGCTGTGAATGCTGTCAAAAAGTGCGCGCGCTGTGATACGCTTGCCAGCTTGTTGTACGCGACAGATTTGCCTTTTTTTGTTACCAAACTCGTTTGTCTTTTTTCCTAGCTCAGAAAATACGCGGAAAGATAACGCAGCCATTTTTGAAGCCTTATTTTACTCATATTTATAAGGAGTTGAAAGGAACGCTCAAATAAAACGGGTGCAAGTAACGTTTTCATGGAGTTCGCAAGTTTTATCTAAGGTATGAGTGTGCGTACAAAAGGTAAGTGTGTATGAAGAGTTTTGCGCATGCGCGACAGGGAATCAGACGGTTTCGCGGAGACGAAGAAACCTCTGCTTGCAGGGTACTTTCTATTTGAATCTAAAGTCCCCTTCAAGTCAGCTTTTTCTTCGTGAAGCGTATTCTCACAGCATATAGGTAAAATTTTCTCATGTTGTCAGCCGAGTATGATATTGATTTTTCTCTAACTTTCGTTCTTGCCAACGTAGGGAAGAGGTTACTGAATTGTCCGACTTGTATTCGCTTTTGTTTGTTGAATGAGTGTATTAATTGACTCAAATTCTCATCTTTTGTCAAGAGAAACGTATTAGGTCTCCATAAAACTCTCCGATTATGATGCAAGGCAATTTGAAGAAATATCTTCGTTTGATCCGTTTTGTAGCCAGGCACAACATCTGCCAAGTTGATATCACAAATAAGCTTGACCTTGTTAGGAAAAAGTGACGCCTACACACGTCTACATTGTATTTGCGGTTTTCTTCGGCGCCATAAGTATCAGTAACTATTCGGGTTTCAAGTTCTCAAAATGTCATTGAAATCAACTTATTCACGGGCGGTTTCTTTGTTCTTGTTACACTGTAGATTACAATGAAAAGTAAAGATCACCAAGGAATGCGTTGCGGATTACTTTGAATATGTTAGCATTTACTTGCCAACTGTGAATATGTAACGCAAGCTTTTCCATCGGTTCATACGTCCTCTTTAACGTTAAATTTAAAAGTGTTCCAGTGAATCAATGTTAATAAGCCTCAATACTAAGATTGGTCACATCGTCAAGCAAGCGTGCTTAATGTTTTAAAAAAATCTATCAAGCTGTTCTTAAGATTTTCGCAAAAGCGTTCAAATTAAAAAATTACCCCAAAATTATTACATCTATGATCTTAGAAAAACAATTCGTTCTCCACATCGCAAACACCAGTTTCAACAAAACTTTCTAGGCGTAAAATAGTAAGTAAAAGACACATTTTAACAGTATTTTCTAGCCATTTCATCAAAGCATCGATTATTTTCGGTGTATTTACTATTACTATGCAAAAACTAAGGTTGAAAATGTTTTTGCGATTTACTTCAAAACAAACATACAGAATTCTTTTCTTCTTGTATATTTTGTTTGCCATACACCACAGTTTAAGATGTAGGTAATTGCTTTTCAAAGTGAAATCTGGATCGCGCAAAATTTCAATTTTACTGCTTTCGAGGATTTTTGTTTATCGTTGTCATGGAAATATCGATTTTCACAAAATGTAAACCACGCTAACGTTCAATCCAAAACTAACAAGTACTACAAATTTCACGTTGATCCGACAAAATGAAGACTGTCTAAGCGCAGATTGTAAAAGTGAAGTATGGTCCCCAAAAAAACTGTATCGAAACACCTTAATGCTCACTCTTCTTTTTGAGTGATACCTATATCCTGATTCAAGGACCTCCTTTTCGCGTTGATTCGTAAATATATTATCATAGCAAAGCCTTTAACAAGCACATTTTTTTAAAAAAATTAATCAAAGGTATTAGTTAAAATCTCATGTGGTTTTCATAATGTTCAAGAAGAAGTGCCACACTACTCATCTCCTCTTGACAGATCCAACAAATGTGTTTTTCAACATGGCCTGATTGAGGGCCCTGGAAACTGGAAGTTGGTGTTGACGAGTTATCCTGACTATTTTCCTCAGCACCATTGTTAACTGGAGAACTCCTAACATGGGTTCTGTTTTGTATTTTAGTCTTCTTTGATCGAAGAGTGGTAATCTTACACCAAGTGGCCTCTCTCTGACCTTTTCGACCGCCAGTTCTTCTACTACACTCACTACTCAATTGTTCGCGTCCATGAGTCCTCTCTCTTGTGTGTAAATGTCTTTTTTCATGTTTCCTTATATTTACGGTTTCGTTAAAACACCTCCCGCGCCGTTTAGATTTACAAGGCTTCTCTTCAGTATGGACTCTTTCGTGCGTGCTTAGATTCGGCAACTGGGTAAAACACTTGCCGCACTGTTTGCACTCATAAGGTTTCTCTCCAGTGTGGACTCTGGTATTAATCCTTAAGTTTCCTGCTTGCCTAAAACACTTGCCGCACTGTTTGCACACATACGGTTTCTCTCCAGTATGGACTCTTTCGTGTGTCGTTAGATTACATAAATGGTTAAAACGCTTGCCACACTGTTTGCACTCATAAGGTTTCTCTCCAGTATGGACTCTTTCGTGTCTCCTTAGGTGACATGACTGGTTAAAACGCTTGCCGCACTGTTTGCACGCATAAAGTTTCTCTCCAGAGTGGATTCTTTTATGGGTCCTTAAATACCCTGCTCCACTAAAACACTTTCCGCACAGTTTGCATTTGCTAGCTTTTCTGTTGGTTCCGGCATGAGTAAGTGTTTTGGACATCGTGTTTTTCTCTGTTTTCTCTTTTTCTGTACCTCTCTTTATTCCTAAAACGGAAAAATAACAATTACAAAGTGATGTCTCCGGGCTTAAGCTACATTTAGCCTTGAGCAAGGGCTGTATTTTTGTGTTTAGCAGTCGATCGGTGATCAGCGATGCGACTACTCGTCGCATACAACAAATTCTTTTGCTGTTCCCACAACAATGGAAATCCCCATTATGACGCTATTTGTCATGCACTACAATCAGTTGTGATTTTTAGGAAATTCCTTTTTTTTTACTGTTTATTTTGGTCACGCACTACAACATATGACAAATCGAAACCGCACTGTTGACGATACCATTGTCTGTGCTCCTTTCATTACCGCCTCCAATTTTTCGTTGCGAGACAGGTTTGCAAGAGGGGCTGTTTCAAGCGCAAATCTTCTGCAACTTGACTCGCGACTCGCCACGGCGTTGCGCTACAAGTTGCAAAAACAAAAAAAACATGCCATGTGTAACAGTGTCTAAAGCCATCGCGGAAAAAGCTAAAACAGCTGAATGAAATCGCTGTATAGAAAGAGGACAGCAGTAATTCTCGTCTCCCACGTGCTAGGCTTTTTTTAGGCGCTTAACACCTCGCGAGTGTCCGCGTTAAATGAAGTGGAGTTGTACTTTATGAATGGCTGTGTGACTAATATTTAGTATTAATTTAAGAAGCCAAGAGATATGTTTGTGTTTATGGAAACCCAAAACAGTTGCCCTGTTTTTTTTCTTAAACTACTCTACTAGTGCACTAAAAGTGTAGAGAAGTGCCTTTGGCCACGGATGGTCAGGATCGAAATAAACTGCAACTTGAAAAAATCGGCCCGTCATTCTACACTGATTATGTTTAGTTGTCCTTTTAACAATTCACTTAATATCTTCTTGGAGTTCTAAGAACATTATGTGTATAAGAAAGTGCTCTTAGTTCTGATTTAACCAGAATATTGACCCTACAACATTAAAATACCAGATACATTCGATTAAAAAAACGTTGACATATGAAAAGTATAAACCCTTGACGATGAAACCTAATGGATTTATGGGTAAATGTATAATGGCATTTACATATTCACAATAAAAGACTTTTCTTTGCGACTGATATTGATTGCAGCCGAGTTGCACGTGCTAATGGAAGTCGTGCAAGCCTTTCTGGAAGTGGCCAAATTGACTGAATAAGGGCGAGTTTGAGCGCTATACAGAAACATACAGTGCAAAATTTGCAAAAGTTTGCATCCGTTCACGAAATTAACAGTTTTTGCCGGAAATAAGGAAATACCGTGTTGTTCCAGTACTGTACGAAAACAATCACTCACTGATTATGCAAATGCAGATTGTTTGGACAATCTCACCTGCAACGGTCTACAGTTTTCCAGCACAACGTTTTTTCAATCGAGTGTATACCCGTGACAAAGCCCCTTAAACGCAACCACTACAACAGTAAATAACTGCCTTTTTTGGAGTTTTAATAACTCCAAAATGAAGGAGCTCCAGTGGAGAAATTATCATCTGTTTTAACTCCCTAGCAAGTTACTGTCCATTGTCAACTTCGGCTCCTTTCACAGAAAGGAAAATTGTTTTCATGCTGCTCACTTTTTACTTACATGTAAGTGACAACCCTGAAGAAGACAACCCATCTACTAGCCTTGAAGTAGACAACTGTTTAAGCTAGATAACAAGAAACGTAAATAAAGTTATAATAATATAATAATAAAAATTATAATATAATAATAATAATATTATTATTATTATTATTATTATTATTATTATTTCGTTTTACAGGAAGAAAGTTGTTGGTTTGGATATCGTTTTAAATTAATCAAGGCCGACCTAGCTCTTCTATGGAGTAGGAGGGGCCCCTTTTACTCAGGCATACTGAATTTTGTTGTCGAAACACGATAACCTTTTTTTTTTTCAAACTGGAAACGAAACTGTGCCAATATTTCGGTTTTAATCAAAAACCTTCCTCAGGGCAACTCAGGAAAAACAACTGTAATATTGGCATAATTCCGTTTTCAGTATTAAGATTACCTTAATTTGTTGTCGAAATACACCCCCTAATGGAAGACATAACGCCTCCAAAGACAGAAAGAAGGATCTGTTGTCCGTACTAACCAGTTTTTCTACATAAGCAGGCTAATTTAAAAGAAAATATTTTGGCATTACCATGCCAGTGTGGCTGTTGAGTAACCAGAAAAAAGTGGCTTTTTCTTTCACGCTGTCTTAACAAACATAAAATAGCAATTTTACGAAGGATAAAGTCAGTTTGTTCTTTCATATCAAATAAAATAAATGACTGCTCTATTAGTGCCACATTTGCTTCTTACCACGATTACGTGAATTGAATGACGTCAGCAACTACAGTTGTAAACGTTCAGAAAACAGTGTTCCCAATGCCAAATTACTAAACTTTGGGGAATTATAGCCAACGGCCAAGGCCAACGATCTTGCTATTTTCTGTATGATATGTTTTATGTATTTACCGGTAATCTATTCTGAAGTCTTATCTGACGAACCAATCAGTCTAGAGTGAAATACACGAGACTAGCATCAAGTATGAGCCTCTGTATGGGTATTTCCGACGAAATCGAAGTCCCGACGATCGCTATTGATGAAACGACGACCTTAGCGATTAAAGCGACGATTAACAAATGATCACAAATTCTCGAATTCAGACAAGGCATTGACCCGTATTGTCAGTATTAAATGTGCCAGAGCTAGAAGATTTGAATATAGAAATTATCAGACATCTGACAACTGAAGAAATCTGATAACTAAAGTCAAAACTGTCCAGTTGATTTAAAAAAGGACCAAAAAGGTCCTTGACGTGTCTGCTAGTGGTTTAAAATAGGTCTCCGATCCGAATAAACAAGGGGGTTATTTTCTAAAGAAACTGTGGTGCTGCGTCGGTGGGGACGTGAAACACAGAATTTTGGATTTAGAGCGTTAGCCCTTCGTCAGAGCGAACCAAGGAATTGTGGGTTGCACTTAGTTTATATGGGGAGTGGTGGAGCTACGCTATTGGTAAGAACATGGCAACGTGAAAAACAAGAACAAAATTAGTTAAATGAAAAGTGTTCGTTAAATTTGATAGCGTGGGGATTAAGTGTACCGATTTGAAAAATGAATTTTTTGTTCTAGATTTTTACGGCTTTCCGTGTTACCCTGGTGTAGGGAAAAGCCACAGATCGCCCTGTGTTGGCTAGAATGATTAGAGATATTGAAATGTCGGGCGACTGGTTTGGATGCGTCCTTGTCATTTCTTTTAACGTCTCGTCGGTGTTCGCGGAAGTGGTCCCCTAATCTCCTCCCTGTTTCACCAATGTATATCTTTTTGCATAAAGTGCATGTTATGCAATAGATAACATTTGCGGAGGTGCATGTAAAACGATTAGTGATTCAAATCGATCGCTTGGGTCCTGTTATTTTGTCTGCATTGTGAATGAAAGGACAAGTGTTGCATCGCTTGCGCGCGCATTTACAGTACCCGGTTCATCATCAGATTTAAGTACACTTCTATATTAAACTAGAAAGTTTCCTATGTTTTTGTCGCGTTTGAATGAAATCAATGGGGGCTGTGAAAAGATCCTTCCTGTTTCATTGTCATTATGGAGTAACTTAAAGTTCTTTAAAATGATCTTTTTGGCTGCGAGGTTATGTGGATGGTAAGTGAGTGTAAACGGAATTCTCTCGTTCTCTTCCTTCTGTGACGTTTGCAGTGCTGACTGTCGATCAATCTGTTAAGCACGGTGTTGAGCCGGGTTGACAACAAAATCAGGATAGCCACGCTTCTTGAAGAAATGGCGCATTTCCTCTGATTTGTTGGAAAAATCGGAGTCATCAATGCATAAACGTCGAAGTCTAAAAAATGAGAGAACTGGATAGAGTTTTTGACGTGGGAAGGATGAGAGGATGGATGCAACAAATAATTGTGGGAATCTGTAGGTTTGTAGTGCACACTGGTGGATAGGCCGTCGCCATTGATTGATACTTTGATGTCAAGAAAAGCAATTGAAGTTTCGGAAATTTCCCAGGTATATTTCAGTGACGGGTGAAAGGAGTTGACAGAAGTTATAAAATGATCAAGTTCTTCTCTGCTGGATGAAGTAGCGCCACTACAATCATCGATGTAGCGGCCGTAAAGTTCAGGTTTGGTCCCATTAAATTGGTTGAAAAATTGATTTTCGATGTAACCTACGAAAAGATTGGCGTAGCTAGGTCCCATTTTGGTACTCACAGCGACGCCGTTGACCTGCTTGTAGTGGTTATCGGCAAATGAAAAGCAGTTCAGTCTGTTTCCGAGCTGGGTTCTTTAATAATGCGCTGATCGAAGAAAAACCTAAGTGCCTTCGTTATCGGGAATTACGGTATATAAAGAAGTAATGTCCATAGTCATAATAAGTTTGTTTCGTCAGAAAAATTGGAATCGAAAAAAATTTCCAATGCGTGGTTAGTATCTTTGATGTATGATGGTAAAGATTTAACGACATAGGCACCATAATCCTGTCTAAGTAACTAGAGTTAAGTTCAGTACGGCAACTACAGGCAGAAATAATTGGTCGGCCAGGATTGTTTGGTTTGTGAATTTTAGGTTTGAAGTAAATACGTGAAGCCCTAGGAATAGTAACAATAACATTTTTAGCGGTCATTGGTAATCCTTGTTCAGTGTCAATGAGATCCTGAATAGTTTTGACAGTTTTTTGGTTGGCTGAAGTGATATCTTTGTCAACTTTGGCATAAAAAGAGGTGTCAGAAAGTTGCCGAAAACGCGGTAGGAATGGCTGAAATTCGAAGCCGTAGAGACAGAAGTGTAAGCAAACGAACATTTGATGACATGGTTTACTACTAAAAAGGTAACCTTGTCCACTTTGATCAACAGTGTCAATAGCGCGACCAATGATATGAATTTTGACCAATTATCGAGACAGTTATTGTCCGTTATTAGTAACAACATATTATTCAAGTTAAGCCAAATAACAGTAACTCTAACACGCAAAACAATTCTTGATAAACAAGCGACGATTTCGTTGAAAAAGCGACGATTTGGTGGAAAACGCGCGACGAAATCGACGTCCGCAGGTACCCAAACAGAGGATCAAGTATGTCATTGGTCTCATTGGTTTTGATTTTACTTCTTTTGTGTTTTCTCTTGTGTTTTGTGTTATCAGATGTTAAGAATTCGAACATCTTCCAACACATCAAAAGGTCAGAGACATGCAAAGCTTTGTATTCAGAAGGTTGCTTTTCAATTCTTGACACCGCCTCCACGTCTTTCCAACTCAAAATCAAGGACGCTTTGTACATCGGGTGGGAAAAACCCTTGTTAAACAAACAAGTCAATAACGTCAATCTATCATTTTCATTTCAATTGTCCTTGTTATTTTCACTTTTTTCAGTTTTTTTTTTTTGCATTTTCAACACCAATGTATTTCAGTTATTCATATTCATGTTGTTATTTAGTAATTAATATTCTATGTACATTGTATTAATATCACGCCGACCAGCGGTCTAATCTGCATTTGAAACTGAAGATGGATGTAGATCATCCGAAACATGTTTTTCAAACTTAAAATCGTGTGTCTTTATTTGAAGATTATTTCTTGCCTGTTGTTTTTTCGTAAATTTATTATTTATTGATTACTCATTGATTAGTTATATTGCCTGTTATAAAACTAAAAAACTTTGTATCAATTTCCACTATTCTTGCACCAATATTTTTAGATGCCATTCTTATTTCATAAAATCTGTTACAGTCTACAACATATGAGAGGAAAGGAGATCTTACAACAACAAAATTTTACAATATGTAGAAAATGACCTTCAAGGCTTTGCAATTTTCAAGTGCCACTTAAAGGAAATTCTCTCATAAGATCAAGTGTGCCAGAGAAATGTAAAAATTGTCTCTCATTCAAGTTCAAAAGAAATTTTGTAGCCTATTGAATACTTATTAATGACATTGAATGACGACTTATTAATATGAACTTCTGTACATTGGTCAGACAGCTCCAACCACTGAGCTACTGGAAGACTAGTGGCAAGCAATGAAAAAAAAGAGCTCCTACAAGTTCAAACTCAAGTGGCATAATCAATTTTACAATCTAACGAACACAACCTCACAGCCTTGTTTGAAGGATTCCAAGTGCCACTTATTTGAAGAATACCGAAAAGTTAACAACTGTCACACGAGAACTCTAAATGTTTATTTTCACAAAAAAAGCCAAACACATGATACTGAAACACACTTGTATAGCTTTCCCAGAAAATGTAAACGCCATTCATCTGATTGAGTTACATTAACTTGGTTGTAATAATTTACAGTACATCGAAGAACTGTTATGTCAGATTGTGGTTTCCAGCCATGAAACAATGTTAGTGAGTAATTCACGACAAAGCAATTACATCAACACTTAATCAATCACTCAAAATATTGTGGACTATTGATTAGTCATCGATTACTTATTAGGAACAATCCATGACTTAACTCAGTCAATGACTTATTGATTAGTCACATCTGGAGTACAGAAAAATGAAAAGAAAAAAATTTGACACTCAATGGGTTAACCCACTGTTGAGGAACAGTTGAATTCTTTTGGGGAAAGGGTGAAGAGGGCTGCTGTGCTAAATACAGGACCACTTTTATTCAGGTATGAAATGAGTCAGCTTTTGTTATATTGTCATTGTTGGTGCTAACAGTAATAAAATACAACCAAATACTCTAAATGCAATGAAAACTGAAAAAATCAAGTCTACAATTATTTTGTAAAATGATAGAATTATGGCTAGATCCATACTATAAGGCCAAAACCAGTGAGAAAACAAACTCATACTATGATTACACAACAAAATTGACTTTTGACTTAAGGACTTTCAGTACTTACTTGTGCTTTCCAGAAAGCTGAAAATACATGCCTAAAGCTGCCAAAAGGCATCAATATTTTGAGTGAGGCCCAGTATTGCAGAATAAAGAGCTTTTACTTTTGAGATATAATGTGCCAATCAATTCAAAAGTTCAACATCCCCCCTGGACAACCCCCCGGGCATTTGAACTTTTGAAGATTGGTGTGTTCAAATTCCCTCCCCTCGCGGCAAAAAAGCCATTCAAATGCCCCACCAATTAGTACTGAACTACCTCTCCTCAAAGACAAATTCCATCTTCAATCAAACACTTTACATGCCTTTCAGAGAGAGATATGCCATAATAACACCTTTAAACTTCTTATAAAAACCCTTTTGAAAGAGTTATTCACTAGCAAAGGCAAAATTCCTTCTTGTAAATCAGTCAAACCCTGCAAAAACCGAAAAAAAACTCATGGGCGTATTACGTCACAACATTGAGAGATAAATCCGGTTCAAATTCCCTTCCAATGCAACGTTCAAATTCCCCCCTCCCTGGGTACGATACACAGTCAAATGCCCAGGGTATGCTGGCGGGGGGGGGCGGGGGGGGGGGCGGGGGGAAGGTAAGTTGAAGTTTCGAATTGATCGGCGCATAAAGTGTATTGCTGTCTATTCGTACACTTTTTAGATGAAGTGTATATTCTATAATTATATTCCCACAGAATGAAATTTTACTATTTAGACCTCATGTAGTCAAATGTCAAAAGTGTATAAAATGTGTATTCTTAGACTTGACTCATATAAAAAGTATAATTACACACATTGAATGTCTAATATACGTCAACAGTTTATAGTTTAAAACTAAAGGAAGCATTTTTCTTCAAAAGTCTGAAACCCGATTTAAACGTGCAAAATCAACATTTTAACACCTTTTTATTTTAGTCTTTGCTCTTTCTGGTGTCCTACAGCAGGGTTAAAACTTGGCGGTCGCACGGTCACCCATGGCGACTAAGAATTGTCCAGGGCCACTAAAAGTTAAGGTTTGATCTACAATTTGAGAAGTACGAAAAGAATAACAATAACAATAAAATAAACTGTTTTTCCTTGGAGTACCTTTCTTTTCTTTCCTTTCTTTCCTCAACTCTTAGTTCATCAATTGTAGTAAAAGTTTTGTTCTAAAGTGCAAAATTCAAATCGTTCGTGATTGAGTTTTTAGATCGCTCTGATATGTAGACGCTGTTTTGATTTTGTTGACATGAGATGCAGTACGTTTTCAAACATGAATATCGGCAAAATCACTCAACAGCGCTCGATGTAATAGGCTTACTTTTCACCTGAATTCAAAAGCATTCGAAAGAAACTGAGAATTGTGATACTGTAGTTTATAGGCGTTGAGAAGATCGTTTTGTCCGTATTAGGAAAAAATGGTCCAGTTTTTCTTTGGGAGTTTATGGACCAAGTAAGAACCTATAGGTTCTGACCTATAGGGCAAGGAAGAACGAGACGAATGATTCCCAACACAGACCGAACAAAGTTTTTATTATTATAACAACTTAACCAATTTCTTGACAGTACACTGGCAAATGTCACCTTTCAAGACAATGTTATGATCAAGCACATTTCTTTTGGCGTGTCAGTCGAACACCCTACTAGAAAACACAGGCCAAAACATCCGTGAGGCGTTTATTCGAGCAAAAATGGTTTAAAATTTTTTTGTGTTACCAGACAAAATTTGAGGGCCACTTTATTTTGGCCTGGGCCACTAAGAATTCAGGGATACTGGCCCGAGTGGCGACCAAGCACTGAAGTTAATTTTTAGCCCTGCTACAGTGCCAGACACTTAGGTCTCGTTCTATTGGGATTAGCCATTTCAACCAAAACCGGATTTGGTTGAAACAGTTAAGGTTCCGGAATAGAACACTTTTTCAACTGTTTTTGATTGACATGCAGTTCTGACTTGACGTAGTCATTTTCAGACTTCCTCAACTTTTTCTGCCAAGGCTGGCAAGATGGCAAAAGGCCAACTTGTTCCTTCGGTTGTCTCTCAAGAACTGTTACAAGAATTGGTTCCACCACATTGTGAATCGGTTAATGAATCAGAATATTTAGCAACATGTTTTGGTCATGTTTGTGACTGCATCAAGCGAGAAACCTCTCTCATATCAAGGCTATGAAAATCGTCATTTAAAAAGAGAGTCATCGTTGTTTGTTGACAATTTCACCGTGACGACAAGCACACTTGAAGTTTATGCAGAAAAATAATGATGCAAAACATGAAAACTGATGCTTGCTAACAAGTCAGCAGATGCTACCCATCGTTTTCAACCGTTTGAACCAAACTCTGAGCTGGTTGAAAAAGTTGATCAACCAAACCAACCGAAAACGGTTTTCCCCCAATATAACAAGAAAAAACTCAACCAAGCAAGCCAACTAAAACGATTTATTCCAATAGAGCACAGCCTTAGTAACGGTTTTTGTAGGCACCTTATTTTGTAACGGTATTTGTACCACGCGGTACCACAGGTAGCCCAAGCTCACTATGACAGGGGCACGTGTGTTGCCTGTTCCTTTTTACATTATGTTATGACCTCGGTAAAATATAAGAGTTTGTATGAAAAATGCTACAAATATGCTTTATTTACCACAAATGCGAAATACTTCGCATTAATAAATAGTTCATCTTGTTTCTGTGTTGTATTAATAATTATTGCTATTTAAGGGCCTTCTGAGGTGATTTGAAGCGTTTTGAGCGAAAATAAGCGTCCTTGATTATTTGCACCTAACACTTGATAAGCGAAGCGAAAGGTAACACACTGTTAGCCGTCATGTGACTGATTCAAAGTTATTTATTTGCTGTAAATCTCGAATTTACAGCATTCACTGTTTGCATTCACGAACAGTTTGTCACACGGATGGTTCGATAAGGTGGAGAGATTGAAAATTGCGATTTTGATAAGGGAAAGGACGTGAATATTGGACTTTTTTGGTATGTATAAATTGCTGTTACGATGTAAAGCTATTGGTGTCTCAAAGAATGTTGGAGAGAGGTGCCAATATTTGAGATTTACAGCAATTAAAATAACTTTGAATCGGTCACGTGATGGCTAACAGTGTGTAACCTTTTTGCTTCGCTTATCACGTGTTAGGGGCAAATAATCAAGGAGGCTTATTCTCGCTCAAAACGCTTCAATTCACCTTAGAAGGCCCTTAAATAGCAATTAATACAACACAGAAACAAGGTGAACTATTTATTAATGGGAATCATTTCGCATTTGTGGCAATTAAAGCGTATTTGTAGCATTTTTCATACAAACTCTTATATTTTACCGAGGTTATAATATATGGAAAAAGGCACAGCAAACACACGCGCCCCTCTTATAGTCAGCTTGGGCTACCTGTGGCGGTACCAGAGACGTTGCAACGGGTTTTGTATTAGCTATTGTTATACGTCCACTGTATACAAAGTATATCTCACTGCAATTTCGAAAAAAGACACTACCAGAATATTACACACAATATACACTGCTAGTTGACGTCAATCTAAACTGTATATTCTGCAATACCGCGGCTTAGTGGATATTTTTTAAATTCCGAAAACGGCGTGCAAAACATTTCGATTCAAACGTCTAATTGAAATCGTTCTTTGGGTTTTCGGTCGATCAATCCTAGCAACCAACAAACGTTATTATCATTAAGGAATCAAAAATTTCTCATCTTACCTTCAATGGAAGAAACGTTAGCGTTTGTTTCCACCTGACCAGCTCTTGGATTCGACATCTTGCAGTCAATACCGACGATAGCAAAAAATTTTTTGGGATCACTTTCTGAGTGAGCTTAGAAACCAGGCTCAATTCAGTAACCAAGCCTCCTGATGGCCTCGTTTCGTCCTCCCTGGCCTAACGGGTTGAGGTGTTATCGCACCGGAGGGGGACAGGGAAGGGAAAATTTTTATCACTTTCGCGGGAAAACGAAATTTGGAAATTAACTATTAACTTTTCTGTGATTTTCGCTGCAAAGAAAATTTATTTTCTAGCGCTGCACTCAGTTTGTTTACGGATTTTAGGTGTCTCATGGAACACAAATTGCGCGAGCTCTACGATTTGTAGAGGGTCCTGAAGGGGGGGCCCGGGGGGGTCTAAATCCCATTTCCCAGCCCAAATTTTGCCCAAATCCCAGTTCCCAGTCCAATTTTTTTCCACAAATCCCATTCCCAGTGCCACAAATCCCACTGCAACTTAAAAGTCTTAAAAGAAGTCAAAG
Source organism: Siderastrea siderea (assembly GCA_964030785.1). Taxonomy (NCBI): domain Eukaryota; kingdom Metazoa; phylum Cnidaria; class Anthozoa; order Scleractinia; family Rhizangiidae; genus Siderastrea; species Siderastrea siderea. Next base: position 45,662,826 of record OZ034971.1, on the reverse strand, counting down.
TGAAAGCAATTAACCAAACACCTGCATTTTTTGTTCTAGCACAAAGATAAATAAAATAATCAATACAGACGTTTTTTCCCTCCAACAGCTTCGCCTGGCCTGCTTGACTTCGGAAACTCGGACATTTGTTGAGTAAATCTTTGCATATGCCAAGTATACGAAGCTTTATATGACGAGAACCCTTCCCTCCCCAAAAGGCATTTGAAAGAAATGCTCAGTCTAATCTTAAAAGAATATTAAAATTCAGTCCAATTCAATGGAAAAGGCCATCTACAAACTGGTGGAACTGCCATGGGAGCAAAAATGGCCGTGGCTTTTGCAAATATTCCATGCCCAAAAATAGAAAGTGAAATAAAGATAGAGCTACAAAAAAACTGCTAGTGTGGAAAAGATGTATTGACGACGTGTTCTACCTTGTGGAATACTGTCATAGAGAGAATAGAAAGATTCAGTTGAAAAGGAAAATACACATTCCACCCAACTATCAAATGTACGACTGAAATTTCAGACACAGAGATTTCATTCTTGGACACAAAGGTGTACAAAGTTGAAAATGCAGATTTGACAAATTGAGTGGCGGAGAATTGAGCGGCCGCTAACCATTAGATTTGTAGAAGCACTAGTCTCGAAAAGGCTTGGGAGCTTAGTTGAACCATGAGGTCGAGAAGAAAATAAACATGTTGTGAAGTTAACTTTAAAGTCTTTAGTTTTATTTGGTCTATCCAACAAAGAATCTATCGTTGACATGCAAACCCATTACAGGTAAAACAAATATACGGAACGACTGATCCTTACGGCAGTTAAAGAAACGAAGACACAGAAGACGAAATACGTTAAGCAAAAAATGTATGAAACAAAAAATTGCCCGATATTTCTGTTTGCAAAACAAACCTTCTTCAGGGGCTACAAAAGTAGAATGAGTAAATACGTTATAGGACCGTTAACATAAAAGTTTAAAAATTTAAAATAAATGAATATAATAGGTTGGTAGTTGAACAAGAAGTGTCATTAATGTAGCTCATCACGTCTGTTTAATCCTTGCGGTTCAAGTGTCTTGGCCTTGTCAATTAAGTGTGCCTCACGTGCGGTTAGTATGTATTAGTTCCAAGGGAATGAGACGGATGTCGTTGACGGAGTGCCCGGGTAAGTTGAAATGTTCCGAAACAGGGGTTGGGTTAGCAAGCTGTTGATGATTTTGGACGGAACGACGATGTTCGCCAAAGCGTTCGTGAAGATGTCGTTTAGTCTCCCCAATGTATTGGCAAGGCAAGTTACGTGTAGCGCATTTTTTACATTCAATTAAATAAATAAGGTTTTTAGATTTACAAGTTAAAGTGTCTTTAATACGTCGTTCTTCGTTAGTAGAAAGAAAGATATATTTGTCTTGCCCATCTTGTAAGAAAGGACACGTGAGGCAACGTGGATGCTTACATCTGTAAATGCCAGCGGTCGATCTTTGATTTTTATTTTTGGGGTCACGCAATCTGGTGCGAACCAATAGATCACGCAGACTGGCACTTCTTTTGTAAGCAAGGACTGGTGGGGAGGAGAATGTTTGTTTGCAGTGGTTTGAAGATTGGAGAATGCCCAGATGTTTCCGCACAGTAGAAGCAGGGTTAGGAAGAGCGGGATTGAAGGTAATAACGAACCGTACTCGGTTTGCGTTGCTATTTTGTTCTCGTGGTTTCAAGGTTTCGTGACGTGGGATGCAGCGGACGCGATTAATTTCTTTTGTTAGGAAGGATTGATTGTAGCCGCGTTTAACGAGATAAGCAATGAGTTCTTTACAGCATTGATCAAAGAAGGTGTCTGTGGAGCATATGCGACGTAATCGCAAGGCCAGGCTAAAAGGGATAGTTCGCTTCGTGTGATTAGGATGGCATGAAGATTTTAGAAGATACTGATGCTTGTCTGTGGGTTTCATGTGAAGATCGGTTTGGATTTCGTTGTTGTGAAGGTGAACTTGAACGTCCAGGAACGGGAGGGTTTGATTGCGGGAACTTGAATACTCGTGAGTAAACTTGGTGGTTGGGTGGATTGAGTTTAAGTAGCTAATGAAGGTCTTGAGATGTTCTTCGCCCTCCGTCCACACCATGAAAATGTCATCGATAAACCTCCGCCAGACAAAGGGTTTGTAAGTGGCGTTTTCGATGGCTTGTTGTTCAAATTTGCCCATGAATAAATTTGCGTAGGAGGGTGCCATGCGCGTACCCATAGCTGTGCCATGAATTTGTGGAAAGTCTTGGTCGTTAAAAGTGAAGTTGTTCATTGTGAGGATCATACGGATGAGGTCACAGATTCTTTCAGTGGGAAGTGATTTGTTTTGGCGTGTATTAAGAAAGTGGCGGCATGCTTCTATTCCTTCCTTGTGGGCTATGTTGGTGTACAGTGAAGAAACATCAAGTGTAATGAGGATGGCATTATCGGGAAGAGGTCCTAGGTTCTGTAACTGGAGGGGGGAGCGTTGCATGACGCCACTAAAAACGGCTGCGTAGGAGACTACCGTTTCCGGGAACACCTACGAGACGTTGAAGGAAATGACAAGGACGCATTCAAACTAATCGCCCGACATTTCAACCTCCCTAATCGTTCTAGCCAACACATGACAATCTGTGACCTTTCCCTACACCAGGGTAACACGGAAAGCCGTAAAAATCTAGAACAAAATCCACTTTTCAAATTGGCACACTTAATCCCACGGTACCATCGAACGCTTGTTCATTCAACTAATTAAAAAATAGCGTAGCTCCACCACTCTCCATATAAACTAAGTGCAACCCACAATTCCTTGATTCGCTCTGCCGAAGGGCTAACGCTCGAAACGTCAGCTTTCATTCTCTTTATAGTGGCCAATTGACCTGATCAACTCAGTTGATAAATCCAAAGTTTTGTGTTTCACGTCCCCGCCGACGCAGCACCACAGTTTCTTTAGAAACTAACCCCCTTGTTTGTTTGTACAATAAAAGTCTACAACTCACTCACTTGTTCATCCTCTTCGTGCCGAGTGGCCCATAAGGCCTCAAGTCTACAATATCAGATAAAACATTGTTCTTTGTGAACTGCTCTAATTGTTGTGTGGAGGAGTCAGTCTACCTACAATACACTTGCTGCAGATTAGCATGTTAATCACTAGCCTCCGTAGCAGGCATAAACGGGAAAGGGGAAGGGGAGCGAAAACGCGGGAGAAAAATGGGGGACGAAATTTTGGGGGACGACATTCTCGTCCCCAGAGCTACGCGGCTTTTTTTAAATTACGTCTCTTGTAGCTCTGGTAACGGCCAAAAATTTATTTTTTTTGATTGGCCGATTCAAACTGTATGCGCAATAACGTAAAAATTTTTTGGCTTCTACGCATAACGTTTTATTTCCGATTGAATTAATCAGGGCAATATATTGACTTGATCAATTTCCACGCAAAGAATGCAGCATAAGGCAGATTAAGCGACCAAATTTTGAATTCAAAGTGTTGAGATTGTCGCTAAATGCCAGCGATTCTTTCCTCGCTACAGCATTTTCTACAAAACTACAACTTGCCCATAAATAAACTTACATGTAACTGTCTCATCAACTTTTGTAATGACCTTTTGAGTCGATGTTTGCAAACTTGGACGCCAAATGCTTCTTAAAATTTTTGATGGGGTAAAAGGTAATACAGTATAGCGTTTAGGGGTGGCGAAACGATAAGTACACAGTTGACATTCTCATACAACAGAAATCAGACGAATGTAATAAAATAACTGTACAATTCAATATAACGCAAATGCAACAATATTATACCTTTAATCAGGCAAGATACAAATCCAAAACCCGTGAGCAAAATGCAGGGACAATCGCTCCTCTGAACAACTACAGGACGAAAGGGAGCTTCTTAAGTTTGTTCCTTTAAAGCTCCAGGTTTTCCGCTAATTGCAGGAGATTAAGAGGGTCCCGAATAGCTTTTAGTCGATCCATAAAGCACCACGACTCGATCGATAGGAATTCAAATTTCTCAGTTGTTGTCAGAATTGTCATGCCCAGAGCTCCACGGACGAGAACGGAGCAGGCGCAATAGCACCTTAACGAATTAGACATGCGCTACCGGATGTCGTGAATTTCACGACATCCGGTAATGGTTGATACCAGAGCCTTACGATCCCACCGCTGACAGAACAGATCGTAGGCTCTGGGAACGAGAATGTAACCGATAGTAACCGTTATTGTTCAAATTTCTGAGGCTGCGCACAAAAGCCGGAAGTCCGTGATTCGAGGACTTCCTGCTTCGGTCCCTGCCAGAGGTCTCCATCCTTGGCGCAGACCAAAAGGATCGTGGGCTCTGGGGACGAGAATGACAAAACTAAAGCTTGTCTCATCAACTTTTGTAATGACCTCTTGATGTCCATGTTTAAAAACTTGGGCGCCAAATGCTTCTGGAAATTTCGATGGGGTAAAACGTAATACACTATAGCGTTTAGGGGTGGCGAAACGATAAGTACACAGTTGACATTCTCATACAACAGAAACCAGACGAATGTAATAAAATAACTGTACAATTCAATATAACGCAAATGCAATAATATTATACCTTTAATCAGGCAAGATACAAATCCAAAACCCGTGAGCAAAATGCAGGGACAGTCGTTCTTCTGAACAACTACGGCACGAAAGGCAGCTTCTTAAGTTTGTTCCTTTTAAAGCAGGTTTTCCGCTAATTACACGAGATTAAGAGGGTCCCGAACAGCCTTTCGTCGATCCATACGCATAAGGCACCACGACTCGATCGATAGGAATTCAAATTTCTCAGTTGTTGTCAGAACTGTCATGCCCAGAGCTCCACGGACGAGAAGGGAGCAGGCGCAATAGCACCTTAACGAATTGGACATGCGCTACCGCATGTCGTGAATTTCACGACATCCGGTAATGGCTGATACCAGAGCCTTACGATCCCACCGCTGACAAAACAGATCGTAGGCTCTGGGAACGAGAATGGGGGGACGAGGGAACACGTTCTCTCGTCCCTAACCCCCAGTCCCCCATTTTTCTCCAGCGTTCTTGCCTTCCCCTTCCCCGCTTACGCTCGCTTACGCCTGCTTAGCCTGTTCGAGGCGTTCAGATAGTGGAGCGCGAGCGAAAATTAAAGCGAGCGAAAGAGCGGGAAAAAACGAGGGGAGACTGGGGAAGAGTACGACCTCTTCCCCAGTCTCCCCTCGTTTTTTTCCTGCTCTTTCGCTCGCTTTATTTTTTGCTCGCACTCCACTATCTAAACGCTTGGAACTGGCTAACGCCTGCTGCGCAGACCTTACACTAGAGCTCTGACCTTTGAGAAAAGCAATCAGAAAACCATTACTGAACAAGGCACGAAACGCCCTACTTTAACTAGGAATTACAATGGTTTTCCTGGTTTACCTTTCTGCTAATCGTCGCGTTCATAAAAAACTCCCACGTGCATCCCTTAATGTGAGATTTGCACCATAGATGCACTTTAGGTTTGTGCATGTCGCCAGGTAGTTGAGATTATTTGCTTCTTTCATTGATAAAGGGAGAATTGTCGGAAAACCAACCAAAAAAGTCTAATTCGACAAATAAAAGGCTCCGATTCCGCGGTTTTTAGAATTTTACATTAGCCAATGTGCTAAACAACACCTTTACATTCCCCCAAGATAGACCCACATTTTTAAGAACCACTTTTTCGAATTTTGAAAATTTGCCCTAGACTTTCATGTCTTGTACTAGACTCAAAACTCAAAAAGGCACATTCTCTCTTTTTGGACAGACCCTTTGAAAGAAAAAGTCGTTGTTCTTCCAAGAAATTGTTTTTTTGCCTGTCCGAAATCAACCCCGTTTTTTAAGAACATAAAAGACCAGTTAAATTGAACGTCTCTCTGCTCCGCTTTGGGTATTATGAAGATAATTACTTTTATTTTATGGGCTCCTGTTTTAGGTCGTTAAACTTTTTTTCCTTAACCAGCATATCTTTTAGTCAGAAAGAGTTGTTTTTCCGAAAAAATGTCGGAAAATCATCAAAAATGACATTTTTTTCCCTCAGAATTTTTCAAACACCACAAAATCTCAAAATTCAATTGAACATGAAGGGGTTTGAGCTGCGCAAAACCTATTATGCAAATTAGCTGAGGGCACATTCAATGTGCCCGCAGCTAATTTGCATAAGTAACTTAATGCCATGGTTTGACACCTTTTAGCTTTATGAAGATGGGATGAGGTGTTATTTTAATTAGTTGTGTCCTGTAAAAGTTGACAATGCTGAGTGATGTTTATTACAATTCATTGCGGATAAAAATAATTTGGCTTCTCGGTCACTTTGTTTAGTAGCCTGCGTAGCTGGCGGTATTTTTCGCGCGAATGCAAAAACGAGTGCGAACATGAGAATACGCAAAAACAAGCGCGAACAATATCGCAACCTACACTTACTGGTTTTAAAATAGGCTAAGCTGGTAATAATAATTACGACAGTGCCATGATGTCCAAAAACATTTATTTTATTTTTTCAGTATATTATTCGCCTTTTTCCAGCACCAAACACTGCAAGCTAAGGCTTAGGCGAGATGACACGATACATCGTGTATTTTAAGCCAGTTATTATCGCTTGATTGCTTTTGATTGCTGCAACGACAGAATAAGCCAAAGCGCGCTGTTATACATTCCGCTTCCAGGTATCTGCTACCCAAGGAAGACAGAATAAGCTAAAGCGCAATGTAAGACATTCCGCTTCCAGGTATCTGCTACCCAGGGAAGGCAGAACAAGCTAAAACGCGATGTTAGACATTCTGCTTCTAGGTATCTGATTCCCAAGGAAGACAGAATAACAGTAAAAGGCGATGTTAAGCATAATCCGCTTCCAGGTATCTGCTACCCAAGGAAGACAGAATAAGCTAAAGCGCGATGTTAGACATTCCGCTTCCAGATATCTGCTACCCAAGGAAGACAGAATATTAGCTTAAGTGCGATGTTAGGCATTCAGCTTCCAGGTATATTCTACCCAAGGAAAACAGAATAAGCTAAAGCGCTATGATAGCGATCAAGTTTCCGGGTACAGCGTATTATCTAAGGAAATCAGAATAAGGCTAGAGCGCGATGCTAATATTTCGCCTCAAAGTGTGTACAAAATCGTTAATTTTCTCTTGTTGCTACTTACCAAAGGTCTTTTGTCTCTTTTTGTCGCGATTCCAAAGCTTCGTGGATCGGTCGTGGTTATTAAAGACGCGCGCGATTTTCAAAACAGCATTGAGTTACACGCAAAACACAAATGCAATATAATGTTTTCAAGAGAACCTGGTATTACCGAAGATGTTGCTACAGTATTTAGGTTGGAAACCTTCTTTTCTTGAAAATAAATTATAATCGGAGTCGTGAAAGCGCCACGTCCCATGCTTCCTCTAACATACATTTCTTCACATAAAAATCGATAGTCTTAAGTCTAAAAATTGATCGATGTCGGGTTCTTGCTCGACCTACATACAAATCAATGCAACTGTAAAGACAATTACGCGCAGCTTTCTAAGAGGCATCGAGGAGAATTTGCAGGTTTACGTAATGTTGAAATAAATTCCCGTCAGAGAATTCTCACACAAAATTATGATTCTGTTTTGACAGCCTGCCCAGGAAAATCTAATAAAATCGCAATTGCATGCATCAATCGGTTTTGATTGTCAAAAAGGACTATGGTGGCGGTCTAGCAAAGAAAATATATCACAAAACTGAAACGACGAACATCATTACAAACTGCGTGACAAGACCGAATAATTCTCTGGTCCTGTTTTAGGTTTCGTTTCCTGGCGTATGGTAACAAATCGTGCGACTCAAGCCTTTTGTGTTGCTAACACTCGACAGAGCCAAAAGGAGGTTACTTTAAAATTCCAGGACTTGCGCTGACTGCACTGGTTCTTTCCTGTAATAATTTTTGCTTCACGACGTGATCGCTTTTCTCCGGCATAAATGTAATCATGTCATGCTGTTTTAAAAATAACCGGAAGGACACGTACCGACCGCCAGTGTTGATATAATTCTCTTCATTGCTGACAGAAGTGATTGGCGTAAAATAACGTTTTTAATGAGAACATGCTGCGATTTTTTTTTTCATGGCCTAAATCTAAAAACACATTTTTCTATAACCCTTGGACATGTTCTAACAATTTATACGTTTTCCATGTTCAAGCTACAATGTCGTCTTTGTTGGATTTTGACTTCAACTTTCCCACCTCTTTTTTCAACTTGACGAATTGGTAAAGTAGTTCCTAGTAAAAAATTGCTGAAAAATTGGGTTGAACGCAATAGACACGCCATTCACATTTAACTTAAGTCTAAAGAGTTGCTTAATATATCCAGAAAATTTCGGCTTCACAGGTGCAGAGTTTGTTGAATTGATATATGCATGAACATGAGCAACCCCAAGGGTCGTCAGAAAAGGCGATTTGTTCTTGGAGAGGACCTAAAAGCGGCAATTTTTGGAGATACCCCCTCTAGATAAAAACACCTTCTCTATCAATGCAGCTTTGACATGTCATAGCCAATCCGTCAAGCTATGTTATGTTTAAAACTGACAAGAAAATGATAAAATTACACTGGTCTAATGCTCAGATAAATTTGATCTAAAAAAATAAAAAAATCACACTTTTTCATTTCAGCTATAATTATTTTCCATCAAAAGGATTTTGGGGTTATCCCTTGAGAAATTTCCCGGACACCTTATGTCTTGCCATGTAAACATACAAAAAATTTCGGGATTTTTCAAATCAAAACTATACCAGATATTTCACTTTTAAACCCGAAATTTTGCCATTTTTGGTGTCGGAAAATTAACTCCGAACTTCAGAGCTTATATCTTTACTTGGTTTTGGGCGTTTGTAATAAAACAAGCTTCATTTTAAAGAGAACCAGAATTTAAACAAGTTGTTGATGTATTAACTCTTAACTCGGTACTCTTTTTGAGAAAACAATGATAAACGACAAAAATGTCCGAAAATCAACACTACCATCGTCACTTACTTGGAATGCTTTTTAATTGAATTCCTTTCGAGATAAAAATACCAAACTTAGTGATTGGCCTCAAATGGACCTGGGCTTTCTATCAGAGCGAAAATAACTTAACAGTTTTTTCTAAATCAGCAAGTTTTGGCCTGTCCAAGTTCTAACACTTTTATATGAAAATAAAACCCTTAAAACGTTGTTGAAGCCAAAAAAACACACGTCCTTCCCAATTTGGTAGCTCTATTAAGTTCAATCCTATTACATTAGCCAAAAAACCCTGATAATGAAAGACGTTTCTTGAGGAGATAAATTTGCAGGATTCGAAGCTTTGGGTGTACCTCATAGAAAATTCACAAAAAATTACAATTTCGGTATTTTTCTCTGAGTTTTTAATATCTTTCTTTTAAAAAACGTTTCACACTTTTTGCGACTTAATTGTTTGTCTTGTTGAAATTCAGCTGAGAAACTTCAACCCAAACATTGCTGTTTTTCAAAAAGGCGTTTTTGGAAAGAAAACATGGATGACAACTTAAACTTAACATAACCCAACAACCAAACAAGATAATGGCGTTCAAAGGAGTTGAGTGTTAAGATCTATCATCTTGTAATAAGCCTGCAGTATCTCATAAGAAATCATTAAAATGAACTAGAGATATCCTTGAAATAAGTGGGTCACTATCATTTCTGTCACAAATTGCAATACCTCTCTTTAAGAAATCGTAATAAATTTTAATTTCACTTTTTTCTGTTTCCTTTTTAATACATTACACTCTTATACATTAGGTAGCCTAAGAAAACAGCCGACGTTTCGCGAGGTCGCCACTTAAGCCCTCGCAAAACGACGTCTGAGTAACGAGCGCAGAAATTCCTTACTGATGACGTGCACTACCCAGATCTTGGTAGTGCTTCTGATTGGTTGAAAGAAATTTCCCTTGCGGCACAACCAATCAGAAGCACTATACCAGGACTGGGGAGTGCACGTCATCAGTATGGAATTTCTGCGCTCGTTACTCAGACGTCGTTTTGCGAGGGCTCAAGTGACGACCTCGCGAAACGTCGGCTGTTTTCTCAGGCTATACATTAGGTAGACGTCTCAGTAAGTTTTTTGTCTTTTGCCTTAATCGTTTTGGAGTTACTGAACCCTATTTGTATCCAACGTTCAAGAATGACGCTTTTTTGAGAAAACAAGGTACGCAAAGTTTTTTGGCAATATTAAAAAAAATCAGTTGAGACCGTCTTCTTAGAACAAATTATAGCTCTTTAACAACACAATAACATACTAAAAGCTCTTTTCAAAATGTTTAATTTGTAAAAAGCTACAAACTTTCAAACTTAGAGTGATATTAACATCTTCTAACAGAATTTGGCTGAGAAGTTTGATTGCCAATATCTTGACAACAAATAAAGATAAACTGATAACCTCGTTTCAACAAACAGGAAAGATCTTGAATACTGGCAAAGTTAGAGATGTCTATTTCACCACATACACCAGAGCTTATAGGTAGGTAACTTCCAATTAGAGATATAAGTCGGCAAATCAACAGTGTTGGGGCCAACAAGTAGTTAAGCTGTATTTTCGTCCTAAAGCAATGGTTTTGTTGGCATTAGTTTAAAATTCACACCTAACATGATTTTATTCACTAACCCCAACAATTTCGTAAAAAACCTGAACATATATAGAGGAAAGTGTCGGTAAATCAACTACCATTACTACAATGCAGTAGTTACCAAGACATCCTTCTCTGTGAGTAGACGTGTCTTTTTTGCTCTACATTTTATGCTATTTTACACCCTTAAAACATTATGTACAAGCAATTTAACTATCCAGAGAGTCTTATAAGGCTCTTCTGCCACTGCCGGACGTGTTTGAATTCTAACTTATCAAATAGCCCTTTTCACAGTTACCTTTTGTCATTTGCATGACAATGTATTTGAACGTCGATGTGAGGCAATTTCGGGCAATTTTGCACTTTTTGCCCGAAATTGCCTCACATCCACGTTAAAATACATTGTCATGCAAATGACAAAAGGTAACTGTGAAAAGGGCTATTGTTTGTACATGGTAAGCGTGGGACTTAAGGGTGCTCTGTCTTACTATTGGTGTTATTTGTAAGCCATTTTCACAACACTTGAGGTTCTTTTTCGCCAAAATCTATGTACTAGACACTGCAAGGATGCCAATGAAACAAGTCACAAGTTAATACCTTTGTCTCTTGTTCAGACGATCATTAATTGAGACAAAGGGGGGACCAGGAAACCAGCATCATCCCTTCTAATGCAAGAAATAAGTATAATGAACATATTGTGACAGCGTAACAGGCGCTCCGTCGGACAAAAATCCATTCCTCAAACACCTTCATTTGTCATTAGTTGAAATTGTCTCCAACATAGAAGAAGAGAAATGCATTCAAAGCGCCTGTCCTGCACTTGTCTACAGCATCCGAGGAACCATTTGAAGAACTATGAGGAACCATTTGACAGGTTCTGTCTTGCATTTCTAAGCATCTTCAAATAAAATGAACATTTTATTGTCAATTTATTGCCTGTAAGGTCTTGATAAACTTCTTTATAAACTTTCCATGTGCCACACTTTCCCTCATGCAGCTAAGAAAGCTTCAATATTAAAAATTTCCACGTGCCCAACACCTACAGAAAAGTTAAAACCAACGTTAACCCAGATAAAAATACTGGAAACGTAGTTTTCTCACCAATTTCTTTTTAAAAATGCAACAAAAAAGTTTGTTGATTAGCCGACACTTTCACATTATCAAACAAGGCAGCTAAACAAATTCAGGTTTAACAATTATACAAAACAAATTGTACCAAAGAGATGCAATAAACGCTGTTCTTTCTTAACCATAGGAGCTATAGTCATTCGACCTCCATTTTCCACGACGGAACTAAGTTTAAAATTAACCTTCCTAAAAACTGTCAGAAAATCAACGAGCCAAAAAATCGCACTGTCGGAAAATCAACATACAGTCGGACAATCAACAACAAACGTCCGAATATCAACATCAAATGTCGACATATCAACAATTGAGTCGGAATATCAACAAAACTGTCCAAAAATCAACAAGGAATATAACCCTAAACCCTAACCCTAACCCTTATTGGATACAAGGAATACAAAGCATTACAACGTAACTCTAACTTGCTTACAAAATACGCTGATGCTCCGAAACTAGTAACGGGATCGTAACGGAAACAAATCATGTTTTTCGTGGTGCTCAATAAGCACTGGTATAATGAATATAAACAAACACAAACCTTCTATATCTAGTGTTTTTTTTTTCTTTTAGTGTTATATCATTTAATCCTTTCAGGAAATTTTTAAGGCTCGGAAATTTGGCATGGGATTTTTGGGGGGTTAATTTTGGATTTTTGGGTTTTGATTTTGAAACTCGGTGTACCCCCCCCCCCCCCCCCCAGCTCAGTAATATTTACCCTGCAAGCAGAGATTACTTGGTCGCCCTATGTTCCGGCGGGCGAATAAGTAACTTCTCCGTAAAACCGTCCGATTCTTTGATCTACCGCCGTCCAGGATTTTGGACTAATTAGTTAAAAAGACTTGTTTCTAACAGGCTCCCAACCGGTTTTGAAGCTGGCGCATGCTGTGAATGCTGTCAAAAAGTGCGCGCGCTGTGATACGCTTGCCAGCTTGTTGTACGCGACAGATTTGCCTTTTTTTGTTACCAAACTCGTTTGTCTTTTTTCCTAGCTCAGAAAATACGCAGAAAGATAACGCAGCCATTTTTGAAGCCTTATTTTACTCATATTTATAAGGAGTTGAAAGGAACGCTCAAATAAAACGGGTGCAAGTAACGTTTTCATGGAGTTCGCAAGTTTTATCTAAGGTATGAGTGTGCGTACAAAAGGTAAGTGTGTATGAAGAGTTTTGCGCATGCGCGACAGGGAATCAGACGGTTTCGCGGAGACGAAGAAACCTCTGCTTGCAGGGTACTTTCTATTTGCATCTAAAGTCCCCTTCAAATCAGCTTTTTCTTCGTGAAGCGTATTCTCACAGCATATAGGTAAAATTTTCTCATGTTGTCAGCCGAGTATGATATTGATTTTTCTCTAACTTTCCTTCTTGCCAACGTAGGGAAGAGGTTACTGCATTGTCCGACTTGTATTCGCTTTTGTTTGTTGAATGAGTGTATTATTTGACTCAAATTCTCATCTTTTGTCAAGAGAAACGTATTAGGTCTCCACAAAACTCTCCGATTGTGATGCAAGGCAATTTGAAGAAATATCTTCGTTTGATCCGTTTTGTAGCCAGGCACAACATCTGCCAAGTTGATATCACAAATAAGCTTGACCTTGTTAGGAAAAAGTGACGCCTACACACGTCTACATTGTATTTGCGGTTTTCTTCGGCGCCATAAGTATCAGTAACTATTCGGGTTTCAAGTTCTCAAAATGTCATTGAAATCAACTTATTCACGGGCTTGCTTGATTACTTTTACCGCATTTTGGTGTGTTCTGGGGAGTCCGCCTATTTTGTCGTTTTCGATAATTAAATACGAGATTGATGTCCACGTCAAGTATTGCTTTTAACACTGAAAAAAGTCTAAGTAACAAGTAAAAGTAAAGTAGTTAATTGCTTCGTGATTTCTACCTGGTTTCTTGAGGGTTGTCCAATACACCTGCACTGTAACGGTCCGTGAGACTATGTTTCGGTCCGTAAGAGTTTTGTACGGACCGTGAAAGCCATCTTCGGAATGTAGAGAAGGGTTCACGGACCGTACAGTTCGTACGGACCGTGAACTTCAGATACAGTCCGTATAGATAAGTTCACGGTCCGTAAACTGCATCTCATTAGTGGGACTTAGAGTATTTCATTCTGGTTGTGAGTGGAAGATATCTTTTTACGGACCCTGCAGATCGTACGGACCGTGAACTTCAGATACGGTCCGTATAGAAGAGTTTACGGTTTCACTAGGCTTCAATAGAAGGAGTACTCGACGTAACAGTTCGCTTTTAGAACTCTGTTATCAGTTTACGCAAAGCTTCTAGAACGAGTAATAGGCATATTATCTCCTTCTATTTCGTGTACCTTGCTCGCGTCGTACTTATGTCTTTCGTGTATCACGCTCGCTTCGCATGGCGCTTAAATAACGAGGCATAATCGTGGTTGCCTTCCCTTGAACAGTTTCACAAGGCATCAATAGAAGGAGTAATGGACATAACAGTTCGCTTTTACAACTCTGTTATCAGCTTGCGCGACGCTTATAGAACGAGTAATAGACATGTTATGGTCTGCCTTTCCTTGAACAGTTTCACTAGGCTTCAATAGAAAGAGTATTAGACATAACAGTTCGCTTTTAGAACTCTGTTATCAGTTTACGCGATGCTTATAGAAGGAGTAATAGACATATTATCTCCTTCTATTCGTGTACCTCTCTCGCGTCGTCCGTATTTCTTTCGTATATCACGCTCGCTTCTTATGGCGCTTAAAAAACTTGGCATAATCATGGTTGCCTTCCCTTGAACAGTTTCACAAGGCCTCAATAGAAAGATTAATCGAGATAACAGTTTGCTGTTAGAACTGTTATTAGTTTGCGCAACGCTTATAGAACGAGTAATAGACATATTACCGTCTTCTCTTTCGACCTCTTTGGTGTATCTCGCTCGCTTCGTACCTCCACATAAATAACGAGGCTCAATCATACTTGTATAGACTATTTACACCCTCGACAAAGCAAGGATGACGGTCTGTGCGAAACATACGGACCGTCAACCGCAAATGACGGTCCGTTAGCAAGGATGACGGTCCGTGCGAAATGTACGGACCGTCAACAGTTGGCCCTGGCGCGATAATGAGATGCACGCTCTGTATTCGGACTGTAAGTAAGAATGACGGTCTGTGCGAAACGTACGCACCGTCAACCCCAAATAACGGTCCGTAAGCAAGAATGACGGTCCGTGCGAAGCATACGGACTGTCAACCGCAAATCAAGGTCCATAAGCAAGTGACGGTCCGTGCGAAACTTACGGACCGTCAACTGCAAATAACGGTCCGTATCAGTGCGGCAGTATTGGACATGAGTGGGTTTCTTTGTTCTTTGTTACACTGTAGATTACAATGAAAAGTAAAGATCACCAAGGAATGCGTTGCGGATTACTTTGAATATGTTAGCATTTACTTGCCAACTGTGAATATGTAACGCAAGCTTTTCCATCGGTTCATACGTCCTCTTTAACGTTAAATTTAAAAGTGTTCCAGTGAATCAATGTTAATAAGCCTCAATACTAAGATTGGTCACATCGTCAAGCAAGCGTGCTTAATGTTTTAAAAAAATCTATCAAGCTGTTCTTAAGATTTTCGCAAAAGCGTTCAAATTAAAAAATTACCCCAAAATTATTACACCTATGATCTTAGAAAAACAATTCGTTCTCCACATCGCAAACACCAGTTTCAACAAAACTTTCTAGGCGTAAAATAGTAAGTAAAAGACACATTTTAACAGTATTTTCTAGCCATTTCATCAAAGCATCGATTATTTTCGGTGTATTTACTATTACTATGCAAAAACTAAGGTTGAAAATGTTTTTGCGATTTACTTCAAAACAAACATACAGAATTCTTTTCTTCTTGTATATTTTGTTTGCCATACACCACAGTTTAAGATGTAGGTAATTGCTTTTCAAAGTGAAATCTGGATCGCGCAAAATTTCAATTTTACTGCTTTCGAGGATTTTTGTTTATCGTTGTCATGGAAATATCGATTTTCACAAAATGTAAACCACGCTAACGTTCAATCCAAAACTAACAAGTACTACAAATTTCACGTTGATCCGACAAAATGAAGACTGTCTAAGCGCAGATTGTAAAAGTGAAGTATGGTCCCCAAAAAAACTGTATCGAAACACCTTAATGCTCACTTTTCTTTTTGAGTGATACCTATATCCTGATTCAAGGACCTCCTTTTCGCGTTGATTCGTAAATATATTATCATACCAAAGCCTTTAACAAGCACATTTTTTTTAAAAAAAATTAATCAAAGGTATTAGTTAAAATCTCATGTGGTTTTCATAATGTTCAAGAAGAAGCGCCACACTACTCATCTCCTCTTGACAGATCCAACAAATGTGTTTTTCAACATGGCCTGATTGAGGGCCCTGGAAACCGGAAGTTGGTGTTGACGAGTTATCCTGACTATTTTCCTCAGCACCATTGTTAACTGGGGAACTCCTAACATGGGTTCTGTTTTGTATTTTAGTCTTCTTTGATCGAAGAGTGGTAATCTTACACCAAGTGGCCTCTCTCTGACCTTTTCGACCGCCTGTTGTTCTACTACACTCACTACTCAATTGTTCGCGTCCATGGGTCCTCTCTCTTGTGTGTAAATGTCTTTTTTCATGTTTCCTTATATTTACGGTTTCGTTAAAACACCTCCCGCGCCGTTTAGATTTACAAGGCTTCTCTTCAGTATGGACTCTTTCGTGCGTCCTTAGATTCGACAACTGGGTAAAACACTTGCCGCACTGTTTGCACCCATAAGGTTTCTCTCCAGTGTGGACTCTGGTATGAATCCTTAAACTTCCTGCTTGCCTAAAACACTTGCCGCACTGTTTGCACACATACGGTTTCTTTCCAGTATGGACTCTTTCGTGTGTCGTTAGATTACATAAATGGTTAAAACGCTTGCCGCACTGTTTGCACTCATAAGGTTTCTCTCCAGTGTGGACTCTTTCGTGCGTGCTTAGATTCGGCAACTGGGTAAAACACTTGCCGCACTGTTTGCACTCATAAGGCTTCTCTTCAGTATGGACTCTTTCGTGCGTGCTTAGATTCGGCAACTGGGTAAAACACTTGCCGCACTGTTTGCACTCATAAGGTTTCTCTCCAGTGTGGACTCTGGTATGAATCCTTAAGTTTCCTGCTTGCCTAAAACACTTGCCGCACTGTTTGCACACATACGGTTTCTCTCCAGTATGGACTCTTTCGTGTGTCGTTAGATTACATAAATGGTTAAAACGCTTGCCGCACTGTTTGCACTCATAAGGTTTCTCTTCTCTATGGACTCTTTCATGTGTCGTTAGATTAACTGACCGGTTAAAACACTTGCCGCACTGTTTGCACTCATAAGGTCTCTCTCCAGTATGGACTCTTTCGTGTGTCCTTACAGTCGCTGACTGGCTAAAACACTTACCGCACTGTTTGCACTCATAAGGTCTCTCTCCAGTATGGACTCTTTCGTGTGTCCTTAGAGTCACTGACTGGCTAAAACACTTACCGCACTGTTTGCACTCATAAGGTTTCTCTTCTCTATGGACTCTTTCGTGTCTCCTTAGGTTACATGACTGGTTAAAACGCTTGCCGCACTGTTTGCACGCATAAGGTCTCTCTCCAGTATGGACTCTTTCGTGTCTCCTTAGGTTACATGACTGGTTAAAACGCTTGCCGCACTGTTTGCACGCATAAAGTTTCTCTCCAGAGTGGATTCTTTTATGGGTCCTTAAATACCCTGCTCCACTAAAACACTTTCCGCACAGTTTGCATTTGCTAGCTTTTCTGTTGGTTCCGGCATGAGTAAGTGCTTTGGACATCGTGTTTTTCTCTGTTCTCTCTTTTTCTGTACCTCTCTTTATTCCTAAAACGGAAAAATAACAATTACAAAGTTTTGTCTCCGGGCTTAAGCTACATTTAGCCTTGAGCAAGGGCTGTATTTTTGTGTTTAGCAGTCGATCGGTGATCAGCGATGCGACTACTCGTCGCATACAACAAATTCTTTTGCTGTTCCCACAACAATGGAAATCCCCATTATGACGCTATTTGTCATGCACTACAATCAGTTGTGATTTTTAGGAAATTCCTTTTTTTTACTGTTTATTTTGGTCACGCACTACAACATATGACAAATCGAAACCGCACTGTTGACGATACCATTGTCTGTGCTCCTTTCATTACCGCCTCCAATTTTTCGTTGCGAGACAGGTTTGCAAGAGGGGCTGTTTCAAGCGCAAATCTTCTGCAACTTGACTCGCGACTCGCGACGGCGTTGCGCTACAAGTTGCAAAAACAAAAAAAACATGCCCTGTGTAACAGTGTCTAAAGCCATCGCGGAAAAAGCTAAAACAGCTGAATGAAATCGCTGTATAGAAAGAGGACAGCAGTAATTCTCGTCTCCCACGTGCTAGGCTTTTTTAGGCGCTTAACACCTCGCGAGTGTCCGCGTTCAATGAAGTGGAGTTGTACTTTATGAATGGCTGTGTGACTAATATTTAGTATTAATTTAAGAAGCCAAAAGATATGTTTGTGTCTATGGAAACCCAAAACAGTTGCCCTGTTTTTTTTCTTAAACTACTCTACTAGTGCACTAAAAGTGTAGAGAAGTGCCTTTGGCCACGGATGGTCAGGATCAAAATAAACTGCAACTTGAAAAAATCGGCCCGTCATTCTACACTGATTATGTTTAGTTGTCCTTTTAAGAATTCACTTAATATCTTCTTGGAGTTCTAAGAACATTATGTGTATAAGAAAGTGCTCTTTGTTCTGATTTAACCAGAATATTGACCCTACAACATTAAAATACCAGATACACTCGATTAAAAAAACGTTGACATATGAAAAGTATAAACCCTTGACGATGAAACCTAATGGATTTATGGGTAAATGTATAATGGCATTTACATATTCACAATAAAAGACTTTTCTTTGCGACTGATATTGATTGCAGCCGAGTTGCACGTGCTAATGGAAGTCGTGCAAGCCTTTCTGGAAGTGGCCAAATTGACTGAATAAGGGCGAGTTTGAGCGCTATACAGAAACATATAGTGCGAAATTTGCAAAAGTTTGCATCCGTTCACGAACTTAACAACTTTTGCTGGAAAACTGTCCGGAAAAAAGGAAATACCGCGTTATTCCAGTTTTGTACGAAAACAGTCACTCACTGATTATGCAAATGCAGTTATACTGTATGAACACTTCCCAGAAAGCCCTTGGGTCTCACCTGCTACGGTCTACAGTTTTCACATCACAACGTTTCTTCAATCGAGTGTATACCCGTGACAAAGCCCCTTAAACGCAACCACTACAACAGTAAATAACTGCCTTTTTGGAGTTTTAATAACTCCAAAATGAAGGAGCTCCAGTGGAGAAATTATCGTCTGTTTTAACTCCCTGGCAAGTTACTGTCCATTTGTCAACTTCGGCTCTTTTCACAGAAAAAAAAATTGTTTTCATGCTGCTCACTTTTTACTTACATGTAAGTGACAACCCTGAAGAAGACAACCCATCTACTAGCCTTGAAGTAGACAACTGTTTAAGCTAGATAACAAGAAACGTAAATAAAGTTATAATAATAATAACAATAATAATAATAATAATAATATTATTATTATTATTATTATTATTATTATTATTATTATTATTATTATTATTTCGTTTTACAGGAAGAAACTTGTTGGTTTGGATATCGTTTTAAATTAATCAAGGCCGACCTAGCTCTTCTATGGAGTAGGAGGGGCCCCTTTTACTCAGGCATACTGAATTTTGTTGTCGAAACAAGATAACCTTTTTTTTTTTCAAACTGGAAACGAAACTGTGCCAATATTTCGGTTTTAATCAAAAACCTTCCTCAGGGCAACTCAGGAAAAACAACTGTAATATTGGCATAATTCCGTTTTCAGTATTAAGATTACCTTAATTTGTTGTCGAAATACACCCCCTAATGGAAGACATAACGCCTCCAAAGACAGAAAGAAGGATCTGTTGTCCGTACTAACCAGTTTTTCTACATAAGCAGGCTAATTTAAAAGAAAATATTTTGGCATTACCATGCCAGTGTGGCTGTTGAGTAACCAGAAAAAAGTGGCTTTTTCTTTCACGCTGTTTTAACAAACATAAAATAGCAATTTTACGAAGGATAAAGTCAGTTTGTTCTTTCATATCAAATAAAATAAATGACTGCTCTATTAGTGCCACATTTGCTTCTTACCATGATTACGTGAACTGAATGACGTCAGCAACTACAGTTGTAAACGTTCAGAAAACAGTGTTCCCAATGCCAAACTACTAAACTTTGAGGAATTATAGCCAACGGCCAAGGCCTACGATCTTGCTATTTTCTGTATGATATGTTTTATGTATTTACCGGTAATCTATTCTGAAGTCTTATCTGACGAACCAATCAGTCTAGAGTGAAATACACGAGACTAGCATCAAGTATGAGCCTCTGTATGGGTATTTCCGACGAAATCGAAGTCCCGACGATCGCTATTGATGAAACGACGACCTTAGCGATTAAAGCGACGATTAACAAATGATCACAAATTCTCGAATTCAGACAAGGCATTGACCCGTATTGTCAGTATTAAATGTGCCAGAGCTAGAAGATTTGAACATAGAAATTATCAGACATCTGACAACTGAAGAAATCTGATAACTAAAGTCAAAACTGTCCAGTTGATTAAAAAAAGGACCAAAAAGGTCCTTGACGTGTCTGCTAGTGGTTTAAAATAGGTCTCCGATCCGAATAAACAAGGGGGTTATTTTCTAAAGAAACTGTGGTGCTGCGTCGGTGGGGACGTGAAACACAGAATTTTGGATTTATCAACTGAGTTGATATGATAAATTGGACACCATAAAGAGATTGAAAGCTGACGTTTCGAGCGTTAGCCCTTCGTCAGAGCGAACCAAGGAATTGTGGGTTGTACTTAGTTTATATGGGGAGTGGTGGAGCTACGCTATTGGTAAGAACATGGCAACGTGAAAAACAAGAACAAAATTAGTTAAATGAAAAGTGTTCGTTAAATTTGATAGCGTGGGGATTAAGTGTACCGATTTGAAAAATGAATTTTTTGTTCTAGATTTTTACGGCTTTCCGTGTTACCCTGGTGTAGGGAAAAGCCACAGATCGTCCTGTGTTGGCTAGAATGATTAGAGATATTGAAATGTCGGGCGACTGGTTTGGATGCGTCCTTGTCATTTCTTTTAACGTCTCGTGGGTGTTCGCGAAACGGTCGCCTAGTCTCCTCCCTGTTTCACTAGTGTATATCTTTTTGCATAAAGTGCATGTTATGCAATAGATAACATTTGCGGAGGTGCATGTAAAACGATTAGTGATTCAAATCGATCGCTTGGGTCCTGTTATTTTGTCCGCATTGTGAATGAAAGGACAAGTGTTGCATCGCTTGCGCGCGCATTTAAAGTACCCGGTTCATCATCAGATTTAAGTACACTTCTATATTAAACTAGAAAGTTTCCTATGTTTTTGTCGCGTTTGAATGAAATCAATGGGGGCTGTGAAAAGATCCTTCCTGTTTCACTGTCATTATGGAGTAACTTAAAGTTCTTTAAAATGATGTTTTTGGCTGCGAGGTTATGTGGATGGTAAGTGAGTGTAAATGGAATTCTCTCGTTCTCTTCCTTCTGTGACGTTTGCACTGCTGACTGTCGATCAATCTATTGAGCACGGTGTTCAGCCGGGTTGACAACAAAATCAGGATAGCCACGCTTCTTGAAGAAATGGCGCATTTCCTCTGATTTGTTGGAAAAATCAGAGTCATCAATGCATAAACGTCGAAGTCTAAAAAATGAGAGAACTGGATAGAGTTTTTGACGTGGGAAGGATGAGAGGATGGATGCAACAAATAATTGTGGGAATCTGTAGGTTTGTAGTGCACACTGGTGGATAGGCCGTCGCCATTGATTGATACTTTGATGTCAAGAAAAGCAATTGAAGTTTCGGAAATTTCCTAGGTATATTTCAGTGACGGGTGAAAGGAGTTGACAGAAGTTAGAAAATGATCAAGTTCTTCTCTGCTGGATGAAGTAGCGCCACTACAATCATCGATGTAGCGGCCGTAAAGTTCAGGTTTGGTCCCATTAAATTGGTTGAAAAATTGATTTTCGATGTAACCTACGAAAAGATTGGCGTAGCTAGGTCCCATTTTGGTACTCACAGCGACGCCGTTGACCTGTTTGTAGTGGTTATCGGCAAATGAAAAGCAGTTCAGTCTCAAAACTAGTTCGGTTAAACGGAGCAGTGTTTCCGAGCTGGGTTCTTTAATAATGCGCTGATCGAAGAAAAACCTAAGTGCCTTCGTTATCGGGAATTACGGTATATAAAGAAGTAATGTCCATAGTAATAATAAGTTTGTTTCGTCAGAAAAATTGAAATCGAAAAAAATTTCCAATGCGTGGTTAGTATCTTTGATGTATGATGGTAAAGATTTAACGATATAGGCACCATAATCCTGTCTAAGTAACTAGAGTTAAGTTCAGTACGGCAACTACAGGCAGAAATAATTGGTCGGCCAGGATTGTTTGGTTTGTGAATTTTAGATTTGAAGTAAATACGTGAAGCCCTAGGAATAGTAACAATAAGATTTTTAGCGGTCATTGGTAATCCTTGTTCAGTGTCAATGAGATCCTGAATAGTTTTGACAGTTTTTTGGTTGGCTGAAGTGATATCTTTGTCAACTTTGGCATAAAAAGAGGTGTCAGAAAGTTGCCAAAAACGCTGTAGGAATGGCTGAAGTTAGAAGCCGTAGAGACAGAAGTGTAAGCAAACGAACATTTGATGACATGGTTTACTACTAAAAAGGTAACCTTGTCAACTTTAATCAACAGTGTCAATAGCGCGACCAATGATATGAATTTTGACCAATTATCGAGACAGTTATTGTCCGTTATTAGTAACAACATATTATTCAAGTTAAGCCAAATAACAGTAACTCTACCACGCAAAACAATTCTTGAAAAACAAGCGACGATTTCGTTGCAAAAGCGACGATTTGGTGGAAAACGCACGACGAAATCGACGTCCGCAGGTACCCAAACAGAGGCTCAAGTATGTCATTGGTCTCACTGGTTTTGATTTTACTTCTTCTGTGTTTTCTCTTGTGTTTTGTGTTATCAGATGTTAAGAATTCGCACATCTTCCAACACATAAAAAGGTCAGAGACATGCAAAGCTTTGTATTCAGAAGGTTGCTTTTCAATTCTTGACACCGCCTCCACGTCTTTCCAACTCAAAATCAAGGAGGCTTTGTACATCGGGTGGGAAAAACCCTTGTTAAACAAACAAGTCAATTACGTCAATCTATCATTTTCATTTCAATTGTCCTTGTTATTTTCACTTTTTTCAGTTTTTTTTTTTCGTTTTCAACACCAATGTATTTCAGTTATTCATATTCATATTGTTATTTAGTAATTAATATTCTATGTACATTGTATTAATATCACACCGACTAGCGGTCTAATCTGCATTTGAAACTGAAGATGGATGTAGATCATCCGAAACATGTTTTTCAAACTTATAATCGTGTGTCTTTATTTGAAGATTATTTCTTACCTGCTGTTTTTTTGTAAATTTATTATTTATTGATTACTCATTGATTAGTTATATTGCCTGTTATAAAACTAAAAAACTTTGTATCAATTTCCACTATTGTTGCACCAATATTTTTAGATGCCATTCTTATTTTATAAAATCTGTTACAGTCTACAACATATGAGAGGAAAGGAGATCTTACAACAACAAAATTTTACAATATGTAGAAAATGACCTTCAAGGCTTTGCGATTTTCAAGTGCCACTTAAAGGAAATTCTCTCATATGATCAAGTGTGCCAGAGAAATGTAAAAATTGTGTCTCATTCAAGTTCAAAAGCAATTTTGTAGCCTATTGAATACTTATTAATGATATTGAATGACGACTTATTAATATGAACTTCTGTACATTGGTCAGACAGTTCCAACCACTGAGCTACTGGAAGACTAGTGGCAAGCAATGAAAAAAAAAGAGCTCCTACAAGTTCAAACTCAAGCGGCATAATCAATTTTACAATCTAAAGAACACAACCTCACAGCCTTGTTTGAAGGATTCCAAGTGCCACTTATTTCTGCACAAGTTACTTGAAGAATACCGAAAGGTTAACAACTGTCACACGAGAACTGTAAATGTTTATTTTCACAAAAAAAGTCAAACACATGATACTGAAACACACTTGTATAGCTTTCCCAGAAAATGTAAACGCCATTCATCTGATTGAGTAACATTCACTGAGTTGAAATAATTCACATAACATTGAAGAAATGTTATGTTAGACTGTGAACATATCTTACACAAATAATGTGGTCTGCAGCCACGAAATGATGTGAGTGAGCAATCCATGACAAAGCAATAACATCAACAATTAATCAATGACTAAAAATTTGGTGGACTACTGATTAGTCATTGATTACTAATTAGGTGCAATCCATGACTTAACTCAGTCAATGACTTATTGATTAGACACATCTGGAGTACTGAAAAAAATTTTGACACTCAATGGGTTACTCCACTGTTGAGGAACAATGGAATTCTTTTGGGGAAAGGGTGAAGAATGCTACTATGCTAACTACAGGACCACTTTTATTCAGGCAGTTAATGAGTCAGCTTTTGTTATATTGTTATTGTTGTTGTTAACAGCAATAAAATACAACCAAATGTTCTAAATGCAATAAAAACTGGAAAAATCAATTTTACAATTATTTTGTTAAAATGATAGAATTATGGCTAGATCCATACTATAAAGCCAAAACCAGTGAGAAAACAAACTCATACTATGATAACACAACAAAATTGACTTTTGACTTAAGGACTTTCAGTACTTACTTGTGCTTTTCAGAAAGCTGAAAATACATGCCTAAAGCTGCCAAAAGGCATCAATATTTTGAGTGAGGCCCAGTATTGCAGAATAGAGAGTTTTACTTTTGAGATATAATGTGCCAATCAATTCAAAAGTTCAACATCCCCCGCTGGGCAACCCCCCGGGCATTTGAACTTTTGAAGATTGGCTTGTTCAAATTCCCTCCCCTCGCAGCAAAAAAGCCATTCAAATGCCCCACCAATTAGTACTGAACTACCTCTCCTCAAAGACAAATTCCGTCTTCAATCAAACACTTTACATGCCTTTCAGAGAGAGATACAATGTATGCCATAATAACACCTTCAAACTTCTTTTAAAAACCCTTTTGAAAGAGTTATTCACTAGCAAAAGCACAATTCTATCTTGTAAATCAGTCAAACCCTGCAAAAACCGAAAAAAAACTCATGGGCGTATTACGTCAGAACATTGAGAGATAAATCCGGTTCAAATTCCCCACCCTTCCAATGCAACATTCAAATTCCCCCCTCCCTGGGCACAATACACAGTCAAATGCCCAGGGTATGCCGGGGGGGGGGGGGAGTTGAAGTTTCGAATTGATCAGCGAATAAAGTGTATTGCTGTCTATTCATACACTTTTTACATGAAGTGTATATTCTGTATATTCCCACAGAACTAAGTTTTTCTATTTAGACTTCTCATGTAGTCAAATGTCAAAAGTGTATAAAATGTGTATTCTTGTAGACTTGACTCACATAAAAAGTATAATTATACACATTGAATGTCTAATATACGTCAACAGTTTATAGTTTAAAACTAAAGGAAGCATTTTTCTTTGAAAGTCTGAAACCCGATTTAAACACGCAAATTCAACATTTTAACACCTTTTTATTTTAGTCGTTGCTCTTTCCGATGTCATACAGTGCCAGACACTTAGGTCATGTTCTATTGCGATTAGCCATTTCAACCAAAACTGGATTTGGTTGAAACAGTTAAGGTTCCGGAATAGAACACTTTTTCAACCGTTTTTGGTTGACATGCAGCTGTGACTGGACATAGTCATTTTCAGACTTCCTCAACTTCTTCTGCCAAGGCTGGCAAGATGGCAAAAGGCCAACTTGTTGCTTCGGTTGTCTCTCAAGAACTGTTACAAGAATTGGTTCTACCACATTGCGAATCGGTTGATGAATCAGAATATTTAGCAACATGTTTTGGCCATGTTTGTGACTGCATCAAGCGAGAAACCTCTCTCATATCAAGGTTATGAAAATCGTCATTTAAAAAGGGAGTCATCGTTGTTTGTTGACAATTTCACCGTGACGACAAGCACACTTGAAGTTTATGCAGAAAAACAATGATGCAAAGCATGAAAACTGATGCTTGCTAACAAGTCAGTGGACGCTACCCATCGTTTTCAACCGTTTCAACCAAGCTCTGAGCTGGTTGAAAAAGTTGATCAACCAAACCAACTGAAAACGGTTTTTCCCCCATATAACACGCAAAAACTCAACCAACCAAACCAAGTAAAAACGGTTGATTCCAATAGAACACGGCCTTAGCTGTAACGATTTTTGTAGGCACCTTATTTTGTAACAGTATTTGTATGACGCAGTACCACAGGTAGCCCAAGCTCACTATGACAGGGGCACGTGTGTTACCGTTCCTTTTTGCATACATTATGACCTCAGTAAAATATAAGAGTTTGTATGAAAAATGCTACAAATACGCTTTAATTACCACAAATGCGAAATAATTCCCATTCATAAATAGTTCACCTTGTTTCTGTGTTGTATTAATTGCTATTTAAGGGCCTTCTAAGGTGATTTGAAGCGGTTTGAGCGAGAATAAGCGTCCTTGATTATTTGCACCTAACACTTGATAAACGAAGCGAAAGGTAACACACTGTTAGCCATCATGTGACCGATTCAAAGTTATTTATTTGCTGTAAATCTCGAATTTTGGCACCTCTCTCCAAAATTTTTCGAGACACCAACAGCTTTACGTTGTAACAACAGATAGATACCAAAAAGTTCAACATTTGTGTCCTTTCCCTTATCAAAATCACTATTTTCAATCTCTCCACCTTGTCAAACCATCCGTGTGGCGAACTGTTTGCGACTGCAAATTTCTGATCTCTTTCCATTGAAAGACTTGCACAATAGGCGCTTATGACAGTGTATAGGAGGTGTAATTGACAAATTACATGCAAAATTTGCAAGTCGGACGTGACGCGTGCGAAATGTACAACTTGTGATTAACGCAAGTTGTAGCGCCAAGAAGTTATACCGGGAAAAACCTACCCTGCGAGCAGTGGTTCCCAGCGAACGAGAGGACGAGGAACCACTGCAAGCAACCGTTTAGCGCCGTCCCCAACTCTGGATGAATAAATTAACTCACAACCAGGAAAACCGGTTTCAAACCGGTTTGACGCTTGCGCTAAGGCTTAGGACCACTGTGATTCATTATTCAAGGCTCCTGTTGGTTATCGTACGAGCCAAGCAAAAGATATCCAAACAGATAAAACTGCTGATCAGGCTTATTCGCCGATATTTTACCTCATTACGGAGCGCATTCTTCACCCGCTAATTTATAAATGCAACGACTGGACTCGCTCTGCAGTGCTGGTGGGGACGCTAAAGCGAAAGCTTCAAAGCCTTCGATGCCTAAGAACAACACTTCGATTTACTTCCATAAATTAATCCCTGGAATTGCAGAAAAGGAGGAGAAATATTACAAGGTTTACAAACAGAAAATTTAAAAATCAGATCTGCTAGTGATGGGTAGTACTAGTCCCCGTCAGGACGGCGGGGTAATAAGACATTTTTCATAGATCAGAGAAATTTGAAATCATTTAATTTTGGCAGTTGAGTACGCAAACTGTATTCTCCCCACAAAGGCCGCCATTTTGTTTTGCTATAATATATGTATCCACAGTATTAAAAAGTGATGTAATTTCAGAATTCAGCAGCGCTCAGTGGAATGAAGTAGTTAACATCAGATCCACTAACTAACCGTCCAAATTCTCCTCCTGTACCTCCTACAAGGTTCCCGTTTCAGTGCTATGCCTAGATCTTCATGAGTTAAAAGGGAGAGTTTAATTTTGACGTATTAACTATTCTATAAAAAGGAGTATATTAACAATGTAATAAATGTTTTACAAAGCTGCCTGCTAGATATACTTAAGACAGGAAAGCGCCCTCTCAGCATCAAAGCCCATTCAGCAGTTGCTCAATATTCATATTTAAACTAGTTTAAATTAAACATTGTTTTAGAAAATGCCCGGGCGTTAGCTAAGATAGAGGTGGGGATGATCGCGTTTGGAAGTGTCCGATAGAAAATAATAGGTAATACCACCTATAATAATAGGCAGCTAGGTAATACCACCTTTCTTTTTCTTTTTTTTTTTTTTTTTTTTTCTTTCGCAAAGAACTGGAAGAGTTGTTCCTGCGTCATTTTGCGATTATGATGGGGAAACCAGGCCCGAAACCAAGCAGGAATATGAGGGACGAATAACAGCTAGCCAAACACGCCTATTAAATAGAGTGAATTCGCATAACCCGTTTCTTATATGCTAATGAGAATCACTAAATGCTAATGAGAGGAACAATTAAAAAACTGAGCACGCACAACTGAAACCATTGCTTCAAATTCCTAATTGTGAACATTTGAAAATAACAAGCCTTAAAATGAGCTATTCTTTTCTTCCACGGTTTGCATACCAGCGTGAGAAAGTACCGGCACGAGTGTTCCACAGGCTTTGAACAGAAAGTCAGCCTTTTAATTTAACGCAGGGCTGCATGTGGGTTATGCATCAGTCAATTCCAGCTGTGCCCATCCCCCCCCCGGGCCAACCCCCAGGTATTAGCATTTAAAAAAAAAACGGCAAATTCCCGGGGGTGGGGACAAGGAAGTCCGTCAAATGCCCCAGGGTGGGACCAAAATAGAAGGCAAATGCCCCACCCCCGGGATCATCTAGAAAGCAACACTGCTCAAGATTTTAATAATAAATCATAACGAAAAAAGTGTCACTCATCATTATTATCAATGTGCTTCGGTTATTTTATACCTGTGCGTCTCCCCTTCCGTTGTTCATTTGTTTTCAAAATAATGATACTCTATTAATATCAATAACACGTTCATTTATTTGATTTTGACATACACAACTTATAAGTGCCTTATTAAATAAGCCATATTAAAAGAAATGCTTAAATAATTTCGAAGAACTGAAAATGCATGAACTGTATTTAACAAACGGCCAAAAACATAAAATATTTTTACTAAACTGGTCATCTCGGATAGCTTAAAAATCCGTATAGTACGTAGAATTAATTTCACTTGATACAGTATTTATTCAACAAACGATGAAATTAATCAGCGAACAGCAACAAAGGAATGGAAGATCATGGACCACCTCAGACTGACTACACCGGAACGTTTTTCTCACTTCTCACCTTGTCAAATGCCCCGTGGTCGTCCCAGGGGTAGGCAAATGCCCGACCCCCGGGCAGTGACAAAATTTCAAATGCCCCACCCCCGGGATTAAAATGTGAGCAAATGCCCGACTAATGACCGGGGGGGATGGGCACCACTGGAATTGACTGATGCATTACGCGAGAGAAGCGTTGAACTGAAATTTAGTTCACTGTTGCATGTTCAAAATGTCGAGATTCGTGTGATACAGGTACACGTAAAGCGAGCTGCCTTGTGGAGTTTGTAGCGTCCTTTTTGAAATGATCCACAGCTTGAAACCTAGTGTACCAAGTATTATTTTTCTGCAGTTGTACTCCGTATCTTTTTTAAAATGCTTATTTTCTTCGGCGTATGCTGAACACAGGTACGCATTTCAATCGTGAATCGCTCGTGCCGTACCCAAACCGGTAATTAGAATATTATGCGACTCACTAGCATATAAGAAACAGGGTTATTCGCCGGATTCACTCTATTAACAGACCCTTGAAAAAACCCAAGCCGGGCACCTATAGCAGACGTAGAGGGAAATCTGGAAGGAAACGACAAGGCGTACGAAGGATAGGCGACCAGCCTGACCAAAGTAACGTGGAAGAAAGCGACGCCAGTGAAGACGATGGATACTATGTTTTCAGCACTTCAGATGGTGAGTCAAACACTTTACCTCTTATGATCGAAAACGAGCCTGTTAATGTCATCATAGACTCAGGTGCTACCTGTAACCTAATGTCTGAGCAAGTGTTTGATAAGGTGTCCAAAGGGAAGCTAGAGTTGTCGAAGACTGACAGGAAAGTTTATGCTTATGCATCTCAGGAACCCTTAAAGCTTAGTGGAAAATGCATGTTGAACATTTGTGTACCTGATACACAAACGTCGTTGAAGGCTGAGTTCTTTGTAATGCCAGGCACTGCAGACACACTGTTAGGCAGAAGTTCCTCTGAAGAATTAGGTGTCCTGAAGATAGGCGTGACTGTAAATGCTTGTGAATCCAGAAATGTCACTGATAGAAAGGCTGCACTAAAGGCAAAGTACCCACAAGTATTTACTGGCCTTGGAAAATTAAAAAATTTTCAGTTAAAGCTGCATGTGGATAAAAGTGTCACCCCTTCTGCTCAAGCTATGCGAAGAATTCCATTCAGCAGCAAACAAAAGGTTGTTGACAAATTAGAGGAACTTGAAGCACTTGATGTGATAGAAAAAGTGAATGGGCCTACAAGTTGGATAAATCCCCTTGTTGTTGTGGAAAAACCAAATGGTGATGTGCGCATATGTTTAGACATGAGGCAAGCTAATCGAGCTATTCTGAGAGAGAAGCACCCTGTGCCAACTATTGAAGAGACTCTGCAAGAAATGTCAGGGGTAAAAGTATTCTCCAAGTTAGATTTGAACATGGCATTTCACCAAGTTGAGCTTGCTCCAGAGTCAAGAGACATTACCACTTTTGCGGGACCTAATGGTCTTTACCGCTACAAGCGTCTGTTATTTGGTGTAAATATGGCCACTGAGAAATTTCAACACGTCATCTGGCAGATCCTGAAAGACTGCCCAGGTGCACACAATATTCACGATGATATCCGTGTAATTGGTGCTTCAGAAGAAGAGCATGATGAAAGGCTGAATCAAGTGATGAAGAAATTAGAAGAGAGTGGTTTGACACTGAACTATGACAAGTGCCAGATAGGTGTGAGTAGCATGGAGTACCTTGAAAACCTGTTAACTGACAAAGGATTACAAGTATCTGATGACAAAGTTGAAGCCATTGCGCAGGCACCAAGACCAAAGAACCAATCAGAGCTGCGAAGCTTCCTTGGCTTGGCGCAGTATTGTTCAAGGTTCATCCCAAGCTTTGCGATCATTGCCAGCCCACTGTGGAATCTGACCAAAGCACATGCTAAATGGAAATGGGGCACTGCTGAAGAGAATGCTTTCCAAGCGGTCAAAAAGCAGCTAACACAGGCACCAGTCATGGCATTCTTCAAACAAGGAGCAGAGAACCGTGTAACCACAGATGCCTCTCCAGTAGGTATTGGAGCTGTCTTGGAACAGAAGCAAGACGATGGCCAGTACAGACCTGTACACTATGCTAGCCGTAAACTAACTCCACCAGAAAGCAGATATTCTCAGTTTGAGAGGGAAGCCCTGGCGGTAAAGTGGGGCTGTGAAAAATTCTTCCTCTACATCCATGGAAACGAGTTTGAAATCTGCACTGATCATAAGCCGCTGATCACTGTTCTTGGTCCACATTCAAAACCTCCTTCAGCCAGAATCGAAAGATGGATGCTATACATGCAACAGTTTAAGTATAGTATCAGACACATCCCTGGCAAAGAAAACGCCGCTGATGCATTGAGCAGATTGCCAGTAGATAGTACACCTGACGCAGCCATCAAACAGACAGAAGAATATGCACGCAGCATAGTTGCTGATGCCATACCTGCAGCATTATCACCTCACCTAGTTGAGAGAGAATCAGAGCGAGACCCTACACCACAACTGGTTCGCCAGGCCATCACCTCTGGTGATTGGACGAAACTCCAGGGAACAACCTACAAAGCCATAAGAGATGAACTCTGGATAATGGACAGCTGGTCATGAGAGGAAACAAGGCTGTCATGCCAGAGAAGTTGTGGAAGCAGACCATTCAACTTGCTCATGAGGGTCACCAAGGGACGGTACGAACGAAATCTCGATTAAGAGAGAAAGTGTGGTGGCCTTATCTTGACAAACAAGTTGAAAAGTTAATCAGAGCCTGCTATCCATGCCAACTGGTTGGACCCAGACCAAAGCCAGAACTGATAAGGTCAACACCACTACCCCAAGGACCATGGAGTGAAATTGCTGTAGACTTACTAGAGATTCCAAAGAAAGGACATTTGCTCGTTGTAGTTGATTATTATTCAAAGTGGCCAGAAATAGCTTTTCTGACCAAGACTGATGCAGGAACTGTTATCAAATGTCTGGAGAGTATGTTTCGCACTCATGGTTTGCCTGAAACCCTCAGAAGTGATAATGGTCCACCATTTGCATCACGAGAATTCGAAGGATTCCTTGAGTACTTGGCAATCGATCAATCGACGGCAAAGTAGAGAGGCTCAACAAAACCCTCCTGAAGGCAATCAGAATAGCACAGCTGCAAGGCAAGGATTGGAAGAGAGAAGTACAAGACTTTCTTTTTCAGTATCGCAGCACTCCCCATACTGTGACTTCACTGTCTCCAGCTGAGCTTCTTATGGGTAGAAAGCTAAGGGATAAGTTGCCTCAGGTTCAACCTCCTCGTGAACAAGCTACTGAAGCAGAGTGGCAAATTCTTCTCAGAGAAAGGTATGCCCGCAGAAAGTTAAGAGAGAAAGAGTATGCTGACTCAAAGAGACATGCCACAACAAGTGACATAGCAGAGGGCGACCTGATCCTACTACGTCAGAACCGAGAAAACAAGTTGTCACCAACGTTTGAACCTGAGCCATATCGAGTTGTGGAGAAGAATGGAAATGCAGTTGTCATTGAGAATTCCGCTGGCCAGAGCAAAATGAGAAATGCTGGTCACATGAAGAAATTTGTAGACCCAGGAACTGAGAGGGGTGCTACAGAAACCGAGCCTCCCGCTCCGTCAATAACAACTGACACACCCAAGGAAGGAGTTACTTTCGAGCAGGATCCAGTAGGTGGAATTCAGCAAAATTCCCAAACACAAACTGTACCTTCTTTGCTGAGTCCAGCTCTAGAACGGCCGCAGAGTCGTCCAGTTAGGAAGAGAGAAACCCCCAAGTGGATGAAGGACTTTGTTTGCAAATAGTGACTGAACTTTTTAGACTGTTTATCGTGTATTAACTGTTTACATTTTATTCAATTGTTTTGAGACATTGGACTGTTAGAGCGCAGATTAGTTCATCTGATTTTATTAGACTTTATGGAAATCGTTATTAAGTTCGAGAGGGATGTAGTGTATGTCCATATATGGTATTTCCTTATTTGGAATGACCATGTGCTTTTTTGGTAAAGAGACGCCATCTTGAATGGAGGATTAAAATCGTTGTGTTGTTAAAAACGTGTCCTGGTTTGATTCGCAAACGCTACAAGTACCCAGTCAATAAAATGGTGTCTTCGTCGGCAAAGTTTCCCTCCGTCCATCAAACCAAACACCCACAGAAATCTATTATCTAAACCGGCACTCAAAAGGTTGGTCTTACCTCCAAAAGAAGAATCCTAGACGCTTATTTCAGACAAACAGACTGACTCTTCGTGAAGACTCAAGACTATTTCACTACGGTCACTACGGATACACAAAGTATCTAGCAGCCAGTCCACTCGCGATCGTGCAAATTCCAGAACAAATTCCTGTCTCTGGCAGACGATTTTCCTCCACTACAAAGTAGTGAGCAAGGGAGGTTGGCGATTTCATGTGCGATCTTTTATCGCCTGTGTATTAAGCCACCGAGGATATTTTTGCCGCGACTTTGCAGCAACTTTTTGGCTATTTGATTGCGATTTGTTATGACGAGCAGAGCGCTTTTAGTTCTCGAGGTACCTCGAGGCAAATCGCGCTGCAGTCGTCCCGAGTTTAACTGCTACTAAATCGGGTCCTAAATGACCTGTGGCCCTAAGATGCCACTAGGAAATAGGGAGAGCAGGTGAAAAAGCTAACAACTTGAAATGTGAAAGGCGCTAAAAGCAACAAAAACAACTGGACTGAGACTAGAACATCAATTCAACTCAGTTTTTTTCGACCGGGGCTTGATGAATGCACTCTTTTTGTGACGAAAGGCCTTATGGGGCCTCTCGTCACTATGTCATCGGCTATGAGTGAGTGTCTGTAACCAACTGGAAGTAATTTCGGATTACGAGCCTG
Source organism: Siderastrea siderea (assembly GCA_964030785.1). NCBI lineage: Eukaryota > Metazoa > Cnidaria > Anthozoa > Scleractinia > Rhizangiidae > Siderastrea > Siderastrea siderea. Next base: position 45,628,951 of record OZ034971.1, on the reverse strand, counting down.
TAGGAAATCGTCTACGAAATCCCGACGACTGAAATTTACGAGGAAAAATCGATTTGACCTGACCATGTGCGTTCTCTTTTCTCAACTCGTCAGCGACGTGTTTGTGCTTTCGAACGTGAGTTGTTCTTCTTTTATCACAATACAATGTATTCAAACTCTTTTGTGTCTAGGTGAGTTGTTCTTCTTTTATCACAATACAATGTATTCAAACTCTTTTGTGTCTAGAACTAGGCACAACTTTCTATGCATTTGCAGTCAAATTTGTATTTCTAAAGAATATTTCAGATTTTGGGGCGCTTTATGTGGTTTGTTTGCCAACAAAAGTCCGATTGCTTCGCTTGGCTTATTACACAAGACCAGTGCTGGCCGTATGGCGTTCTTCAATTCCCTTAGGGGAACAAATAAACCCAGAAATGGGGCTCAAAATCTCCTTCGGGAGACTCAAACTTCCCTTCGGGGAACTAGTAATCACAGCAATGTGATCTTAACGCTGCTTCGGCAGACTCAAACTTCCCTTCGGGGAACTAGTAATCACAGCAATGTGATCTTAACTCTGCTTCGGCAGACTCAAACTTCCCTTCGGGGAACTTGTAATCACAGCAATGTGACTGAAAATGTGCTTCGGCACACTATTAATGGCATGATAAATGGCATATATCCCATATACTCTGAAAGTCAACGGGTCGGTAAAATGTCTTTCGGGATACCTGTGCTGGCTTATTGTGCGTTACAAATTGGGCAAGCAAACCACATTTTTAGCTATTTATACAATTGTATTCTTAATAATGAATCCATTTCAAAACCAAACAATGCCTGTATAACAAATGCAATGAAAACTGTGCCTAGGTCTGAATACAATAATGATTATGGGAACCATGTGTCCTATCAGTCTAAGACTTCAAAGTGTATGAAAAATCATAGAGATTCTCTACTGTGTTCAAGACAAGTACATCACAAATTAAGGGACAGAGAACCATCTAGAATATCTATGAGAAGAGTTTTTCAATTGCTCAAGTGTAGAAAGTTAAGAAAAAGGCACAAGAATATGCTTAAAAAGAGCACACCTGTTTCATCTGTTTTGTACAATATTGCAACAAATTATAACTATTGGAAATTGAAATATTTTAACAGTGATAATAGTTTCTATAGCTCCTTTTTTAGAGTACCCCATAAAATATCAGTGACGTATAATGCACAAAAACAAACTCTTCTATTGTCTGGGGACATTGAATTGAATCCTGGTCCTTTAACTGATAATACTATAAAAGATATGTGTTTTTATAGTAACCCTGACTTTACATTGAGATACCGAATGCTTCGACATGAGTTAACACCACTAGATGTTGGTGGAGGAGGTGATTGTTTTTTAAATCGGTATCACATGAGCTTTATGGTAATTCAAATAATCATGCAGAAATTAGAGCATTAGGAGTAAGGTACTTGAAAGACAATCCTGAACGATTTATTGAAAGTATTGTAGGTACATCTTGGTCACAGTATTTAACAAATATGTCTCTACAAGGAACATGGGCCAATCATATTATAATACAGGCTGTTGCTGATGCAATGAATTTAAAGATTCATATTATAGAATCAGATTCAAATTTTAGGGAAGTAACAGTAGTTGAACCAGCAAACGCAACAACAAATATTAGAACAATATACACAGGACATATAGGTCAAATGCACTATGTCTCAACATGTCCAGTTGCACATCAGCAAGGGTCAAATGATATTGACATTGAAGAGGCAGTTTCAAATGATTCAGAAAAGGACAAAGATGCAAATAGAAACCAAAATTCTGATACAAGCAATAGCTGTACAAGAAAACGTGACAGAGCTGCTTATATGAGACAATACAGACAAAATAATAATTCTCCATATAAAAAGTTAAAGGCAACTGAACAGCAAAGAAAATATAGACAAATGACTACATCACCACAAAAAAAATCAAAGCGTAATGAGTACCAAAGAAAGTATAGACAAATGACTACATCATCAGAAAAAAATCAAAGCGTAATGAATATCAAAAAATATATAGAGAATGTACATCTAGTAATAACTTATCTATTGAATTTGCAATCAAACAGTTTCATGAAATAGTAAACCAAGGCCCACTCTATGTTTGTACATGTTGTGATCAACTATGGTATAAACATAGTGTGAGTAGTACTAATAAGCTTAGGCAGTCAAATCCTGACATTGTAAAATATCTATTAAATAAGACAAGTGTTGGTAACAAAGAATGGGTTTGTAGAACATGCTCTAATTATTTGATCAAAAATAAGGTTCCACCATGTGCTATAGCCAATGGTATGGGATTTCCAGACAAACCAGATTTCTTTGATCTTAATGAACTAGAATGTAGATTACTAGCTCCAAGAATTGCTTTTCAAAAATTAATGCAAGCTCCTAGAGGGCGACAGCTCAAGATACACGGCAATATTGTTAATGTACCTGCTGATGTAACTCGTACAGTTAGTATATTACCGCGATTACAAAATCAAACTGCTACAATTAAAGTTAATTTAAAGCGAATGTTGAAATATAAGAGTTCAGCATTGTCACTAAATGTAAGACCGTATAAAGTACTTCAAGCAGCAAATTGGCTTATTACACATAGTAGTTTGTATAGAGATGAAGGTATAGTACTGAATGATGACTGGATCAATCAATACAACAAAGCTGTCAATGATGAAATTAATGAGAACTTAGAGTCAGATACAATAGATGAAAGTGATGACAATAATATTGATTCTGAAGGACTAAACCAAAATGAATTGCATGAAGATGAGGCAGAAAGACCTTCTGGTGTTACTGACACTATGTTTACAGCAACTGATTTTTTAGAAGATGACGAAACGCAAAACATATTAAATATTGCTCCAGGTGAAGGGAATAGACCATTGAGTGTTTTTAGGGACAAATATTGCGAAGAGTTAGCATATCCTGGAATATTTCTTGGACAACCACGAATTGACAATAAACAAAGATTAGTCAATATTAATTATAGTGATATATGTAAATCAGAATTGAGACAATCTGACAGACGAGCTGCAATGTGCATTGTTTTATATAATTGGTATAATTAAAATCATTTATTAATATATTGTATTATTCAAAGTTTATATTCATTGCTACTGTATCTTAGTAAACATCATTTAGTGATATACTGTTTTATATCATCTACATAATTGACATTGTTCATTGATATATTGTTTTATATAATCTAATATAATAGTTAAAATCGTTTATTGATATATTGTATTTAAGCCTCTATTTTGTTCCTGTTAAACTATAGAAGTTAATAAAGATACATGTATTGTTATTTTTGAATTTCACTGATCATACATTGAAATACAGCCATAATAGAGTGAACTCACTTTGATCCGTGAAACAAAAATAGTGCAAAATCGATGATAGATTATGTTGATTCTCTAATTATTGTTATCAACACTATTTAGTAACTTAGTAATATTTGTTGGATGAATTTAGTGCGTTCACTCTAGACATCGTTGCATAAAAGCGTGAAACACCTAATTTACATAACAACAATGACTGTCAGAAGAATTTTTCCATGCATGAGTATCTAGTCAGCTCATTAAACTGGTCCGTCCTTTTTAAGATGGAATTACAAGGTCCTAATTATCTTCATTTACTATCTCTATTTCGCGATATATAAAGGAGACTTCAAATTACACTCTGTCTTATGTCCAATTCTAGATCTCTATGTTCCTATTAAATCTCTTATGCCTGAGTCACATGCAGTCCTCGACTGCGTATTTTTTTTACATATAAGAATGTTGTTTTTCCGGCACAGGCTGAATATTCTTATTTTTCTGCCGATTTTAGGCTAAAAATATTCTTGTATTCTTCTTAAAGTATAGTTCATTTCTTTTGTGCTGTATACTGTACATATGTATTTCATGTACCGTTCATCGAACTATCATTAGCATTGAACATTTGGCTATAGCTAGTGCAGGTTTTTTCGTTTTGTTGGCTAGTTTTGCCGTTTAGAGAAAGGAATAACTTTATACGGTTAAGTTAAAAACCTAGTAACTGTATTGTATTTGCAGATTTTCAACACAAAATTATATCCTTTTCAAAATCTCAGTCTCGGGTTTATTCTTAAAATATTCTTAAAATTTCGCAAATTTCAGCCTCGATATTCTTATAAAAAAAGTTTATCACGAACCTAGTTTCAAACCCCCATGATGGCAATCGACCGTTACGAAGAAAACCGCCTAAAACGGCCCCTAGAAGCTGAGATATGTCCAGGTTTGCATGCAGGAGAAAAAATTACAATTTTTGCCAAAAATTGGAAAAATCGTCGAGTCGATGTAAACCTGTCAAAGAAGGCCCCGACAACTGAGGTCTGCGATTTTTGCGAAAGGTGCGAAAATTGCCATTTTTGTAAAATCGGGAAAAATCGTCGAGTCGATGTAAACCTGTAATCCCTAGTTCATTGCTTCGTGATTTTTATCTGGTTTCTTTGCTCTTTGTTGCACTGTAGATTACAATGAAAAGTAAAAATCACGGAGGAATGCGTTGCGCATTACTTTGAATATATTAGCATTTACTTGCCTACTGTGAATATGTAACGCAAGCTTTTCCATCGCTTCATACGTCCTCTTTAACGTTAAATTTAAAAGTGTTCCAGTGAATCAATGTCAATAAGACTCAATACTAAGATTGGTCACATCGTCAAGCACGCGTGTTTAATGTTTTAAAAAAATGTATCGAGCCGTTCTTCAGATTTTCGCAAAAGCGCTCAAATTCAAAAATTAACACAAAATTATTACACCTATGATCTTAGAAAAACAATTCGTTCTCCACATCGCGAACACCAGTTTCAACAAAACTTTCTAGGCGTAAAACAGTAAGTAAAAGACACATTTTGACAGTATTTTCTAGCCATTTCATCAAAGCATTGATTATTTTTCGGTGTATTTACTATTACTAAGTAAAAACTAAGGTTGAAAATGTTTTTGCGATTTACTTCAAAACAAACATACAGAATTATTTTGTTCTTGTATATTTTGTGTGCCATACACCACAGTTTAAGATGTAGGTAATTGCTTTTCAAAGTGAAATCTGGATCGCGCAAAATTTCAATTTTACTGTTTTCGAGGATTTTTGTTTATCGTTGTCATGGAAATATCGATTTTCACAAAATGTAAACCACGCTAACGTTCAATCCAAAACTAACAAGTATTGCAATTTTCACGTTGATCCGACAAAATGAAGACTGTCTAAGAGCCGATTGTAAAAGTGAAGTATGGTCCCAAAAAAACTGTATCGAGACACCTTAATGCTCAATCTTCTTTTTGAGTGATACCTATATCCTTATTCAAGGACCTCCTTTTCGCACTGATTCGTAAATTCATTATAATACCAAAGCCTTTAACAAGCACATTTTAAAAAAAAATTAATCAAAGGTATTAGTTAAAATCTCATGTGGTTTTCATAATGTTCAAGAAGAAGCGCCGCACTACTCATCTCCTCTTGACAGATCCAACAAATGTGTTTTTCAACATGGCCTGATTGAGGGCCCTGGAAACCGGAAGTTGGTGTTGACGAGTTATCCTGACTATTTTCCTCAGCACCATTGTTAACTGGGGAACTCCTAACATGGGTTCTGTTTTGTATTTTAGTCTTCTTTGATCGAAGAGTGGTAATCTTACACCAAGTAGCCTCTCTCTCGCGTTTTCGATCACCAGTTCTTCTACTACACTCACTACTCAACTGTTCGCATCCACGAGTCCTCTCTCTTGTGTGTAAATGTCTTTTTTCATGTTTCCTTAGATTTCCGGTTTCGTTAAAACACCTCCCGCGCCGTTTAGATTTACAAGGCTTCTCTTCAGTATGGACTCTTTTGTGGTTCCTTAGAGTCGACAAGTGGGTAAAACACTTGCCGCACTGTTTGCACTCATAAGGTTTCTCTCCAGTGTGGACTCTGGTATGAATCCTTAAGTTTCCTGCTTGCCCAAAACACTTGCCGCACTGTTTGCACACATACGGTTTCTCTCCAGTATGGACTCTTTCGTGTGTCGTTAGATTGCATAAATGGTTAAAACGCTTGCCGCACTGTTTGCACTCATAAGGTCTCTCTCCAGTATGGACTCTTTCGTGTCTCCTTAGATGCACTGACTGGTTAAAACACTTGCCGCACTGTTTGCACTCATAAGGTTTCTCTCCAGTATGGACTCTTTCGTGTGTCGTTAGATGACCTGAATGGTTAAAACACTTGCCGCACTGTTTGCACTCATAAGGTCTCTCTCCAGTATGGACTCTTTCGTGTGTTCTTAGGTCACATGACTGGTTAAAACGCTTGCCGCACTGTTTGCACGTATAAGGTTTCTCTCCAGAGTGGATTCTTTTATGGGTCCTTAAATACCCTGCTCCACTAAAACACTTGCCGCACTGTTTGCACTTATAAGGATTCTTTTCAGAGTGGACTCTTTCGTGGACTCTTAAATACCACGCTTGTTTAAAACACTTTCCGCACAGTTTGCATTTGTTAGCTTTTCTGTTGGTTCCGGCATGAGTAAGTGGTTTGGACATCGTGTTTTTCTCTGTTTTCTCTTTTTCTGTACCTTTCTTTATTCCTAAAACCGAAAAATAACAAATTCAAAGTGATGTCTCCAGGCTTAAGCTACATTTAGCCTTGAGCAAGGGCTGTATTTTTGTGTTTAGCAGTCGATCGGTGATCAGCGATACGACTACTCGTCACATATAACAAATTCTTTTGCTGTTCCCACAACAATGGAAATCCCCATTATGACGCTATTTGTCATGAACTACAATCAGTTGTGATTTTTAGGCAATTTCTTTTTTTTTACTGTTTACTTTGGTCACGCACTACAACATATGACATATCGAAACCGCATTGTTGACGGTACCATTGTCTGCGCTTCTTTCATTACTGGCTCCTGGAAATAAGAGTACAAGGTATTCCAAGCCTGTGTTCCTCAAGACAAAAACAATCCGTGTATTAACGTATTAATCAATTTGAAGCCAACTGAGACGTAAAGTTTACTAATAAATCACAGGTGTTGCAAAAGCCTAAGGTGCTGTTAGACTAGGCAATTTTTTCTGCAACTTGCAAGGCAATGCTGACAAGAGCATTGTGAGCCAAGTTAAAAAATCCGTTTCACTTTGCAACATATCTCGCAACGTTCTGAAAAATAGAAAACTAGTCCATTTTTCCTGAAACACGCAACGCAATTTTTGGTTGCGAGACAGGTTGCCAAGAGGGGCTGTTTCACGCGCAAATCTTCTGCAACTTGACTCGCGACTCGCGACGGCGTTGCGCTACAAGTTGCAAAAAAACAACATGCCATGTGTAACAGTGCCTAAAGCCATCGCGGCAAAAACTAAAACAGCTGAATGAAATCGCTGTATGGAAAGAGGACAGCAGTTAATTCTCGTCTCCCACATGCTAGGCTTTTTTTAGGCGCTTCGCACCTCGCGAGTGTCCGCATTAAATGCAGTGGAGTTGTACTTTATTAAGTTAAAATGGCTGTGTGACTAATATTTAGTATTAATTTAAGAAGGCAAAAGATATGTTTGTGTTTATGGAAACTCAAAACAGTTGCCCTGTTTTTTTCTTAAATTACTCTACTAGTGCACTAAAAGTGTAGAGAAGTGCCTTTGGCCACGGATGGTCAGGATCGAAATAAACTGCAACTTGAAAAAATCGGGCCGTCATTCTACACTGATTATGAATTCACTTAATATCTTCTTCTTGGATTCTAAGAACATTATGTGTATAAGAGAGTGCTCTTAGTTCTGATTTAACCAGAATATTGACCCTACAACATTAAAATACCAGATACACTCGATTGAAGAACGTTGACATATGAAAAGTATAAACCCTTGACGATGAAACCTAATGGATTTATGGGTAAATGTATAATGACATTTACATATTCAAAAAAAAAGACTTTTCTTTGCAACTGATATTGATTGCAGCCGAGTTGCACGTGCTAATGGAAGCGGTGCAAGCCTTTCTGAAAGTGGCCAAATTAACTGAATAAGGGCCAATTTGAGCGCTATACACAAACATACAAGGCGAAATTTGCAAACGTTTGCATCCGTTCACGAAATTAACAACTTTGGTTGGAAAACTGTCCGGAAATAAGGAAATACCGCGTTGTTCCAGTTTTGTACGGAAACAATCACTCTCTGATTATGCAAATGTGGTTATACTGTATGAACACTTCCCGGAAAGCCCTTGGGTCTCACCTGCTACGGTCTACAGTTTTCCAGCACATGGTTTTTTCGAATCGAGTGTATACCCGTGACAAAGCCCCTTAAACGCAACCACTACAACAGTAAATAACTGCCTTTTTGGAGTTTTAATAACTCCGAAATGAAGGAGCTCCAGTGGAGAAATTATCGTCTGTTTTAACTCCCTGGCAAGTTACTGTCCATTTGTCAACTTCGGCTCCTTTCACAGAAAAAAAAAATTGTTTTCATGCTGCTCACTTTTTACTTACATGTAGGTGACAACCCTGAAGAAGACAACCCATCTACTAGCCTTGAAGTAGACAACTGTTTAAGCTAGATAACAAGAAACGTAAATAAAGTTATAATAATAATAATAATAATAATAATAATAATAATGATATTATTATTATTATTATTATTATTATTATTATTATTATTATTATTATTATTATTATTTCGTTTTACAGGAAGAAAGTTGTTGGTTTGGATATCGTTTTAAATTAATCAAGGCCGACCTAGCTCTTCCATGGAGTAGGAGGGACCTCTTTTACTCAGGCATACTGAATTTTGTTGTCGAAAAACGATAACCTTTTTTTTTTTTAATCTGGAAACGAAACTATGCCAATATTTCGGTTTTAATCAAAAACCTTCCTCAGGGCAACTCAGGAAAAACAACTGTAATATTGGCATAATTCCGTTTCAGTATTAAGATTACCTTAATTTGTTGTCGAAATACACCCCTAATGGAAGACATAACGCCTCCAAAGACAGAAAGAAGGATCTGTTGTCCGTACTAACCAGTTTTTCTACATAAGCAGGCTAATTTAAAGAAAATATTTTGGCATTACCATGCCAGTATGGCTCTTGAGTAACCAGAAAAAAGTGGCTTTTTCTTTCACGCTGTTTTAACAAACATAAAATAGCAATTTTACGAAGGATAAAGTCAGTTTGTTCTTTCATATCAAATAAAATAAATGACTGCTCTATTAGTGCCACATTTGCTTCTTACCACGATTACGTGAACTGAATGACGTCAGCAACTACAGTTGTAAACGTTCAGAAAACAGTGTTCCCAATGCCAAATTACTAAACTTTGGGGAATTATAGCCAACGGCCAAGGCCTACGATCTTGCTATTTTCTGTATGATATGTTTTATGTATTTACCGGTAATCTATTCTGAAGTCTTATCTGACGAACCAATCAGTCTAGAGTGAAATACACGAGACTAGCATCAAGTATGAGCCTCTGTATGGGTATTTCCGACGAAATCGAAGTCCCGACGATCGCTATTGATGAAACGACGACCTTAGCGATTAAAGCGACGATTAACAAATGATCACAAATTCTCGAATTCAGACAAGGCATTGACCCGTATTGTCAGTATTAAATGTGCCAGAGCTAGAAGATTTGAATATAGAAATTATCAGACATCTGACAACTGAAGAAATCTGAAAACTAAAGTCAAAACTGGTCCAGTTGATTAAAAAAAGGACCAAAAAGGTCCGTGACGTGTCTGCTAGTGGTTTAAAATAGGTCTCCGATCCGAATAAACAAGGGGGTTATTTTCTAAAGAAACTGTCTCCTCCCTGTTTCACTAGTGTATATCTTTTTGCATAAAGTGCATGTTATGCAATAGATAACATTTGCGGAGGTGCATGTAAAACGATTAGTGATTCAAATCGATCGCTTGGGTCCTGTCATTTTGTCTGCATTGTGAATGAAAGGACAAGTGTTGCATCGCTTGCGCGCACATTTAAAGCACCCGGTTCATCATCAGATTTAAGTACACTTCTATATTAAACTAGAAAGTTTCCTATGTTTTTGTCGCGTTTGAATGACATCAATGGGGGCTGTGAAAAGATCCTTCCTGTTTCATTGTCATTATGGAGTAACTTAAAGTCCTTTAAAATGATGTTTTTGGCTGCGAGGTTATGTGGATGGTAAGTGAGTGTAAATGGAATTCTCTCGTTCTCTTCCTTCTGTGACGTTTGCAGTGCTGACTGTCGAGCAACCTGTTGAGCACGGTGTTGAGCCGTGTTGACAACAAAATCAGGATAGCCACGCTTCTTGAAGAAATGGCGCATTTCCTCTGATTTGTTGGAAAAATCGGAGTCATCAATGCATAAACGTCGAAGTCTAAAAAAATGAGAGAACTGGATAGAGTTTTTGACGTGGGAAGGATGAGAGGATGGATGCAACAAATAATTGTGGGAATCTGTAGGTTTGTAGTGCACACTGGTGGATAGGCCGTCGCCATTGATTGATACTTTGATGCCAAGAAAGGCAATTGAAGTTTCGGAAATTTCCCAGGTATATTTCAGTGCCGGGTAAAAGGAGTTGACAGAAGTTATAAAATGGTCAAGTTCTTCTCTGCTGGATGACGTAGCGCCACTACTATCATGGATGTAGCGGCCGTAAAGTTCAGGTTTGGTCCCATTAAATTGGTTGAAAAATTGATTTTCGATGTAACCTACGAAAACATTGGCGTAGCTAGGTCCCATTTTGGTACTCACAGCGACGCCGTTGACCTGTTTGTAGTGGTTATCGGCAAATGAAAAGCAGTTCAGTGTCAAAACTAGTTCGGTTAAACGGGGCAGTGTTTCCGAGCTGGGTTCTTTAATAATGCGCTGATCGAAGAAAAACCTAAGTGCCTTCGTTATCGGGAATTACGGTATATAAAGAAGTAATGTCCATAGTAATAATGAGTTTGTTTCGTCAGAAAAATTGAAATCGAAAAAAATTTCCAATGCGTGGTTAGTATCTTTGATGTATGATGGTAAAGATTTAACGATATAGGCACCATAATCCTGTCTAAGTAACTAGAGTTAAGTTCAGTACGGCAACTACAGGCAGAAATAATTGGTCGGCCAGGATTGTTTGGTTTGTGAATTTTAGGTTTGAAGTAAGTACGTGAAGCCCTAGGAATAGTAACAATAACATTTTTAGCGGTCATTGGTAATCCTTGTTCAGTGTCAATGAGATCCTGAATAGTTTTGACAGTTTTTGGTTGGCTGAAGTGATATCTTTGTCAACTTTGGCATAAAGAGAGGTGTAGGAAAGTTGCCAAAAACGCGGTAGGAATGGCTGAAGTTAGAAGCCGTAGAGACAGAAGTGTAAGCAAACGAACATTTGATGACATGGTTTACTACTAAAAAGGTAACCTTGTCAACTTTAATCAACAGTGTCAATAGCGCGACCAATGATATGAATTTTGACCAATTATCGAGACAGTTATTGTCCGTTATTAGTAACAACATATTATTCAAGTTAAGCCAAATAACAGTAACTCTACCACGCAAAACAATTCTTGAAAAACAAGCGACGATTTGGTGGAAAACGCGCGACGAAATCGACGTCCGCAGGTACCCATACAGAGGCTCAAGTATGTCATTGAGATATCATCGGTTTTGATTTTACTTTTTTTGTGTTTTCTCTTATGTTTTGTGTTATCAGATGTTAAGAATTCGCACATCTTCCAACACATAAAAAGGTCAGAGACATGCAAAGCTTTGTATTCAGAAGGTTGCTTTTCAATTCTTGACACCGCCTCCACGTCTTTCCAACTCAAAATCAAGGAGGCTTTGTACATCGGGTGGGAAAAACCCTTGTTAAACAAACAAGTCAATTACGTCAATCTATCATTTTCATTTCAATTGTCCTTGTTATTTTCACTTTTTTCAGTTTTTTTTTTTTTGCGTTTTCAACACCAATGTATTTCAGTTATTCATATTCATATTGTTATTTAGTAATTAATATTCTATGTACATTGTATTAATATCACACCGACTAGCGGTCTAATCTGCATTTGAAACTGAAGATGGATGTAGATCATCCGAAACATGTTTTTCAAACTTATAATCGTGTGTCTTTATTTGAAGATTATTTCTTACCTGCTGTTTTTTCGTAAATTTATTATTTATTGATTACTCATTGATTAGTTATATTGCCTGTTATAAAACTAAAAAACTTTGTATCAATTTCCACTATTGTTGCACCAATATTTTTAGATGCCATTCTTATTTTATAAAATCTGTTACAGTCTACAACATATGAGAGGAAAGGAGATCTTACAACAACAAAATTTTACAATATGTAGAAAATGACCTTCAAGGCTTTGCGATTTTCAAGTGCCACTTAAAGGAAATTCTCTCATATGATCAAGTGTACCAGAGAAATGTAAAAATTGTGTCTCATTCAAGTTCAAAAGCAATTTTGTAGCCTATTGAATACCTATTAATGATATTGAATGACGACTTATTAATATGAACTTCTGTACATTGGTCAGACAGCTCCAACCACTGAGCTACTGGAAGACTAGTGGCAAGCAATGAAAAAAAAAGAGCTCCTACAAGTTCAAACTCAAGTGGCATAATCAATTTTACAATCTCAAGAACACAACCTCACAGCCTTGTTTGAAGGATTCCAAGTGCCACTTATTTTTGTACAAGTTACTTGAAGAATACCGAAAGGTTAACAACTGTCACACGAGAACTGTAAATGTTTATTTTCACAAAAAAAGTCAAACACATGATACTGAAACACACTTGTATAGCTTTCCCAGAAAATGTAAACGCCATTCATCTGATTGAGTAACATTCACTGAGTTGAAATAATTCACATAACATTGAAGAAATGTTATGTTAGACTGTGAACATATCTTACACAAATAATGTGGTCTGCAGCCACGAAATGATGTGAGTGAGCAATCCATGACAAAGCAATAACATCAACAATTAATCAATGACTAAAAATTTGGTGGACTACTGATTAGTCATTGATTACTAATTAGGTGCAATCCATGACTTAACTCAGTCAATGACTTATTGATTAGACACATCTGGAGTACTGAAACAAATTTTGACACTCAATGGGTTACTCCACTGTTGAGGAACAATGGAATTCTTTTGGGGAAAGGGTGAAGAATGCTACTATGCTAACTACAGGACCACTTTTATTCAGGCAGTAAATGAGTCAGCTTTTGTTATATTGTTATTGTTGTTGTTAACAGCAATAAAATACAACCAAATACTCTAAATGTAATAAAAACTGGAAAAATCAATTTTACAATTATTTTGTTAAAATGATAGAATTATGGCTAGATCCATACTATAAAGCCAAAACCAGTGAGAAAACAAACTCATACTATGATAACACAACAAAATTGACTTTTGACTTAAGGACTTTCAGTACTTACTTGTGCTTTTCAGAAAGCTGAAAATACATGCCTAAAGCTGCCAAAAGGCATCAATATTTTGAGTGAGGCCCAGTATTGCAGAATAGAGAGTTTTACTTTTGAGATATAATGTGCCAATCAATTCAAAAGTTCAACATCCCCCCCTGGGCAACCCCCTGGGCATTTGAACTTTTGAAGATTGGCTTGTTCAAATCCCCCCCCCCCCCCCTCGCAGCAAAAAAGCCATTCAAATGCCCCACCAATTAGTACTGAACTACCTCTCCTCAAAGACAAATTCCGTCTTCAATCAAACACTTTACATGCCTTTCAGAGAGAGATACAATGTATGCCATAATAACACCTTCAAACTTCTTTTAAAAACCCTTTTGAAAGAGTTATGCACTAGCAAAGGCACAATTCTATCTTGTAAATCAGTCAAACCCTGCAAAAACCGAAAAAAAACTCATGGGCGTATTACGTCAGAACATTGAGAGATAAATCCGGTTCAAATTCCCCACCCTTCCAATGCAACATTCAAATTCCCCCCTCCCTGGGCACAATACACAGTCAAATGCCCAGGGTATGCCGGGGGGGGGGGGGGGGAGTTAAAGTTTCGAATTGATCAGCGAATAAAGTGTATTGCTGTCTATTCATACACTTTTTACATGAAGTGTATATTCTGTATATTCCCACAGAACTAAGTTTTTCTATTTAGACTTCTCATGTAGTCAAATGTCAAAAGTGTATAAAATGTGTATTCTTGTAGACTTGACTCACATAAAAAGTATAATTATACACATTGAATGTCTAATATACGTCAACAGTTTATAGTTTAAAACTAAAGGAAGCATTTTTCTTTGAAAGTCTGAAACCCGATTTAAACATGCAAATTCAACATTTTAACACCTTTTTATTTTATAGTCGTTGCTCTTTCCGATGTCATACAGTGCCAGACACTTAGGTCATGTTCTATTGCGATTAGCCATTTCAACCAAAACTGGATTTGGTTGAAACAGTTAAGGTTCTGGAATAGAACACTTTTTCAACCGTTTTTGGTTGACATGCAGCTGTGACTGGACATAGTCATTTTCAGACTTCCTCAACTTCTTCTGCCAAGGCTGGCAAGATGGCAAAAGGCCAACTTGTTGCTTAGGTTGTCTCTCAAGAACTGTTACAAGAATTGGTTCTACCACATTGCGAATCGGTTGATGAATCAGAATATTTAGCAACATGTTTTGGCCATGTTTGTGACTGCATCAAGCGAGAAACCTCTCTCATATCAAGGTTATGAAAATCGTCATTTAAAAAGGGAGTCATCGTTGTTTGTTGACAATTTCACCGAGACAACAAGCACACTTGAAGTTTATGCAGAAAAACAATGATGCAAAGCATGAAAACTGATGCTTGCTAACAAGTCAGTGGACGCTACCCATCATTTTCAACCGTTTCAACCAAGCTCTGAGCTGGTTGAAAAAGTTGATCAACCAAACCAACTGAAAACGGTTTTTCCCCCATATAACACGCAAAAACTCAACCAACCAAACCAAGTAAAAACGGTTGATTCCAATAGAACACGGCCTTAGCTGTAACGATTTTTGTAGGCACCTTATTTTGTAACAGTATTTGTATGACGCAGTACCACAGGTAGCCCAAGCTCAGTATGACAGGGGCACGTGTGTTACCGTTCCTTTTTGCATACATTATGACCTCAGTAAAATATAAGAGTTTGTATGAAAAATGCTACAAATACGCTTTAATTACCACAAATGCGAAATAATTCCCATTAATAAATAGTTCACCTCGTTTCTGTGTTGTATTAATTGCTATTTAAGGGCCTTCTAAGGTGATTTGAAGCGGTTTGAGCGAGAATAAGCGTCCTTGATTATTTGCACCTAACACTTGATAAACGAAGCGAAAGGTAACACACTGTTAGCCATCATGTGACCGATTCAAAGTTATATATTTGCTGTAAATCTCGAATTTTGGCACCTCTCTCCAAAATTTTTCGAGACACCAACAGCTTTACGTTGTAACAACAGATAGATACCAAAAAGTCCAACATTTGTGTCCTTTCCCTTATCAAAATCACTATTTTCAATCTCTCCACCTTGTCAAACCATCCGTGTGGCGAACTGTTTGCGACTGCAAATTTCTGATCTCTTTCCATTGAAAGACTTGCACAATAGGTGCTTATGACAGTGAATAGGAGGTGTAATTGACAAATTACATGCAAAATTTGCAAGTCGGACGTGACGCGTGCGAAATGTACAACTTGTGATTAACGCAAGTTGTAGCGCCAAGTAGTTATACCGGGAAAAACCTACCCTGCGAGCAGTGGTTCCCAGCGAACGAGAGGACGAGGAACCACTGCAAGCAACCGTTTAGCGCCATCCCCAACTCTGGATGAATAAATTAACTCACAACCAGGAAAACCGGTTTCAAACCGGTTTGACGCTTGCGCTAAGGCTTAGGACCACTGTGATTCATTATTCAAGGCTCCTGTTGGTTATCGTACGAGCCAAGCAAAAGATATCCAAACAGATAGAACTGCTGATCAGGCTTATTCACCGATATTTTACCTCATTACGGAGCGCATTCTTCACCCGCTAATTTATAAATGCAACGACTGGACTCGCTCTGCAGTGCTGGTAGGGATGCTAAAGCGAAAGCTTCAAAGCCTTCGATGCCTAAGAACAACACTTCGATTTATTTCCATAAATTAATCCCTGGAATTGCAGAAAAGGAGGAGAAATATTACAAGGTTTACAAACAGAAAATTTAAAAATCAGATCTGCTAGTGATACAGGCCACTCAGCTATCTTCTGTATCTTCAGTGAGTTTTGTTTTCATCAATTAATTCGTGTATATTTAAATTTAAATGAATATCCATTGCTGTAATAACAAAGAAAATAAAAGCTATTGATAAAAAAGTTTTTTTGCATCTGAAAGGAATGTGAAATGTTCTCGCTTTATCTAGTGCTGATTTTCAAAACATTCATGATCAATCCTACGTTTGTTTGTACATGTAAATACAAATGAGAAACAATTTTCCGTGAGCGCTCGCTGAATATTTTGTGTGGCGCGCTGAATATTTTGAGGAGGCTCACTTTAATACTAACACAAACATTCCTTGATTTCTTGGTCATTAAAAAGCCACCAAAAATTAATGCTAAAATAATCGAAAGCCCTTTTACTAAAATAGCGAAGACATTTCTGCAGCTTCAGGCTACAATTTATATTTTGACCAGTTCAACTGTTGACCTTTTGTCGAGCATTCGTCCAGGGCGCATGTTTGCTCTGATTGGCCAAAATCTGACAGCTCAGACAATGGGCACTCCGTCACTCGTGCATGCTCAACAGAAATCCAAATGGTTGCTTGCAGTGGTTCCTCGTCCTCTCGTTCGCCGGGAACCACTGCTAGCAGGGAAGGAAAAACCACACGTGGTTAAATAAATTCAACAGCAAAAAACACATTTACTTTTATACTTTGATCTTGAACACAAAAAAGCTAAACAGAGGTCTTTTTTGACACCCTCTGATAGTATTGAAGATTGATGTTCGAAATGCCACTATGTGTAGTACGTCAGTAATTGTGATTTTTTTTTCAGTATTATCAGCAAGGGTTTTTTAAAACTTTTAACAGCAAAAAGTAATCGGCCATTTGGACCACGGTTCACGTGGCACTTTCAAATTTCACATGTAATTTGTCGAATTTTTCCTCCCACACAAGGGATATTTTTGTCCTCAGTGCCCATGGTGCAAGTCTTCCAATGATAAGAGATCAGACATTTGCATTTGCGAACAGTTCGTCACACGGATGGTTCGATAAGGTGGAGAGATTAAAAATTGCGATTCTGATAAGGGAAAGGACGCGAATATTGGACTTTTTTGGTATGCATTTGCTGTTACGATGTAAAGCTATTGGTGTCTCAAAGAATGTTGGAGAGAGGTGCCAATATTTGAGATTTACAGCAATTAAAATAACTTTGAATCGGTCACGTGATGGCTAACAGTGTGTAACCTTTTTGCTTCGCTTATCACGTGTTAGGGGCAAATAATCAAGGAGGCTTATTCTCGCTCAAAACGCTTCAATTCACCTTAGAAGGCCCTTAAATAGCAATTAATACAACACAGAAACAAGGTGAACTATTTATTAATGGGAATCATTTCGCATTTGTGGCAATTAAAGCGTATTTGTAGCATTTTTCATACAAACTCTTATATTTTACCGAGGTTATAATATATGGAAAAAGGCACAGCAAACACACGCGCCCCTCTTATAGTCAGCTTGGGCTACCTGTGGCGGTACCAGAGACGTTGCAACGGGTTTTGTATTAGCTATTGTTATACGTCCACTGTATACAAAGTATATCTCACTGCAATTTCGAAAAAAGACACTACCAGAATATTACACACAATATACACTGCTAGTTGACGTCAATCTAAACTGTATATTCTGCAATACCGCGGCTTAGTGGATATTTTTTAAATTCCGAAAACGGCGTGCAAAACATTTCGATTCAAACGTCTAATTGAAATCGTTCTTTGGGTTTTCGGTCGATCAATCCTAGCAACCAACAAACGTTATTATCATTAAGGAATCAAAAATTTCTCATCTTACCTTCAATGGAAGAAACGTTAGCGTTTGTTTCCACCTGACCAGCTCTTGGATTCGACATCTTGCAGTCAATACCGACGATAGCAAAAAATTTTTTGGGATCACTTTCTGAGTGAGCTTAGAAACCAGGCTCAATTCAGTAACCAAGCCTCCTGATGGCCTCGTTTCGTCCTCCCGGGCCTAACGGGTTGAGGTGTTATCGCACCGGAGGGGGACAGGGAAGGGAAAATTTTTATCACTTTCGCGGGAAAACGAAATTTGGAAATTAACTATTAACTTTTCTGTGATTTTCGCTGCAAAGAAAATTTATTTTCTAGCGCTGCACTCAGTTTGTTTACGGATTTTAGGTGTCTCATGGAACACAAATTGCGCGAGCTCTACGATTTGTAGAGGGTCCTGAAGGGGGGGCCCGGGGGGGTCTAAATCCCATTTCCCAGCCCAAATTTTGCCCAAATCCCAGTTCCCAGTCCAATTTTTTTCCACAAATCCCATTCCCAGTGCCACAAATCCCACTGCAACTTAAAAGTCTTAAAAGAAGTCAAAGTGAAAGCAATTAACCAAACAGCTGCATTTTTTGTTCTAGCACAAAGATAAATAAAATAATCAATACAGACGTTTTTTCCCTCCAACAGCTTCGCCTGGCCTGCTTGACTTCGGAAACTCGGACATTTGTTGAGTAAATCTTTGCATATGCCAAGTATACGAAGCTTTATATGACGAGAACCCTTCCCTCCCCAAAAGGCATTTGAAAGAAATGCTCAGTCTAATCTTAAAAGAATATTAAAATTCAGTCCAATTCAATGGAAAAGGCCATCTACAAACTGGTGGAACTGCCATGGGAGCAAAAATGGCCGTGACTTTTGCAAATATTCCATGCCCAAAAATAGAAAGAGAAATAAAGATAGAGCTACAAAAAAACTGCTAGTGTGGAAAAGATGTATTGACGACGTGTTCTACCTTGTGGAATACTGTCATAGAGAGAATAGAAAGATTCAGTTGAAAAGGAAAATACACATTCCACCCAACTATCAAATGTACGACTGAAATTTCAGAAACAGAGATTTCATTCTGGGACACAAAGGTGTACAAAGTTGAAAATGCAGATTTGACAAATTGAGTGGCGGAGAATTGAGCGGCCGCTAACCATTAGATTTGTAGAAGCACTAGTCTCGAAAAGGCTTGGGAGCTTAGTTGAACCATGAGGTCGAGAAGAAAATAAACATGTTGTGAAGTTAACTTTAAAGTCTTTAGTTTTATTTGGTCTATCCAACAAAGAATCTATCGTTGACATGCAAACCCATTACAAGTAAAAAAAATATACGGAACGACTGATCCTTACGGCAGTTAAAGAAACGAAGACACAGAAGACGAAATACGTAAAGCAAAAAAATGTATGAAACAAAAAATTGCCCGATATTTCTGTTTGCAAAACAAACCTTCTTCAGGGGCTACAAAAGTAGAATGAGTAAATACGTTATAGGACCGTTAACATAAAAGTTTAAAAATTTAAAATAAATGAATATAATAGGTTGGTAGTTGAACAAGAAGTGTCATTAATGTAGCTCATCACGTCTGTTTAATCCTTGCGGTTCAAGTGTCTTGGCCTTGTCAATTAAGTGTGCCTCACGTGCTTTTCTTACGGAGTCGCGGTTAGTATGTATTAGTTCCAAGGGAATGAGACGGATGTCGTTGACGGAGTGCCCGGGTAAGTTGAAACGTTCCGAAACAGGGGTTGGGTTAGCAAGCTGTTGATGATTTTGGACGGAACGACGATGTTCGCCAAAGCGATCGTGAAGATGTCGTTTAGTCTCCCCAATGTATTGGCAAGGCAAGTTACATGTAGCGCATTTTTTACATTCAATTAAATAAATAAGGTTTTTAGATTTACAAGTTAAAGTGTCTTTAATACGTCGTTCTTCGTTAGTAGAAAGAAAGATATATTTGTCTTGCCCATCTTGTAAGAAAGGACACGTGAGGCAACGTGGATGCTTACATCTGTAAATGCCAGCGGTCGATCTTTGATCTTTATTTTTGGGGTCACGCAATCTGGTGCGAACCAATAGATCACGCAGACTGGCACTTCTTTTGTAAGCAAGGACTGGTGGGGAGGAGAATGTTTGTTTGCAGTGGTTTGAAGATTGGAGAATGCCCAGATGTTTCCGCACAGTAGAAGCAGGGTTAGGAAGAGCGGGATTGAAGGTAATAACGAACCGTACTCGGTTTGCGTTGCTATTTTGTTCTCGTGGTTTCAAGGTTTCGTGCCGTGGGATGCAGCGGACGCGATTAATTTCTTTTGTTAGGAAGGATTGATTGTAGCCGCGTTTAACGAGATAAGCAATGAGTTCTTTACAGCATTGATCAAAGAAGGTGTCTGTGGAGCATATGCGACGTAATCGCAAGGCCAGGCTAAAAGGGATAGTTCGCTTCGTGTGATTAGGATGGCATGAAGATTTTAGAAGATACTGATGCTTGTCTGTGGGTTTCATGTGAAGATCGGTTTGGATTTCGTTGTTGTGAAGGTGAACTTGAACGTGCAGGAACGGGAGGGTTTGATTGCGGGAACTTGAATACTCGTGAGTAAACTTGGTGGTTGGGTGGATTGAGTTTAAGTAGCTAATGAAGGTCTTGATATGTTCTTCGCCCTCCGTCCACACCATGAAAATGTCATCGATAAACCTCCGCCAGACAAAGGGTTTGTAAGTGGCGTTTTCGATGGCTTGTTGTTCAAATTTGCCCATGAATAAATTTGCGTAGGAGGGTGCCATGCGCGTACCCATAGCTGTGCCATGAATTTGTGGAAAGTCTTGGTCGTTAAAAGTGAAGTTGTTCATTGTGAGGATCATACGGATGAGGTCACAGATTCTTTCAGTGGGAAGTGATTTGTTTTGGCGTGTATTAAGAAAGTGGCGGCATGCTTCTATTCCTTCCTTGTGGGCTATGTTGGTGTACAGTGAAGAAACATCAAGTGTAATGAGGATGGCATTATCGGGAAGAGGTCCTAGGTTCTGTAACTGGAGGGGGGAGCGTTGCCTGACGCCACTAAAAACGGCTGCGTAGGAGACTACCGTTTCCGGGAACACCTACGAGACGTTGAAGGAAATGACAAGGACGCATTCAAACTAATCGCCCGACATTTCAACCTCCCTAATCGTTCTAGCCAACACATGACAATCTGTGACCTTTCCCTACACCAGGGGAACACGGAAAGCCGTAAAAATCTAGAACAAAATCCACTTTTCAAATTGGCACACTTAATCCCACGGTACCATCGAACGCTTGTTCATTCAACTAATTAAAAAATAGCGTAGCTCCACCACTCTCCATATAAACTAAGTGCAACCCACAATTCCTTGATTCGCTCTGCCGAAGGGCTAACGCTCGAAACGTCAGCTTTCATTCTCTTTATAGTGGCCAATTGACCTGATCAACTCAGTTGATAAATCCAAAGTTTTGTGTTTCACGTCCCCGCCGACGCAGCACCACAGTTTCTTTAGAAACTAACCCCCTTGTTTGTTTGTACAATAAAAGTCTACAACTCACTCACTTGTTCATCCTCTTCGTGCCGAGTGGCCCATAAGGCCTCAAGTCTACAATATCAGATAAAACATTGTTCTTTGTGAACTGCTCTAATTGTTGTGTGGAGGAGTCAGTCTACCTACAATACACTTGCTGCAGATTAGCATGTTAATCACTAGCCTCCGTAGCAGGCATAAACGGGAAAGGGGAAGGGGAGCGAAAACGCGGGAGAAAAATGGGGGACGAAATTTTGGGGGACGACATTCTCGTCCCCAGAGCTACGCGGCTTTTTTTAAATTACGTCTCTTGTAGCTCTGGTAACGGCCAAAAATTTATTTTTTTTTTGATTGGCCGATTCAAACTGTATGTGCAACAACGTAAAAATTTTTTGGCTTCTACGCATAACGTTTTATTTCCGATTGAATTAATCAGGGCAATATATTGACTTGATCAATTTCCACGCAAAGAATGCAGCATAAGGCAGATTAAGCGACTAAATTTTGAATTCAAAGTGTTGAGATTGTCGCTAAATGCCAGCGATTCTTTCCTCGCTACAGCATTTTCTACAAAACTACAACTTGCCCATAAATAAACTTACATGTAACTGTCTCATCAACTTTTGTAATGACCTTTTGAGTCGATGTTTGCAAACTTGGACGCCAAATGCTTCTTAAAATTTTTGATGGGGTAAAACGTAATACAGTATAGCGTTTAGGGGTGGCGAAACGATAAGTACACATTTGACATTCTCATACAACAGAAATCAGACGAATGTAATAAAATAACTGTACAATTCAATATAACGCAAATGCAACAATATTATACCTTTAATCAGGCAAGATACAAATCCAAAACCCGTGAGCAAAATGCAGGGACAATCGCTCCTCTGAACAACTACAGCACGAAAGGGAGCTTCTTAAGTTTGTTCCTTTAAAGCTCCAGGTTTTCCGCTAATTGCAGGAGATTAAGAGGGTCCCGAATAGCTTTTAGTCGATCCATAAAGCACCACGACTCGATCGATAGGAATTCAAATTTCTCAGTTGTTGTCAGAATTGTCATGCCCAGAGCTCCACGGACGAGAACGGAGCAGGCGCAATAGCACCTTAACGAATTAGACATGCGCTACCGGATGTCGTGAATTTCACGACATCCGGTAATGGCTGATACCAGAGCCTTACGATCCCACCGCTGACAGAACAGATCGTAGGCTCTGGGAACGAGAATGTAACCGATAGTAACCGTTATTATTCAAATTTCTGAGGCTGCGCACAAAAGCCGGAAGTCCGTGATTCGAGGACTTCCTGCTTCGGTCCCTGCCAGAGGTCTCCACCCTTGGCGCAGACCAAAAGGATCGTGGGCTCTGGGGACGAGAATGACAAAACTAAAGCTTGTCTCATCAACTTTTGTAATGACCTCTTGATGTCCATGTTTAAAAACTTGGGCGCCAAATGCTTCTGGAAATTTCGATGGGGTAAAACGTAATACACTATAGCGTTTAGGGGTGGCGAAACGATAAGTACACAGTCGACATTCTCATACAACAGAAACCAGACGAATGTAATAAAATAACTGTACAATTCAATATAACGCAAATGCAATAATATTATACCTTTAATCAGGCAAGATACAAATCCAAAACCCGTGAGCAAAATGCAGGGACAGTCGTTCTTCTGAACAACTACGGCACGAAAGGCAGCTTCTTAAGTTTGTTCCTTTTAAAGCAGGTTTTCCGCTAATTACACGAGATTAAGAGGGTCCCGAACAGCCTTTCGTCGATCCATACGCATAAAGCACCACGACTCGATCGATAGGAATTCAAATTTCTCAGTTGTTGTCAGAATTGTCATGCCCAGAGCTCCACGGACGAGAACGGAGCAGGCGCAATAGCACCTTAACGAATTAGACATGCGCTACCGGATGTCGTGAATTTCACGACATCCGGTAATGGCTGATACCAGAGCCTTACGATCCCACCGCTGACAGAACAGATCGTAGGCTCTGGGAACGAGAATGTAACCGATAGTAACCGTTATTATTCAAATTTCTGAGGCTGCGCACAAAAGCCGGAAGTCCGTGATTCGAGGACTTCCTGCTTCGGTCCCTGCCAGAGGTCTCCACCCTTGGCGCAGACCAAAAGGATCGTGGGCTCTGGGGACGAGAATGACAAAACTAAAGCTTGTCTCATCAACTTTTGTAATGACCTCTTGATGTCCATGTTTAAAAACTTGGGCGCCAAATGCTTCTGGAAATTTCGATGGGGTAAAACGTAATACACTATAGCGTTTAGGGGTGGCGAAACGATAAGTACACAGTCGACATTCTCATACAACAGAAACCAGACGAATGTAATAAAATAACTGTACAATTCAATATAACGCAAATGCAATAATATTATACCTTTAATCAGGCAAGATACAAATCCAAAACCCGTGAGCAAAATGCAGGGACAGTCGTTCTTCTGAACAACTACGGCACGAAAGGCAGCTTCTTAAGTTTGTTCCTTTTAAAGCAGGTTTTCCGCTAATTACACGAGATTAAGAGGGTCCCGAACAGCCTTTCGTCGATCCATACGCATAAAGCACCACGACTCGATCGATAGGAATTCAAATTTCTCAGTTGTTGTCAGAATTGTCATGCCCAGAGCTCCACGGACGAGAACGGAGCAGGCGCAATAGCACCTTAACGAATTAGACATGCGCTACCGGATGTCGTGAATTTCACGACATCCGGTAATGGCTGATACCAGAGCCTTACGATCCCACCGCTGACAGAACAGATCGTAGGCTCTGGGAACGAGAATGTAACCGATAGTAACCGTTATTATTCAAATTTCTGAGGCTGCGCACAAAAGCCGGAAGTCCGTGATTCGAGGACTTCCTGCTTCGGTCCCTGCCAGAGGTCTCCACCCTTGGCGCAGACCAAAAGGATCGTGGGCTCTGGGGACGAGAATGACAAAACTAAAGCTTGTCTCATCAACTTTTGTAATGACCTCTTGATGTCCATGTTTAAAAACTTGGGCGCCAAATGCTTCTGGAAATTTCGATGGGGTAAAACGTAATACACTATAGCGTTTAGGGGTGGCGAAACGATAAGTACACAGTCGACATTCTCATACAACAGAAACCAGACGAATGTAATAAAATAACTGTACAATTCAATATAACGCAAATGCAATAATATTATACCTTTAATCAGGCAAGATACAAATCCAAAACCCGTGAGCAAAATGCAGGGACAGTCGTTCTTCTGAACAACTACGGCACGAAAGGCAGCTTCTTA
Source organism: Siderastrea siderea (assembly GCA_964030785.1). Classification (NCBI taxonomy): domain Eukaryota; kingdom Metazoa; phylum Cnidaria; class Anthozoa; order Scleractinia; family Rhizangiidae; genus Siderastrea; species Siderastrea siderea. Next base: position 45,604,132 of record OZ034971.1, on the reverse strand, counting down.
AGTTTGTTCCTTTTAAAGCAGGTTTTCCGCTAATTACACGAGATTAAGAGGGTCCCGAACAGCCTTTCGTCGATCCATACGCATAAAGCACCACGACTCGATCGATAGGAATTCAAATTTCTCAGTTGTTGTCAGAATTGTCATGCCCAGAGCTCCACGGACGAGAAGGGAGCAGGCGCAATAGCACCTTAACGAATTGGACATGCGCTACCGGATGTCGTGAATTTCACGACATCCGGTAATGGCTGATACCAGAGCCTTACGATCCCACCGCTGACAAAACAGATCGTAGGCTCTGGGAACGAGAATGGGGGGACGAGGGAACACGTTCTCTCGTCCCTAACCCCCAGTCCCCCATTTTTCTCCAGCGTTCTTGCCTTCCCCTTCCCCGCTTACGCTCGCTTACGCCTGCTTAGCCTGTTCGAGGCGTTCAGATAGTGGAGCGCGAGCGAAAATTAAAGCGGGCGAAAGAGCGGGAAAAAACGAGGGGAGACTGGGGAAGAGTACGACCTCTTCTTCAGTCTCCCCTCGTTTTTCTCCTGCTCTTTCGCTCGCTTTATTTTTGCTGGCACTCCACTATCTAAACGCTTGGAACTGGCTAACGCCTGCTGCGCAGACCTTACACTAGAGCTCTGACCTTTGAGAAAAGCAATCAGAAAACCATTACTGAACAAGGCACGAAACGCCCTACTTTAACTAGGAATTACAATGGTTTTCCTGGATTACCTTTCTGCTAATCGTCGCGTTCATAAAAAACTCCCACGTGCATCCCTTAATGTGAGATTTGCACCATAGATGCACTTTAGGTTTGTGCATGTCGCCAGGTAGTTGAGATTATTTGCTTCTTTCATTGATAAAGGGAGAATTGTCGGAAAACCAACCAAAAAAGTCTAATTCGACAAATAAAAGGCTCCGATTCCGCGGTTTTTTGAATTTTACATTAGCCAATGTGCTAAACAACACCTTTACATTCCCCCAAGATAGACCCACATTTTTAAGAACCACTTTTTCGAATTTTGAAAAATTTGCCCTAGACTTTCATGTCTTGTACTAGACTCAAAACTCAAAAAGGCACATTCTCTTTTTTTGGACAGACCCTTTGAAAGAAAAAGTCGTTGTTCTTCCAAGAAATTGTTTTTTTGCCTGTCCGAAATCAACCCCGTTTTTTAAGAACATAAAAGACCAGTTAAATTGAACGTCTCTCTGCTGCGCTTTGGGTATTATGAAGATAATTACTTTTATTTTATGGGCTCCTGTTTTAGGTCGTTAAATTTTTTTTCCTTAACCAGCATATCTTTTAGTCAGAAAGAGTTGTTTTTCCGAAAAAATGTCGGAAAATCATCAAAAATGACATTTTTTTTCCTCAGAATTTTTCAAACACCACAAAATCTCAAAATTCAATTGAACATGAAGGGGTTTGAGCTGCGCAAAACCTATTATGCAAATTAGCTGAGGGCACATTCAATGTGCCCGCAGCTAATTTGCATAAGTAACTTTATGCCATGGTTTGACACCTTTTAGCTTTATGAAGATGGGATGAGGTGTTATTTTAATTAGTTGTGTCCTGTAAAAGTTGACAATGCTGAGTGATGTTTATTACAATTCATTGCGGATAAAAATAATTTGGCTTCTCGGTCACTTTGTTTAGTCTAAAAATTGATCGATGTCAGTTTCTTGCTCGACCTACATACAAATCAATGCAACTGTAAAGACAATTACGCGCAGCTTTCTAAAAGGCATCGAGGAGAATTTGCAGGTTTACGTAATGATCAAATAAATTCCCGTCAGAGAATTCTCACACAAAATTATGATTCTGTTTTGACAGCCTGCCCAGGAAAATCTAATAAAATCGCAATTGCATGCATCAATCGGTTTTGATTGTCAAAAAGGACTATGGTGGCGGTCTAGCAAAGAAAATATATCACAAAACTGAAACGACGAACATCATTACAAACTGCGTGACAAGACCGAATAATTCTCTGGTCCTGTTTTAGGTTTCGTTTCCTGGCGTATGGTAACAAATCGTGCGACTCAAGCCTTTTGTGTTGCTAACACTCGACAGAGCCAAAAGGAGGTTACTTTAAAATTCCAGGACTTGCGCTGACTGCACTGGTTCTTTCCTGTAATAATTTTTGCTTCACGACGTGATCGCTTTTCTCCGGCATAAATGTAATCATGTCATGCTGTTTTAAAAATAATCGGAAGGACACGTACCGACCGCCAGTGTTGATATAATTCTCTTCATTGCTGACAGAAGTGATTGGCGTAAAATAACGTTTTTAATGAGTACATGCTGCGATTTTTTTTTCATGGCCTCAATCTAAAAACACATTTTTCTATAACCCTTGGACATGTTCTAACAATTTATACGTTTTCCATGTTCAAGCTACAATGTCGTCTTTGTTGGATTTTGACTTCAACTTTCCCACCTCTTTTTTCAACTTGACGAATTGGTAAAGTAGTTCCTAGTAAAAAATTGCTGAAAAATTGGGTTGAACGCAATAGACACGTCATTCACATTTAACTTAAGTCTAAAGAGTTGCTTAATATATCCAGAAAATTTCGGCTTCACAGGTGCAGAGTTTGTTGAATTGATATATGCATGAACATGAGCAACCCCAAGGGTCGTCAGAAAAGGCGATTTGTTCTTGGAGAGGACCTAAAAGCGGCAATTTTTGGAGATACCCCCTCTAGATAAAAACACCTTCTCTATCAATGCAGCTTTGACATGTCATAGCCAATCCGTCAAGCTATGTTATGTTTAAAACTGACAAGAAAATGATAAAATTACACTGGGCTAATCCTCAGATAAATTTTGATCTAAAAAAATTAAAAAATCACACTTTTTCATTTCAGCTATAATTATTTTCCATCAAAAGGATTTTGGGGTTATCCCTTGAGAAATTTCCCGGACACCTTATGTCTTGCCATGTAAACATACAAAAAATTTCGGGATTTTTCAACTCAAAACTATACCAGATATTTCACTTTTAAACCCGAAATTTTGGCATTTTTGGTGTCGGAAAATTAACTCCGAACTTCAGAGCTTATATCTTTACTTGGTTTTGGGCGTTTGTAATAAAACAAGCTTCATTTTAAAGAGAACCAGAACTTAAACAAGTTGTTGATGTATTAACTCTTAACTCGGTACTCTTTTTGAGAAAACAATGATAAACGACAAAAATGTCCGAAAATCAACACTACCATCGTCACTTACTTGGAATGCTTTTAAATTGAACTGCGTTCGAGATAAAAATACCAAACTTAGTGATTGGCCTCAAATGGACCTGGGCTTTCTATCAGAGCGAAAATAACTTAACAGTTTTTTCTAAATCAGCAAGTTTTGGCCTCTCCAAGTTCTAACACTTTTATATGAAAATAAAACCCTTAAAACGTTGTTGAAGCCAAAAAAGCACACGTCCTTCCCAATTTGGTAGCTCTATTAAGTTCAATCCTATTACATTAGCCAAAAAACCCTGATAATGAAAGACGTTTCTTGAGGAGATAAATTTGCAGGATTCGAAGCTTTGGGTGTACCTCATAGAAAATTCACAAAAAATTACAATTTCGGTATTTTTCTCTGAGTTTTTAATATCTTTCTTTTAAAAAACGTTTCACACTTTTTGCAACTTAATTGCTTGTCTTGTTGAAATTCAGCTGAGAAACTTCAACCCAAACATTGCTGTTTTTCAAAAAGGCGTTTTTGGAAAGAAAACATGGATGACAACTTAAACTTAACATAACCCAACAACCAAACAAGATAATGGCGTTCAAAGGAGTTGAGTGTTAAGATCTATCATCTTGTAATAAGCCTGCAGTATCTCATAAGAAATCATTAAAATGAACTAGAGATATCCTTGAAATAAGTGGGTCACTATCATTTCTGTCACAAATTGCAATACCTCTCTTTAAGAAATCGTAATAAATTTTAATTTCACTTTTTTCTGTTTCCTTTTTAATACATTACACTCTTATACATTAGGTAGCCTAAGAAAACAGCCGACGTTTCGCGAGGTCGCCACTTAAGCCCTCGCAAAACGACGTCTGAGTAACGAGCGCAGAAATTCCTTACTGATGACGTGCACTACCCAGATCTTGGTAGTGCTTCTGATTGGTTGAAAGAAATTTCCCTTGCGGCACAACCAATCAGAAGCACTATACCAGGACTGGGGAGTGCACGTCATCAGTATGGAATTTCTGCGCTCGTTACTCAGACGTCGTTTTGCGAGGGCTCAAGTGACGACCTCGCGAAACGTCGGCTGTTTTCTCAGGCTATACATTAGGTAGACGTCTCAGTAAGTTTTTTGTCTTTTGCCTTAATCGTTTTGGAGTTACTGAACCCTATTTGTATCCAACGTTCAAGAATGACGCTTTTTTGAGAAAACAAGGTACGCAAAGTTTTTTGGCAATATTAAAAAAAATCAGTTAAGGCCGTCTTCTTAGAACAAATTATAGCTCTTTAACAACACAATAACATACTAAAAGCTCTTTTCAAAATGTTTAATTTGTAAAAAGCTACAAACTTTCAAACTTAGAGTGATATTAACATCTTTTAACAGAATTTGGCTGAGAAGTTTGATGGCCAATATCTTGACAACAAATTAAGATAAACTGATAACCTCGTTTCAACAAACAGGAAGCAATTTAACTATCCAGAGAGTCTTATAAGGCTCTTCTGCCGCTGCCGGACGTGTTTGAATTCTAACTTATCAAATAGCCCTTTTCACAGTTACCTTTTGTCATTTGCATGACAATGTATTTGAACGTGGATGTAAGGCAATTTCGGGCAATTTTGCACTTTTTGCCCGAAATTGCCTCACATCCACGTTAACATACATTGTCATGCAAATGACAAAAGGTAACTGTGAAAAGGGCTATTGTTTGTACATGGTAAGCGTGGGACTTAAGGGTGCTCTGTCTTACTATTGGTGTTATTTGTAAGCCATTTTCACAACACTTGAGGTTCTTTTTCGCCAAAATCTATGTACTAGACACTGCAAGGATGCCAATGAAACAAGTCACAAGTTAATACCTTTGTCTCTTGTTCAGACGATCATTAATTGAGACAAAGGGGGGACCAGGAAACCAGCATCATCCCTTCTAATGCAAGAAATAAGTATAATGAACATATTGTGACAGCGTAACAGGCGCTCCGTCGGACAAAAATCCATTCCTCAAACATCTTCATTTGTCATTAGTTGAAATTGTCTCCAACATAGAAGAAGAGAAATGCATTCAAAGCGCCTGTCCTGCACTTGTCTACAGCATCCGAGGAACCATTTGAAGAACTATGAGGAACCATTTGACATGTTCTGTCTTGCATTTCTAAGCATCTTCAAATAAAATGAAAATTTTATTGTCAATTTATTGCCTGTAAGGTCTTGATAAACTTCTTTATAAACTTTCCATGTGCCACACCTTCCCTAATGCAGCTAAGAATGCTTCAATATTAAAAATTTCCACGTGCCCAACACCTACAGAAAAGTTAAAACCAACGTTAACCCAGATAAAAATACTGGAAACGTAGTTTTCTCACCAATTTCTTTTTAAAAATGCAACAAAAAAGTTTGTTGATTAGCCGACACTTTCACATTATCAAACAAGGCAGCTAAACAAATTCAGGTTTAACAATTATACAAAACAAATTGTACCAAAGAGATGCAATAAACGCTGTTCTTTCTTAACCATAGGAGCTATAGTCATTCGACCTCCATTTTCCACGACGGAACTAAGTTTAAAATTAACCTTCCTAAAAACTGTCAGAAAATCAACGAGCCAAAAAATCGCACTGTCGGAAAATCAACATACAGTCGGACAATCAACAACAAACGTCCGAATATCAACATCAAATGTCGGCATATCAACAATTGAGTCGGAATATCAACAAAACTGTCCAAAAATCAACAAGGAATATAACCCTAAACCCTAACCCTAACCCTAACCCTTATTGGATACAAGGAATACAAAGCATTACAACGTAACTCTAACTTGCTTACAAAATACGCTGATGCTCCGAAACTAGTAACGGGATCGTAACGGAAACAAATCATATGTTTTTCGTGGTGCTCAATAAGCACTGGTATAATGAATATAAACAAACACAAACATTCTATATCTAGTGTTTTTTTTTTTTCTTTTAGTGTTATATCATTTAATCCTTTCAGGAAATTTTTAAGGCTCGGAAATTTGGCATGGGATTTTTTGGGGGTTAATTTTGGATTTTTGGGTTTTGATTTTGAAACTCGGTGTACCCCCCCCCCCCCCCCCCACCTCAGTAATATTTACCCTGCAAGCAGAGATTACTTGGTCGCCCTATGTTCCGGCGGGCGAATAAGTAACTTCTCCGTAAAACCGTCCGATTCTTTGATCTACCGCCGTCCAGGATTTTGGACTAAGTAATTAAAAAGACTTGTTTCTAACAGGCTCCCAACCGGTTTTGAAGCTGGCGCATGCTGTGAATGCTGTCAAAAAGTGCGCGCGCTGTGATACGCTTGCCAGCTTGTTGTACGCGACAGATTTGCCTTTTTTTGTTACCAAACTCGTTTGTCGTTTTTCCTAGCTCAGAAAATACGCGGAAAGATAACGCAGCCATTTTTGAAGCCTTATTTTACTCATATTTATAAGGAGTTGAAAGGAACGCTCAAATAAAACGGGTGCAAGTAACGTTTTCATGGAGTTCGCAAGTTTTATCTAAGGTATGAGTGTGCGAACAAAGGTAAGTGTGTATGAAGAGTTTTGCGCATGCGCGACAGGGAATCAGACGGTTTCGCGGAGACGAAGAAACCTCTGCTTGCAGGGTACTTTCTATTTGAATCTAAAGTCCCCTTCAAATCAGCTTTTTCTTCGTGAAGCGTATTCTCACAGCATATAGGTAAAATTTTCTCATGTTGTCAGCCGAGTATGATATTGATTTTTCTCTAACTTTCGTTCTTGCCAACGTAGGGAAGAGGTTACTGATTTGTCCGACTTGTATTCGCTTTTGTTTGTTGAATGAGTGTATTAATTGACTCAAATTCTCATCTTTTGTCAAGAGAAACGTATTAGGTCTCCATAAAACTCTCCGATTATGATGCAAGGCAATTTGAAGAAATATCTTTGTTTGATCCGTTTTGTAGCCAGGCACAACATCTGCCAAGTTGATATCACAAATAAGCTTGACCTTGTTAGGAAAAAGTGACGCCTACACACGTCTACATTGTATTTGCGGTTTTCTTCGGCGCCATAAGTATCAGTAACTATTCGGGTTTCAAGTTCTCAAAATGTCATTGAAATGACTTATTCACGGGCTTGCTTGATTACTTTTACCGTATTTTGGTGTGTTCTGGGGAGTCCGCCTATTTTGTCGTTTTCGATAATTAAATACGAGATTGATGTCCACGTCAAGTATTGCTTTTAACACTGAAAAAAGTCTAAGTAACAAGTAAAAGTGAAGTTGTTCATTGCTTCGTGATTTCTACCTGGTTTCTTGAGGGTTGTCCAATACACCTGCACTGTAACGGTCCGTGAGACTATGTTTCGGTCCGTAGAGTTTTGTACGGACCGCGAAAGCCATCTTCGGAATGTAGAGAAGGGTTGACGGACCGTACAGTTCGTACGGACCATGAACTTCAGATACGGTCCGTAAATACGGTAAATGGTCGGAGTTCACGGTCCGTAAATTGCACTCATTAGTGGGACTTAGAATATTTCATTCCCGTTGTGAGAGGGAGATAACTTTGTTACGGACCGTACAGTTCGTACGGACCGTGAACTTCAGATACGGTCCGTATAGAAGAGTTTATGGTTTCACTAGGCTTCAATAGAAGGAGTATTCGACGTAACAGTTCCCTTTTAGAACTCTGTTATCAGTTTACGCAAAGCTTATAGAACGAGTAATAGGCATATTATCTCCTTCTATTTCGTGTACCTTGCTCGCGTCGTACTTATGTCTTTCGTGTACCACGCTCGCTTCGCATGGCGCTTAAATAACGAGGCATAATCATGGTTGCCTTCCCTTGAACAGTTTCACAAGGCTTCAATAGAAGGAGTAATGGACACAACAGTTCGCTTTTACAACTCTGTTATCAGCTTGCACGACGCTTATAGAACGAGTAATAGACATGTTATGGGCTGCCTTTCCTTGAACAGTTTCACTAGGCTTCAATAGAAGGAGTATTAGACATAACAGTTTGCTTTTTAGAACTCTGTTATCAGTTTACGCGATGCTTATAGAACGAGTAGTAGACATATTACCGTCTTCTCTTTCGACCTCTTTGGTGTATCTCGCTCGCTTCGTACGTACAGTTAAATAACGAGGCTCAATCATACTTGCATAGACTATTTATACCTCTACAAACGGATCGTGAATCGTAAACGACGGTCTGTAAGCAAGGATGACGGTCTGTGCGAAACATACGGACCGTCAACCGCAAATGACGGTCCGTTAGCAAGGATGACGGTCCGTGCGAAATGTACGGACCGTCAACAGTTGGCCCTGGCGCGATAATGAGAGGCACGCTCTGTATTCGGACTGTAAGTAAGAACGACGGTCTGTGCGAAACGTAGGGACCGTCAACCGCAAATAACGGTCCGTAAGCAAGAGTGACGGACCGTGCGAAACTTACGGACCGTCAACTGCAAACAACGGTCCGTATCAGTGCGGCAGTATTGGACATGAGTGGGTTTCTTTGTTCTTTGTTGCACTGTAGATTACAATGAAAAGTAAAAATCGCGAAGGAATGCGTTGCGCATTACTTTGAATATATTAGCATTTACTTGCCAACTGTGAATATGCAACGCAAGCTTTTCCATCGGTTCATACGTCCTCTTTAACGTTAAATTTAAAAGTGTTCCAGTGAATCAATAGTTGCGGTTCCACTAGAGCTTTTGCCCACGGGAAAGTAGGACTTTGCCCAAGGGGAGTACATGTTTTGTGTGTGACCTATAAAAAAACAGTGAAAGTACCCACGGGAAATCACTAGGGATACACCAACGAGAACAAAAAAATAACCCATGACACTCCCGGAGCCAAGTCGTATGGTTTATCTATGGTTTATCTAGCCACAAGAGTAGTTCAACCAATCGGGTGGAAGAAAATTGTAAATACCGGAAACCGCAGCACATGCTGCGCTGAATTCGCAGCAGATACCCTGTCACGTACCTAATTCAAGACACGCGCAACAAGCATGGCGAACTTTCGAGGTTCACAGTGAGTATATTTTACACGTCTTTGCTCCAAATACCCTAATTATCTGAGTTCCTTTAGTGCGGCATGGTTTTGTAATTGTTTTTTTTTAACAGCAACTTTCGACCAGAATATGGTGATCAAGATGCGCCGTTGTATAACGGTTATTTATTTCAGAGAGGTCGAGAGCAAGAGAGAAATCCACAACCACAACCACAACCAGCGTACCCTCCGTATCCTTATTATTTAACTGGAAACCCAAGAATACCTTTATAGTACGTTCCTCAGGCGGATCCGCGGTCTTGCCTACAGATATACTCAAAAGTACCCCGAGACACTCGGAAATTTTCCTTCCACCAGTGATCGAGAGCTCTGTTGTTTAAAAGTTCCTGGAACCAGTTCTGGGGACGAGGAAATATCCAAGCACGTCTTGGCCGGTGAGCAACTTGCAGACGAAGGTTTCTATAGAACAAATACAGCATCTGGAGTCATTGTAGAAATCGTACTCGCAGACGCCTTCTACGCATTCGTCTTAGAATGAAGTTTTGGATCGCTAAATCAACCGGATATTGCCGTATAAGAAGCAGAAGAACGACTGCAAGGAGACCATACGTTTCGCGGTTTGCGATGTCCATGATGCATTAAATTTCCCGCCAAACACTACCAGGTCAAAAGTTGACCTTGGGTAATTATTTGCAGTGTAACCGGAAAATATCACCTGACCGGAAACCCAAGCTGATCCCAACCCAAGCCAATTACCCACTGGGAAACCTCGGGCAGAAGGTATGTGTAACCGCAACTAATGTTAATAAGACTCAATACTAAGACTGGTCACATCGTCAAGCACGCGTGTTTAATGTTTTAAAAACATCTATCGAGCTGTTCTTAAGATTTTCGCAAAAGCGCTCAAATTAAAAAATTACCACAAAATTATTACACCTACGATCTTAGAAAAACAATTCGTTCTCCACATCGTAAACACCAGTTTCAACAAAACTTTCTAGGCGTAAAATAGTAGGTAAAAGACACATTTTAACAGTATTTTCTAGCCATTTCATCAAAGCATTGATTATTTTTCGGTGTATTTACTATTACTATGCAAAAACTAAGGTTGAAAATGTTTTTGCGATTTACTTCAAAACAAACATACAGAATTCTTTTGTTCTTGTATATTTTGTGTGCCATACACAACAGTTTAAGATGTAGGTAATTGCTTTTCAAAATGAAATCTGGATCGCACAAAATTTCAATTTTACTGCTTTCGATGATTTTTGTTTATCGCTGTCATGGAAATATCGATTTTCACAAAATGTAAACCACGCTAACGTTCAATCCAGAACTAACAAGTATTGCAAATTTCACGTTGATCCGACAAAATGAAGACTGTCTAAGAGCCGATTGTAAAAGTAGAGTATGGTCCCAAAAAAACTGTATCGAAACACCTTAATACTCACTCTTCTTTTTGAGTGATACCTATATCCTGATTCAAGGACCTCCTTTTCGCGTTGATTCGTAAATATATTATCATACCAAAGCCTTTAACAAGCACATTTTTTTAAAAAAAATTAATCAAAGGTATTAGTTAAAATCTCATGTGGTTTTCATAATGTTCAAGAAGAAGCGCCACACTACTCATCTCCTCTTGACAGATCCAACAAATGTGTTTTTCAACATGGCGTGATTGAGGGCCCTGGAAACCGGAAGTTGGTGTTGACGAGTTATCCTGACTATTTTCCTCAGCACCATTGTTAACTGGGGAACTCCTACCATGGGTTCTGTTTTGTATTTTAGTCTTCTTTGATCGAAGAGTGGTAATCTTACACCAAGTGGCCGCTCTCTGACCTTTTCGACCGCCAGTTCTTCTACTACACTCACTACTCAATTGTTCGCGTCCATGAGTCCTCTCTCTTGTGTGTAAATGTCTTTTTTCATGTTTCCTTATATTTACGGTTTCGTTAAAACACCTCCCGCGCCGTTTAGATTTACAAGGCTTCTCTTCAGTATGGACTCTTTCGTGCGTGCTTAGGTTCGGCAACTGGGTAAAACACTTGCCGCCCTGTTTGCACTCATAAGGTTTCTCTCCAGTGTGGACTCTGGTATGAATCCTTAAGTTTCCTGCTTGCCTAAAACACTTACCGCACTGTTTGCACACATACGGTTTCTCTCCGGTATGGACTCTTTCGTGTGTCGTTAGATTACATAAATGGTTAAAACGCTTGCCGCACTGTTTGCACTCATAAGGTCTCTCTCCAGTATGGACTCTTTCGTGTGTCCTTAGATTCGGCAACTGGGTAAAACACTTGCCGCACTGTTTGCACTCATAAGGTCTCTCTTCAGTATGGACTCTTTCGTGAGTCCTTAGATTCGGCAACTGGGTAAAACACTTGCCGCACTGTTGGCACTCATAAGGCTTCTCTCCAGTGTGGACTCTGGTATGAATCCTTAAGTTTCCTGCTTGCCTAAAACACTTGCCGCACTGTTTGCACACATACGGTTTCTCTCCAGTATGGACTCTTTCGTGTGTCGTTAGATTACATAAATGGTTAAAACGCTTGCCGCACTGTTTGCACTCATAAGGTTTCTCTTCTCTATGGACTCTTTCATGTGTCGTTAGATTAACTGACCGGTTAAAACACTTGCCGCACTGTTTGCACTCATAAGGTCTCTCTCCAGTATGGACTCTTTCGTGTGTCCTTACAGTCGCTGACTGGCTAAAACACTTACCGCACTGTTTGCACTCATAAGGTCTCTCTCCAGTATGGACTCTTTCGTGTGTCCTTAGAGTCACTGACTGGTTAAAACACTTACCGCACTGTTTGCACTCATAAGGTTTCTCTTCTCTATGGACTCTTTCGTGTCTCCTTAGGTTACATGACTGGTTAAAACGCTTGCCGCACTGTTTGCACGCATAAGGTCTCTCTCCAGTATGGACTCTTTCGTGTCTCCTTAGGTTACATGACTGGTTAAAACGCTTGCCGCACTGTTTGCACGCATAAAGTTTCTCTCCAGAGTGGATTCTTTTATGGGTCCTTAAATACCCTGCTCCACTAAAACACTTTCCGCACAGTTTGCATTTGCTAGCTTTTCTGTTGGTTCCGGCATGAGTAAGTGCTTTGGACATCGTGTTTTTCTCTGTTCTCTCTTTTTCTGTACCTCTCTTTATTCCTAAAACGGAAAAATAACAATTACAAAGTGATGTCTCCGGGCTTAAGCTACATTTAGCCTTGAGCAAGGGCTGTATTTTTGTGTTTAGCAGTCGATCGGTGATCAGCGATGCGACTACTCGTCGCATACAACAAATTCTTTTGCTGTTCCCACAACAATGGAAATCCCCATTATGACGCTATTTGTCATGCACTACAATCAGTTGTGATTTTTAGGAAATTCCTTTTTTTTACTGTTTATTTTGGTCACGCACTACAACATATGACAAATCGAAACCGCACTGTTGACAATACCATTGTCTGTGCTCCTTTCATTACCGCCTCCAATTTTTCGTTGCGAGACAGGTTTGCAAGAGGGGCTGTTTCAAGCGCAAATCTTCTGCAACTTGACTCGCGACTAGCGACGGCGTTGCGCTACAAGTTGCAAAAACAAAAAAAACATGCCATGTGTAACAGTGTCTAAAGCCATCGCGGAAAAAGCTAAAACAGCTGAATGAAATCGCTGTATAGAAAGAGGACAGCAGTAATTCTCGTCTCCCACGTGCTAGGCTTTTTTAGGCGCTTAACACCTCGCGAGTGTCCGCGTTAAATGAAGTGGAGTTGTACTTTATGAATGGCTGTGTGACTAATATTTAGTATTAATTTAAGATGCCAAAAGATATGTTTGTGTCTATGGAAACCCAAAACAGTTGCCCTGTTTTTTTTCTTAAACTACTCTACTAGTGCACTAAAAGTGTAGAGAAGTGCCTTTGGCCACGGATGGTCAGGATCAAAATAAACTGCAACTTGAAAAAATCGGCCCGTCATTCTACACTGATTATGTTTAGTTGTCCTTTTAAGAATTCACTTAATATCTTCTTGGAGTTCTAAGAACATTATGTGTATAAGAAAGTGCTCTTTGTTCTGATTTAACCAGAATATTGACCCTACAACATTAAAATACCAGATACACTCGATTAAAAAAACGTTGACATATGAAAAGTATAAACCCTTGACGATGAAACCTAATGGATTTATGGGTAAATGTATAATGGCATTTACATATTCACAATAAAAGACTTTTCTTTGCGACTGATATTGATTGCAGCCGAGTTGCACGTGCTAATGGAAGTCGTGCAAGCCTTTCTGGAAGTGGCCAAATTGACTGAATAAGGGCGAGTTTGAGCGCTATACAGAAACATATAGTGCGAAATTTGCAAAAGTTTGCATCCGTTCACGAACTTAACAACTTTTGCTGGAAAACTGTCCGGAAAAAAGGAAATACCGCGTTATTCCAGTTTTGTACGAAAACAGTCACTCACTGATTATGCAAATGCAGTTATACTGTATGAACACTTCCCAGAAAGCCCTTGGGTCTCACCTGCTACGGTCTACAGTTTTCACATCACAACGTTTCTTCAATCGAGTGTATACCCGTGACAAAGCCCCTTAAACGCAACCACTACAACAGTAAATAACTGCCTTTTTGGAGTTTTAATAACTCCAAAATGAAGGAGCTCCAGTGGAGAAATTATCGTCTGTTTTAACTCCCTGGCAAGTTACTGTCCATTTGTCAACTTCGGCTCTTTTCACAGAAAAAAAAATTGTTTTCATGCTGCTCACTTTTTACTTACATGTAAGTGACAACCCTGAAGAAGACAACCCATCTACTAGCCTTGAAGTAGACAACTGTTTAAGCTAGATAACAAGAAACGTAAATAAAGTTATAATAATAATAACAATAATAATAATAATATTATTATTATTATTATTATTATTATTATTATTATTATTATTATTATTATTATTATTTCGTTTTACAGGAAGAAACTTGTTGGTTTGGATATGGTTTTAAATTAATCAAGGCCGACCTAGCTCTTCTATGGAGTAGGAGGGACCTCTTTTACTCAGGCATACTGAATTTTGTTGTCGAAACAAGATAACCTTTTTTTTTTTCAAACTGGAAACGAAACTGTGCCAATATTTCGGTTTTAATCAAAAACCTTCCTCAGGGCAACTCAGGAAAAACAACTGTAATATTGGCATAATTCCGTTTTCAGTATTAAGATTACCTTAATTTGTTGTCGAAATACACCCCCTAATGGAAGACATAACGCCTCCAAAGACAGAAAGAAGGATCTGTTGTCCGTACTAACCAGTTTTTCTACATAAGCAGGCTAATTTAAAAGAAAATATTTTGGCATTACCATGCCAGTGTGGCTGTTGAGTAACCAGAAAAAAGTGGCTTTTTCTTTCACGCTGTCTTAACAAACATAAAATAGCAATTTTACGAAGGATAAAGTCAGTTTGTTCGTTCATATCAAATAAAATAAATGACTGCTCTATTAGTGCCACATTTGCTTCTTACCACGATTACGTGAATTGAATGACGTCAGCAACTACAGTTGTAAACGTTCAGAAAACAGTGTTCCCAATGCCAAATTACTAAACTTTGGGGAATTATAGCCAACGGCCAAGGCCAACGATCTTGCTATTTTCTGTATGATATGTTTTATGTATTTACCGGTAATCTATTCTGAAGTCTTATCTGACGAACCAATCAGTCTAGAGTGAAATACACGAGACTAGCATCAAGTATGAGCCTCTGTATGGGTATTTCCGACGAAATCGAAGTCCCGACGATCGCTATTGATGAAACGACGACCTTAGCGATTAAAGCGACGATTAACAAATGATCACAAATTCTCGAATTCAGACAAGGCATTGACCCGTATTGTCAGTATTAAATGTGCCAGAGCTAGAAGATTTGAATATAGAAATTATCAGACATCTGACAACTGAAGAAATCTGATAACTAAAGTCAAAACTGTCCAGTTGATTTAAAAAAGGACCAAAAAGGTCCTTGACGTGTCTGCTAGTGGTTTAAAATAGGTCTCCGATCCGAATAAACAAGGGGGTTATTTTCTAAAGAAACTGTGGTGCTGCGTCGGTGGGGACGTGAAACACAGAATTTTGGATTTAGAGCGTTAGCCCTTCGTCAGAGCGAACCAAGGAATTGTGGGTTGCACTTAGTTTATATGGGGAGTGGTGGAGCTACGCTATTGGTAAGAACATGGCAACGTGAAAAACAAGAACAAAATTAGTTAAATGAAAAGTGTTCGTTAAATTTGATAGCGTGGGGATTAAGTGTACCGATTTGAAAAATGAATTTTTTGTTCTAGATTTTTACGGCTTTCCGTGTTACCCTGGTGTAGGGAAAAGCCACAGATCGCCCTGTGTTGGCTAGAATGATTAGAGATATTGAAATGTCGGGCGACTGGTTTGGATGCGTCCTTGTCATTTCTTTTAACGTCTCGTCGGTGTTCGCGGAAGTGGCCCCCTAATCTCCTCCCTGTTTCACCAATGTATATCTTTTTGCATAAAGTGCATGTTATGCAATAGATAACATTTGCGGAGGTGCATGTAAAACGATTAGTGATTCAAATCGATCGCTTGGGTCCTGTTATTTTGTCTGCATTGTGAATGAAAGGACAAGTGTTGCATCGCTTGCGCGCGCATTTACAGTACCCGGTTCATCATCAGATTTAAGTACACTTCTATATTAAACTAGAAAGTTTCCTATGTTTTTGTCGCGTTTGAATGAAATCAATGGGGACTGTGAAAAGATCCTTCCTGTTTCATTGTCATTATGGAGTAACTTAAAGTTCTTTAAAATGATCTTTTTGGCTGCGAGGTTATGTGGATGGTAAGTGAGTGTAAACGGAATTCTCTCGTTCTCTTCCTTCTGTGACGTTTGCAGTGCTGACTGTCGATCAATCTGTTGAGCACGGTGTTGAGCCGGGTTGACAACAAAATCAGGATAGCCACGCTTCTTGAAGAAATGGCGCATTTCCTCTGATTTGTTGGAAAAATCGGAGTCATCAATGCATAAACGTCGAAGTCTAAAAAATGAGAGAACTGGATAGAGTTTTTGACGTGGGAAGGATGAGAGGATGGATGCAACAAATAATTGTGGGAATCTGTAGGTTTGTAGTGCACACTGGTGGATAGGTCGTCGCCATTGATTGATACTTTGATGTCAAGAAAAGCAATTGAAGTTTCGGAAATTTCCCAGGTATATTTCAGTGACGGGTGAAAGGAGTTGACAGAAGTTATAAAATGATCAAGTTCTTCTCTGCTGGATGAAGTAGCGCCACTACAATCATCGATGTAGCGGCCGTAAAGTTCAGGTTTGGTCCCATTAAATTGGTTGAAAAATTGATTTTCGATGTAACCTACGAAAAGATTGGCGTAGCTAGGTCCCATTTTGGTACTCACAGCGACGCCGTTGACCTGTTTGTAGTGGTTATCGGCAAATGAAAAGCAGTTGAGTCTCAAACCTAGTTCGGTTAAACGGAGCAGTGTTTCCGAGCTGGGTTCTTTAATAATGCGCTGATCGAAGAAAAACCTAAGTGCCTTCGTTATCGGGAATTACGGTATATAAAGAAGTAATGTCCATAGTCATAATAAGTTTGTTTCGTCAGAAAAATTGAAATCGAAAAAAATTTCCAATGCGTGGTTAGTATCTTTGATGTATGATGGTAAAGATTTAACGACATAGGCACCATAATCCTGTCTAAGTAACTAGAGTTAAGTTCAGTACGGCAACTACAGGCAGAAATAATTGGTCGGCCAGGATTGTTTGGTTTGTGAATTTTAGGTTTGAAGTAAATACGTGAAGCCCTAGGAATAGTAACAATAACATTTTTAGCGGTCATTGGTAATCCTTGTTCAGTGTCAATGAGATCCTGAATAGTTTTGACAGTTTTTTGGTTGGCTGAAGTGATATCTTTGTCAACTTTGGCATAAAAAGAGGTGTCAGAAAGTTGCCGAAAACGCGGTAGGAATGGCTGAAATTCGAAGCCGTAGAGACAGAAGTGTAAGCAAACGAACATTTGATGACATGGTTTACTACTAAAAAGGTAACCTTGTCCACTTTGATCAACAGTGTCAATAGCGCGACCAATGATATGAATTTTGACCAATTATCGAGACAGTTATTGTCCGTTATTAGTAACAACATATTATTCAAGTTAAGCCAAATAACAGTAACTCTACCACGCAAAACAATTCTTGATAAACAAGCGACGATTTCGTTGAAAAAGCGACGATTTGGTGGAAAACGCGCGACGAAATCGACGTCCGCAGGTACCCAAACAGAGGATCAAGTATGTCATTGGTCTCATTGGTTTTGATTTTACTTCTTTTGTGTTTTCTCTTGTGTTTTGTGTTATCAGATGTTAAGAATTCGAACATCTTCCAACACATAAAAAGGTCAGAGACATGCAAAGCTTTGTATTCAGAAGGTTGCTTTTCAATTCTTGACACCGCCTCCAGGTCTTTCCAACTCAAAATCAAGGAGGCTTTGTACATCGGGTGGGAAAAACCCTTGTTAAACAAACAAGTCAATAACGTCAATCTATCATTTTCATTTCAATTGTCCTTGTTATTTTCACTTTTTTCAGTTTTTTTTTTTTTTGCGTTTTCAACACCAATGTATTTCAGTTATTCATATTCATGTTGTTATTTAGTAATTAATATTCTATGTACATTGTATTAATATCACGCCGACCAGCGGTCTAATCTGCATTTGAAACTGAAGATGGATGTAGATCATCCGAAACATGTTTTTCAAACTTAAAATCGTGTGTCTTTATTTGAAGATTATTTCTTGCCTGCTGTTTTTTCGTAAATTTATTATTTATTGATTACTCATTGATTAGTTATATTGCCTGTTATAAAACTAAAAAACTTTGTATCAATTTCCACTATTCTTGCACCAATATTTTTAGATGCCATTCCTATTTCATAAAATCTGTTACAGTCTACAACATATGAAAGGAAAGGAGATCTTACAACAACAAAATTTTACAATATGTAGAAAATGACCTTCAAGGCTTTGCAAGTTTCAAGTGCCACTTAAAGGAAATTCTCTCATAAGATCAAGTGTGCCAGAGAAATGTAAAAATTGTCTCTCATTCAAGTTCAAAAGAAATTTTGTAGCCTATTGAATACTTATTAATGACATTGAATGACGACTTATTAATATGAACTTCTGTACATTGGTCAGACAGCTCCAACCACTGAGCTACTGGAAGACTAGTGGCAAGCAATGAAAAAAAAGAGCTCCTACAAGTTCAAACTCAAGTGGCATAATCAATTTTACAATCTAACGAACACAACCTCACAGCCTTGTTTGAAGGATTCCAAGTGCCACTTATTTGAAGAATACCGAAAAGTTAACAACTGTCACACGAGAACTCTAAATGTTTATTTTCACAAAAAAAGCCAAACACATGATACTGAAACACACTTGTATAACTTTCCCAGAAAATGTAAATGCCATTCATCTGATTGAGTTACATTAACTTGGTTGTAATAATTTACATTACATCGAAGAACTGTTATGTCAGATTGTGGTTTCCAGCCATGAAACAATGTTACTGAGTAATTCACGACAAAGCAATTACATCAACACTTAATCAATCACTCAAAATATTGTGGACTATTGATTAGTCATCGATTACTTATTAGGAACAATCCATGACTTAACTCAGTCAATGACTTATTGATTAGTCACATCTGGAGTACAGAAAAATGAAAAGAAAAAAATTTGACACTCAATGGGTTAACCCACTGTTGAGGAACAGTTGAATTCTTTTGGGGAAAGGGTGAAGAGGGCTGCTGTGCTAAATACAGGACCACTTTTATTCAGGTATGAAATGAGTCAGCTTTTGTTATATTGTTATTGTTGGTGCTAACAGTAATAAAATACAACCAAATACTCTAAATGCAATGAAAACTGAAAAAATCAAGTCTACAATTATTTTGTAAAATGATAGAATTATGGCTAGATCCATACTATAAAGCCAAAACCAGTGAGAAAACAAACTCATACTATGATTGCAAAACAAAATTGACTTTTGACTTAAGGACTTTCAGTACTTACTTGTGCTTTCCAGAAAGCTGAAAATACATGCCTAAAGCTGCCAAAAGGCATCAATATTTTGAGTGAGGCCCAGTATTGCAGAATAGAGACTTTTTACTTTTGAGATATAATGTGCCAATCAATTCAAAAGTTCAACATCCCCCCTGGACAACCCCCCGGGCATTTGAACTTTTGAAGATTGGTGTGTTCAAATTCCCTCCCCTCGCGGCAAAAAAGCCATTCAAATGCCCCACCAATTAGTACTGAACTACCTCTCCTCAAAGACAAATTCCATCTTCAATCAAACACTTTACATGCCTTTCAGAGAGAGATATGCCATAATAACACCTTTAAACTTCTTATAAAAACCCTTTTGAAAGAGTTATTCACTAGCAAAGGCAAAATTCCATCTTGTAAATCAGTCAAACCCTGCAAAAACCGAAAAAAAACTCATCGGCGTATTACGTCACAACATTGAGAGATAAATCCGGTTCAAATTCCCTTCCAATGCAACGTTCAAATTCCCCCCTCCCTGGGTACGATACACAGTCAAATGCCCAGGGTATGCTGGGGGGGGGGGGGCGGGGGGAAGGTAAGTTGAAGTTTCGAATTGATCGGCGCATAAAGTGTATTCCTGTCTATTCATACACTTTTTAGATGAAGTGTATATTCTATAATTATATTCCCACAGAATGAAATTTTACTATTTAGACCTCATGTAGTCAAATGTCAAAAGTGTATAAAATGTGTATTCTTAGACTTGACTCATATAAAAAGTATAATTACACACATTGAATGTCTAATATACGTCAACAGTTTATAGTTTAAAACTAAAGGAAGCATTTTTCTTCAAAAGTCTGAAACCCGATTTAAACATGCAAATTCAACATTTTAACACCTTTTTATTTTAGTCTTTGCTCTTTCTGGTGTCCTACAGCAGGGTTAAAACTTGGCGGTCGCACGGTCACCCATGGCGACTAAGAATTGTCCAGGGCCACTAAAAGTTAAGGTTTGATCTACAATTTGAGAAGTACGAAAAGAATAACAATAACAATAAAATAAACTGTTTTTCTTTGGAGTACCTTTCTTTTCTTTCCTTTCTTTCCTCAACTCTTAGTTCATCAATTGTAGTAAACGTTTCGTTCTAAAGTGCAAAATTCAAATCGTTTGTGATCGAGTTTTTAGATCGCTCTGATATGTAGACGCTGTTTTGATTTTGTTGACATGAGATGCAGTACGTTTTCAAACATGAGTATCGGCAAAATCACTCAACAGCGCTCGATGTAATAGGCTTACTTTTCACCTGAATTCAAAAGCATTCGAAAGAAACTGAGAATTGTGATACTGTAGTTTATAGGCATTGAGAAGATCGTTTTGTCCGTCTTAGGAAAAAATGGTCCAGTTTTTCTTTGGGAGTTTATGGACCAAGTCAGAACCTATAGGTTCTGACCTATAGGGCAAGGAAGAACGAGACGAATGATTCCCAACACAGACCGAACAAAGTTTTTATTATTATAACAACTTAACCAATTTCTTGACAGTACACTGGCAAATGTCAGCTTTCAAGACAATGTTATGATCAAGCACATTTCTTTTGGCGTGTCAGTCGAACACCCTACTAGAAAACACAGGCCAAAACATCCGTGAGGCGTTTATTCGAGCAAAAATGGTTTAAAATTTTTTTGTGTTACCAGACAAAATTTGAGGGCCACTTTATTTTGGCCTGGGCCACTAAGAATTCAGGGATACTGGCCCGAGTGGCGACCAAGCACTGAAGTTAATTTTTAGCCCTGCTACAGTGCCAGACACTTAGGTCTCGTTCTATTGGGATTAGCCATTTCAACCAAAACCGGATATGGTTGAAACAGTTAAGGTTCCGGAATAGAACACTTTTTCAACCGTTTTTGATTGACATGCAGTTCTGACTTGACGTAGTCATTTTCAGACTTCCTCAACTTTTTCTGCCAAGGCTGGCAAGATGGCAAAAGGCCAACTTGTTCCTTCGGTTGTCTCTCAAGAACTGTTACAAGAATTGGTTCCACCACATTGTGAATCGGTTAATGAATCAGAATATTTAGCAACATGTTTTGGTCATGTTTGTGACTGCATCAAGCGAGAAACCTCTCTCATATCAAGGCTATGAAAATCGTCATTTAAAAAGGGAGTCATCGTTGTTTGTTGACAATTTCACCGTGACGACAAGCACACTTGAAGTTTATGCAGAAAAATAATGATGCAAAACATGAAAACTGATGCTTGCTAACAAGTCAGCAGATGCTACCCATCGTTTTCAACCGTTTGAACCAAACTCTGAGCTGGTTGAAAAAGTTGATCAACCAAACCAACCGAAAACGGTCTTCCCCCAATATAACAAGAAAAAACTCAACCAAGCAAGCCAACTAAAATGGTTGATTCCAATAGAGCACAGCCTTAGTAACGGTTTTTGTAGGCACCTTATTTTGTAACGGTATTTGTATCACGCGGTACCACAGGTAGCCCAAGCTTACTATGACAGGGGCACGTGTGTTGCCTGTTCCTTTTTACATTATATTATGACCTCGGTAAAATATAAGAGTTTGTATGAAAAATGCTACAAATATGCTTTATTTACCACAAATGCGAAATACTTCCCATTAATAAATAGTTCATCTTGTTTCTGTGTTGTATTAATAATTATTGCTATTTAAGGGCCTTCTGAGGTGATTTGAAGCGTTTTGAGCGAAAATAAGCGTCCTTGATTATTTGCACCTAACACTTGATAAGCGAAGCGAAAGGTAACACACTGTTAGCCGTCACGTGACTGATTCAAAGTTATTTATTTGCTGTAAATCTTGAATTTACAGCATTCACTGTTTGCATTCACGAACAGTTTGTCACACGGATGGTTCGATAAGGTGGAGAGATTGAAAATTGCGATTTTGATAAGGGAAAGGACGTGAATATTGGACTTTTTTGGTATGTATAAATTGCTGTTACGATGTAAAGCTATTGGTGTCTCAAAGAATGTTGGAGAGAGGTGCCAATATTCGAGATTTACAGCAATTAAAATAACTTTGAATCGGTCTCGTGATGGCTAACAGTGTGTAACCTTTTTGCTTCGCTTATCAAGTGATAGGTGCAAATAATCAAGGACGCTTATTCTCGCTCAAAACGCTTCAATTCACCTTAGAAGGCCCTTAAATAGCAATTAATACAACACACAGAAACAAGGTGAACTATTTATTAATGGGAATTATTTCGCATTTGTGGCAATTAAAGCGTATTTGTAGCATTTTTCATACAAACTCTTATACTTTACCGAGGTTATAATATATGGAAAAAGGCACAGGAAACACACGCGCCCCTCTTATAGTCAGCTTGGGAGACCTGTGGCGGTACCAGAGACGTTGCAACGGTTTTTGTATTATCTATTGTTATACGTCCACTGTATACAAAGTATATCTCACTGCAATTTCGAAAAAAGACACTACCAGAATATTACACACAATATACACTGCTAGTTGACGTCAATCTAAACTGTATATTCTGCAATACCGCGGCTTAGTGGATATTTTTTAAATTCCGAAAACGGCGTGCAAAACATTTCGATTCAAACGTCTAATTCAAATCGTTCTTTGGGTTTTCGGTCGATCAATCCTAGCAACCAACAAACGTTATTATCATTAAGGAATCAAAAATTTTCTCATCTTACCTTCAATGGAAGAAACGTTAGCGTTTGTTTCCACCTGACCAGCTCTTGGATTCGACATCTTGCAGTCAATACCGACGATAGCAAAAAATTTTTTGGGATCACTTTCTGAGTGAGCTTAGAAACCAGGCTCAATTCAGTAACCAAGCCTCCTGATGGCCTCGTTTCGTCCTCCCTGGCCTAACGGGTTGAGGTGTTATCGCACCGGAGGGGGACAGGGAAGGGAAAATTTTTATCACTTTCGCGGGAAAACGAAATTTGGAAATTAACTATTAACTTTTCTGTGATTTTCGCTGCAAAGAAAATTTATTTTCTAGCGCTGCACTCAGTTTGTTTACGGATTTTAGGTGTCTGAACACAAATTGCGCGAGCTCTACGATTTGTAGAGGGTCCTGAAGGGGGGGCCCGGGGGGGTCTAAATCCCATTTCCCAGCCCAAATTTTGCCCAAATCCCAGTTCCCAGTCCAATTTTTTTCCACAAATCCCATTCCCAGTGCCACAAATCCCACTGCAACTTAAAAGTCTTAAAAGAAGTCAAAGTGAAAGCAATTAACCAAACACCTGCATTTTTTGTTCTAGCACAAAGATAAATAAAATAATCAATACAGACGTTTTTTCCCTCCAACAGCTTCGCCTGGCCTGCTTGACTTCGGAAACTCGGACATTTGTTGAGTAAATCTTTGCATATGCCAAGTATACGAAGCTTTATATGACGAGAACCCTTCCCTCCCCAAAAGGCATTTGAAAGAAATGCTCAGTCTAATCTTAAAAGAATATTAAAATTCAGTCCAATTCAATGGAAAAGGCCATCTACAAACTGGTGGAACTGCCATGGGAGCAAAAATGGCCGTGGCTTTTGCAAATATTCCATGCCCAAAAATAGAAAGTGAAATAAAGATAGAGCTACAAAAAAACTGCTAGTGTGGAAAAGATGTATTGACGACGTGTTCTACCTTGTGGAATACTGTCATAGAGAGAATAGAAAGATTCAGTTGAAAAGGAAAATACACATTCCACCCAACTATCAAATGTACGACTGAAATTTCAGAAACAGAGATTTCATTCTGGGACACAAAGGTGTACAAAGTTGAAAATGCAGATTTGACAAATTGAGTGGCGGAGAATTGAGCGGCCGCTAACCATTAGATTTGTAGAAGCACTAGTCTCGAAAAGGCTTGGGAGCTTAGTTGAACCATGAGGTCGAGAAGAAAATAAACATGTTGTGAAGTTAACTTTAAAGTCTTTAGTTTTATTTGGTCTATCCAACAAAGAATCTATCGTTGACATGCAAACCCATTACAGGTAAAACAAATATACGGAACGACTGATCCTTACGGCAGTTAAAGAAACGAAGACACAGAAGACGAAATACGTTAAGCAAAAAAATGTATGAAACAAAAAATTGCCCGATATTTCTGTTTGCAAAACAAACCTTCTTCAGGGGCTACAAAAGTAGAATGAGTAAATACGTTATAGGACCGTTAACATAAAAGTTTAAAAATTTAAAATAAATGAATATAATAGGTTGGTAGTTGAACAAGAAGTGTCATTAATGTAGCTCATCACGTCTGTTTAATCCTTGCGGTTCAAGTGTCTTGGCCTTGTCAATTAAGTGTGCCTCACGTGCGGTTAGTATGTATTAGTTCCAAGGGAATGAGACGGATGTCGTTGACGGAGTGCCCGGGTAAGTTGAAATGTTCCGAAACAGGGGTTGGGTTAGCAAGCTGTTGATGATTTTGGACGGAACGAAGATGTTCGCCAAAGCGATCGTGAAGATGTCGTTTAGTCTCCCCAATGTATTGGCAAGGCAAGTTACATGTAGCGCATTTTTTACATTCAATTAAATAAATAAGGTTTTTAGATTTACAAGTTAAAGTGTCTTTAATACGTCGTTCTTCGTTAGTAGAAAGAAAGATATATTTGTCTTGCCCATCTTGTAAGAAAGGACACGTGAGGCAACGTGGATGCTTACATCTGTAAATGCCAGCGGTCGATCTTTGATCTTTATTTTTGGGGTCACGCAATCTGGTGCGAACCAATAGATCACGCAGACTGGCACTTCTTTTGTAAGCAAGGACTGGTGGGGAGGAGAATGTTTGTTTGCAGTGGTTTGAAGATTGGAGAATGCCCAGATGTTTCCGCACAGTAGAAGCAGGGTTAGGAAGAGCGGGATTGAAGGTAATAACGAACCGTACTCGGTTTGCGTTGCTATTTTGTTCTCGTGGTTTCAAGGTTTCGTGACGTGGGATGCAGCGGACGCGATTAATTTCTTTTGTTAGGAAGGATTGATTGTAGCCGCGTTTAACGAGATAAGCAATGAGTTCTTTACAGCATTGATCAAAGAAGGTGTCTGTGGAGCATATGCGACGTAATCGCAAGGCCAGGCTAAAAGGGATAGTTCGCTTCGTGTGATTAGGATGGCATGAAGATTTTAGAAGATACTGATGCTTGTCTGTGGGTTTCATGTGAAGATCGGTTTGGATTTCGTTGTTGTGAAGGTGAACTTGAACGTCCAGGAACGGGAGGGTTTGATTGCGGGAACTTGAATACTCGTGAGTAAACTTGGTGGTTGGGTGGATTGAGTTTAAGTAGCTAATGAAGGTCTTGAGATGTTCTTCGCCCTCCGTCCACACCATGAAAATGTCATCGATAAACCTCCGCCAGACAAAGGGTTTGTAAGTGGCGTTTTCGATGGCTTGTTGTTCAAATTTGCCCATGAATAAATTTGCGTAGGAGGGTGCCATGCGCGTACCCATAGCTGTGCCATGAATTTGTGGAAAGTCTTGGTCGTTAAAAGTGAAGTTGTTCATTGTGAGGATCATACGGATGAGGTCACAGATTCTTTCAGTGGGAAGTGATTTGTTTTGGCGTGTATTAAGAAAGTGGCGGCATGCTTCTATTCCTTCCTTGTGGGCTATGTTGGTGTACAGTGAAGAAACATCAAGTGTAATGAGGATGGCATTATCGGGAAGAGGTCCTAGGTTCTGTAACTGGAGGGGGGAGCGTTGCATGACGCCACTAAAAACGGCTGCGTAGGAGACTACCGTTTCCGGGAACACCTACGAGACGTTGAAGGAAATGACAAGGACGCATTCAAACTAATCGCCCGACATTTCAACCTCCCTAATCGTTCTAGCCAACACATGACAATCTGTGACCTTTCCCTACACCAGGGGAACACGGAAAGCCGTAAAAATCTAGAACAAAATCCACTTTTCAAATTGGCACACTTAATCCCACGGTACCATCGAACGCTTGTTCATTCAACTAATTAAAAAATAGCGTAGCTCCACCACTCTCCATATAAACTAAGTGCAACCCACAATTCCTTGATTCGCTCTGCCGAAGGGCTAACGCTCGAAACGTCAGCTTTCATTCTCTTTATAGTGGCCAATTGACCTGATCAACTCAGTTGATAAATCCAAAGTTTTGTGTTTCACGTCCCCGCCGACGCAGCACCACAATTTCCTTAGAAACTAACCCCCTTGTTTGTTTGTACAATAAAAGTCTACAACTCACTCACTTGTTCATCCTCTTCGTGCCGAGTGGCCCATAAGGCCTCAAGTCTACAATATCAGATAAACCATTGTTCTTTGTGAACTGCTCTAATTGTTGTGTGGAGGAGTCAGTCTACCTACAATACACTTGCTGCAGATTAGCATGTTAATCACTAGCCTCCGTAGCAGGCATAAACGGGAAAGGGGAAGGGGAGCGAAAACGCGGGAGAAAAATGGGGGACGAAATTTTGGGGGACGACATTCTCGTCCCCAGAGCTACGCGGCTTTTTTTAAATTACGTCTCTTGTAGCTCTGGTAACGGCCAAAAATTTATTTTTTTTGATTGGCCGATTCAAACTGTATGCGCAATAACGTAAAAATTTTTTGGCTTCTACGCATAACGTTTTATTTCCGATTGAATTAATCAGGGCAATATATTGACTTGATCAATTTCCACGCAAAGAATGCAGCATAAGGCAGATTAAGCGACTAAATTTTGAATTCAAAGTGTTAAGATTGTCGCTAAATGCCAGCGATTCTTTCCTCGCTACAGCATTTTCTACAAAACTACAACTTGCCCATAAATAAACTTACATGTAACTGTCTCATCAACTTTTGTAATGACCTTTTGAGTCGATGTTTGCAAACTTGGACGCCAAATGCTTCTTAAAACTTTTGATGGGGTAAAACGTAATACAGTATAGCGTTTAGGGGTGGCGAAACGATAAGTACACAGTTGACATTCTCATACAACAGAAATCAGACGAATGTAATAAAATAACTGTACAATTCAATATAACGCAAATGCAACAATATCTTACCTTTAATCAGGCAAGATACAAATCCAAAACCCGTGAGCAAAATGCAGGGACAATCGCTCCTCTGAACAACTACAGCACGAAAGGGAGCTTCTTAAGTTTGTTCCTTTAAAGCTCCAGGTTTTCCGCTAATTGCAGGAGATTAAGAGGGTCCCGAATAGCTTTTAGTCGATCCATAAAGCACCACGACTCGATCGATAGGAATTCAAATTTCTCAGCTGTTGTCAGAATTGTCATGCCCAGAGCTCCACGGACGAGAACGGAGCAGGCGCAATAGCACCTTAACGAATTAGACATGCGCTACCGGATGTCGTGAATTTCACGACATCCGGTAATGGCTGATACCAGAGCCTTACGATCCCACCGCTGACAGAACAGATCGTAGGCTCTCGGAACGAGAATGTAACCGATAGTAACTGTTATTGTTCAAATTTCTGAGGCTGCGCACAAAAGCCGGAAGTCCGTGATTCGAGGACTTCCTGCTTCGGTCCCTGCCAGAGGTCTCCACCCTTGGCGCAGACCAAAAGGATCGTGGGCTCTGGGGACGAGAATGACAAAACTAAAGCTTGTCTCATCAACTTTTGTAATGACCTCTTGATGTCCATGTTTAAAAACTTGGGCGCCAAATGCTTCTGGAAATTTCGATGGGGTAAAACGTAATACACTATAGCGTTTAGGGGTGGCGAAACGAGAAGTACACAGTCGACATTCTCATACAACAGAAACCAGACGAATGTAATAAAATAACTGTACAATTCAATATAACGCAAATGCAATAATATTATACCTTTAATCAGGCAAGATACAAATCCAAAACCCGTGAGCAAAATGCAGGGACAGTCGTTCTTCTGAACAACTACGGCACGAAAAGCAGCTTCTTAAGTTTGTTCCTTTTAAAGCAGGTTTTCCGCTTATTACACGAGATTAAGAGGGTCCCGAACAGCCTTTCGTCGATCCATACGCATAAAGCACCACGACTCGATCGATAGGAATTCAAATTTCTCAGTTGTTGTCAGAACTGTCATGCCCAGAGCTCCACGGACGAGAAGGGAGCAGGCGCAATAGCACCTTAACGAATTGGACATGCGCTACCGGATGTCGTGAATTTCACGACATCCGGTAATGGCTGATACCAGAGCCTTACGATCCCACCGTTGACAAAACAGATCGTAGGCTCTGGGAACGAGAATGGGGGGACGAGGGAACACGTTCTCTCGTCCCTAACCCCCAGTCCCCCATTTTTCTCCAGCGTTCTTGCCTTCCCCTTCCCCGCTTACGCTCGCTTACGCCTGCTTAGCCTGTTCGAGGCGTTCAGATAGTGGAGCGCGAGCGAAAATTAAAGCGGGCGAAAGAGCGGGAAAAAACGAGGGGAGACTGGGGAAGAGTACGACCTCTTCCCCAGTCTCCCCTCGTTTTTCTCCTGCTCTTTCGCTCGCTTTATTTTTTGCTCGCACTCTACTATCTAAACGCTTGGAACTGGCTAACGCCTGCTGCGCAGACCTTACACTAGAGCTCTGACCTTTGAGAAAAGCAATCAGAAAACCATTACTGAACAAGGCACGAAACGCCCTACTTTAACTAGGAATTACAATGGTTTTCCTGGTTTACCTTTCTGCTAATCGTCGCGTTCATAAAAAACTCCCACGTGTATCCCTTAATGTGAGATTTGCACCATAGATGCACTTTAGGTTTGTGCATGTCGCCAGGTAGTTGAGATTATTTGCTTCTTTCATTGATAAAGGGAGAATTGTCGGAAAACCAACCAAAAAAGTCTAATTCGACAAATAAAAGGCTCCGATTCCGCGGTTTTTAGAATTTTACATTAGCCAATGTGCTAAACAACACCTTTACATTCCCCCAAGATAGACCCACATTTTTAAGAACCACTTTTTCGAATTTTGAAAAATTTGCCCTAGACTTTCATGTCTTGTACTAGACTCAAAACTCAAAAAGGCACATTCTCTTTTTTTGGACAGACCCTTTGAAAGAAAAAGTCGTTGTTCTTCCAAGAAATTGTTTTTTTGCCTGTCCGAAATCAACCCCGTTTTTTAAGAACATAAAAGACCAGTTAAATTGAACGTCTCTCTGCTGCGCTTTGGGTATTATGAAGATAATTACTTTTATTTTATGGGCTCCTGTTTTAGGTCGTTAAATTTTTTTTCCTTAACCAGCATATCTTTTAGTCAGAAAGAGTTGTTTTTCCGAAAAAATGTCGGAAAATCATCAAAAATGACATTTTTTTTCCTCAGAATTTTTCAAACACCACAAAATCTCAAAATTCAATTGAACATGAAGGGGTTTGAGCTGCGCAAAACCTATTATGCAAATTAGCTGAGGGCACATTCAATGTGCCCGCAGCTAATTTGCATAAGTAACTTTATGCCATGGTTTGACACCTTTTAGCTTTATGAAGATGGGATGAGGTGTTATTTTAATTAGTTGTGTCCTGTAAAAGTTGACAATGCTGAGTGATGCAATGCTGCGGATAAAAATAATTTGGCTTCTCGGTCACTTTGTTTAGTAGCCTGCGTAGCTGGCGGTATTTTTCGCGCGAAGGCAAAAACGAGTGCGAACATGAGAATACGCAAAAACAAGCGCGAACAATATCGCAACCTACACTTACTGGTTTTAAAATAGGCTAAGCTGGTAATAATAATTACGACAGTGCCATGATGTCCAAAAACATTTATTTTATTTTTTCAGTATATTATCCGCCTTTTTCCAGCACCAAACACTGCAAGCTAAGGCTTAGGCGAGATGACACGATACATCGTGTATTTTAAGCCAGTTATTATCGCTTGATCGCTTTCGATTGCTGCAACGACAGAATAAGCCAAAGCGCGCTGTTATACATTCCGCTTCCAGGTATCTGCTACCCAAGGAAGACAGAATAAGCTAAAGCGCAATGTAAGACATTCCGCTTCCAGGTATCTGCTACCCAGGGAAGGCAGAACAAGCTAAAACGCGATGTTAGACATTCTGCTTCCAGGTATCTGATTCCCAAGGAAGACAGAATAAGCTAAAAGGCGATGTTAAGCATAATCCGCTTCCAGGTATCTGCAACCCAAGGAAGACAGAATAAGCTAAAGCGCGATGTTAGACATTCCGCTTCCAGATATCTGCTACCCAAGGAAGACAGAATATTAGCTTAAGTGCGATGTTAGGCATTCCACTTCCAGGTATATTCTACCCAAGGAAAACAGAATAAGCTAAAGCGCTATGATAGCGATCAAGTTTCCGGGTACAGCATATTATCTAAGGAAATCAGAATAAGGCTAGAGCGCGATGCTAATATTTCGCCTCAAAGTGTGTACAAAATCGTTAATTTTCTCTTGTTGCTACTTACCAAAGGTCTTTTGTCTCTTTTTGTCGCGATTCCAAAGCTTCGTGGATCGGTCGTCGTTATTAAAGACGCGCGCGATTTTCAAAACCTCATATTTCCCGCCAACATTGTGTTACACGCAAAACACAAATGCAATGTAATGTTTTCAAGAGAACCTGGTATTACCGAGGATGTTGCTACAGTATTTAGGTTGGAAACCTTCTTTTCTTGAAATACACTAAGTAAAATATCAAAAGGAAAACGCAGTGAAGCTGGGTAATGTTAATACATAATACCCGGGGAGGTACTCGGAAAAATTTTGATGGGAGTGTGCCGCTGGGACTCTGAAACCCTTAACCTATACCAGACCACGTTCATGTCGTTTTTGCAACCCTATTCTAGACTAGATGCCAAAAATCCCTACCCTATCCCAGACTAGCTATTTTCGAGCTATCCATCAGAAATATAACCACACAGTGCTTTTAATGGAAAACCATCTCTCGATCAACAATATTGTCGCGATTTCATTTATATTTTATATTTCCGAGTTTTTCAAACCCATTAATTAATTGGATTAAATTTTCACACCACCCATTAGTTTCCCGGTAATTGATACCCTATCCTAGACCAAGACTCCCTGATTTCTATACCCTATCCCAGACTAAACTGCTTGAAAACCATACCCTTCACAGCGGCACATACCTATATAGGTTATATATGGGAGTACCCCCCCCCCCCCGGGACATAATACCAGTGTAGCTCGAATAAATTATAATCGGAGTCGTGAAAGCGCCACGTCCCATGCTTCCTCTAACATACATTTCTTCACATAAAAATCGATAGTCTTAAGTCTAAAAATTGATCGATGTCGGGTTCTTGCTCGACCTACATACAAATCAATGCAACTTTAAAGACAATTACGCGCAGCTTTCTAAAAGGCATCGAGGAGAATTTGCAGGTTTACGTAATGATCAAATAAATTCCCGTCAGAGAATTCTCACACAAAATCATGATTCTGTTTTGACAGCTTGCCCAGGAAAATCTAATAAAATCGCAATTGCATGCATCAATTGGTTTTGATTGTCAAAAAGGACTATGGTGGCGGTCTAGCAAAGAAAATATATCACAAAACTGAAACGACGAACATCATTACAAACGGCGTGACAAGACCGAATAATTCTCTGGTCCTGTTTTAGGTTTCGTTTCCTGGCGTATGGTAACAAAACGTGCGACTCAAGCCCCCCTCAAGCCCTTTGTGTTGCTAACACTCGACAGAGCCAAAAGGAGGTTACTTTAAAATGGCTGACTACACTGGTTCTTTCCTGTAATAATTTTTGCTTCACGACGTGATCGCTTTTCTCCGGCATAATCGTAATGTATGTCATGCTGTTTTCAAAATAACCGCAAGGACACGTACCGACCGCCAGTGTTGATATAATTCTCTTCATTGCTGACAGAAATCATTGGCGTAAAATAACGCTTTTAATGAGAACATGCTGCGATTTTTTTTCATGGCCTAAATCTAAAAACACATTTTTCTATAACCCTTGGACATGTTCTAACAATTTATACGTTTTCCATGTTCAAGCGACAATGTCGTCTTTGTTGGATTTTGACTTCAACTTTCCCACCTCTTTTTTCAACTTGACGAATTGGTAAAGTAGTTGCTAATAAAAAATTGCTGAAAAATTGGGTTGAACGCAATAGACACGCCATTCACATTTAACTTAAGTCTAAAGAATTGTTTAATATATCCAGAAAATTTCGGCTTCACAGGTGCAGAGTTTGTTGACTTGATATATGCATGAACATGAGCAACCCCAGGGGTCGTCAGAAAAGGCGATTTGTTCTTGGAGAGGACCTAAAAGTGGCAATTTTTGGAGTTACCACCTCTAAATAAAAACACCTTCGCTATCAATGCAGCTTTGACAGGTCATAGCCAATCCGTCAAGCTATGTTATGTTTAAAACTGACAAGAAAATGATAAAATTACACTGGTCTAATGCTCAGATAAATTTTGATCTAAAAAAATTAAAAAAATCACACTTTTTCATTTCAGCTATAATTATTTTCCATCAAAAGGATTTTGGGGTTATCCCTTGAGAAATTTCCCGATCACCTTATGTCTTGCCATGTAAACATACAAAAAATTTCGGGATTTTTCAACTCAAAACTATACCAGATATTTCACTTTTAAACCCGAAATTTTGGTATTTTTGGTGTCGGAAAATTAACTCCGAACTTCAGAGCTTATATCTTTACTTGGTTTTGGGCGTTTGTAATAAAACAAGCTTCATTTTAAAGAGAACCAGAATTTAAACAAGGTGTTGATGTATTAACTCTTAACTCGGTACTCTTTTTGAGAAAACAATGATAAACGACAAAAATGTCCGAAAATCAACACTACCATCGTCACTTACTTGGAATGCTTTTAAATTGAACTGCGTTCGAGATAAAAATACCAAACTTAGTGATTGGCCTCAAATGGACCTGGGCTTTCTATCAGAGCGAAAATAACTTAACAGTTTTTTCTAAATCAGCAAGTTTTGGCCTGTCCAAGTTCTAACACTTTTATATGAAAATAAAACCCTTAAAACGTTGTTGAAGCCAAAAAAACACACGTCCTTCCCAATTTGGTAGCTCTATTAAGTTCAATCCTATTACATTAGCCAAAAAACCCTGATAATGAAAGACGTTTCTTGAGGAGATAAATTTGCAGGATTCGAAGCTTTGGGTGTACCTCATAGAAAATTCACAAAAAATTACAATTTCGGTATTTTTCTCTGAGTTTTTAATATCTTTCTTTTCAAAAACGTTTCACACTTTTTGCGACTTAATTGCTTGTCTTGTTGAAATTCAGCTGAGAAACTTCAACCCAAACATTGCTGTTTTTCAAAGGCGTTTTTGGAAAGAAAACATGGATGACAACTTAAACTTAACATAACCCAACAACCAAACAAGATAATGGCGTTCAAATGAGTTGAGTGTTAAGATCTATCATCTTGTAATAAGCCTGCAGTACCTCATAAGAAATCATTAAAATGAACTAGAGATATCCTTGAAATAAGTGGGTCACTATCATTTCTGTCACAAATTGCAATACCTCTCTTTAAGAAATCGTAATAAATTTTAATTTCACTTTTTTCTGTTTCCTTTTTAATACATTACACTCTTATACATTAGGTAGCCTAAGAAAACAGCCGACGTTTCGCGAGGTCGCCACTTAAGCCCTCGCAAAACGACGTCTGAGTAACGAGCGCAGAAATTCCTTACTGATGACGTGCACTACCCAGATCTTGGTAGTGCTTCTGATTGGTTGAAAGAAATTTCCCTTGCGGCACAACCAATCAGAAGCACTATACCAGGACTGGGGAGTGCACGTCATCAGTATGGAATTTCTTCGCTCGTTACTCAGACGTCGTTTTGCGAGGGCTCAAGTGGCGACCTCGCGAAACGTCGGCTGTTTTCTCAGGCTATACATTAGGTAGACGTCTGAGTAAGTTTTTTGTCTTTTGCCTTAATCGTTTTGGAGTTACTGAACCCTATTTGTATCCAACGTTCAAGAATGACGCTTTTTTGAGAAAACAAGGTACGCAAAATTTTTTGGCAATATTAAAAAAAAATCAGTTAAGACCGTCTTCTTAGAACAAATTATAGCTCTTTAACAACACAATAACATACTAAAAGTTCTTTTCAAAATATTTAATTTGTAAAAAGCTACAAACTTTCAAACTTAGAGTGATATTAACATCTTTTTAACATTATTTGGCTGAGAAGTTTGATTGCCAATATCTTGACAACAAATAAAGATAAACTGATAACCTCGTTTCAACAAACAGGAAAGATCTTGAATACTGGCAAAGTTAGAGATGTCTATTTCACCACATACACCAGAGCTTATATGTAAGTAACTTCCAATTAGAGATACAAGTCGGCAAATCAACAGTGTTGGGGCCAAGAAGTAGTTAAGCTGTATTTTCGTCCTAAAGCAATGGTTTTGTTGGCATTAGTTTAAAATTCACACCTAACATGATTTTATTCACTAACCCCAACAATTTCGTAAAAAGCCTGAACATCTAGAGAGAAAAGTGTCGGTAAATCAACTACCATTACTACAATGCAGTAGTTACCAAGACATCCTTCTCTGTGAGTAGACGTGTCTTTTTTGCTCTACATTCTATGCTATTTTACACCCTTAAAACATTATGTACAAGCAATTTAACTATCCAGAGAGTCTTATAAGGCTCTTCTGCCGCTGCCGGACGTGTTTGAATTCTAACTTATCAAATAGCCCTTTTCACAGTTACCTTTTGTCCTTTGCATGACAATGTATTTGAACGTGGATGTAAGGCAATTTCGGGCAATTTTGCACTTTTTGCCCGAAATTGCCTCACATCCACGTTAAAATACATTGTCATGCAAATGACAAAAGGTAACTGTGAAAAGGGCTATTGTTTGTACATGGTAAGCGTGGGACTTAAGGGTGCTCTGTCTTACTATTGGTGTTATTTGTAAGCCATTTTCACAACACTTGAGGTTCTTTTTCGCCAAAATCTATGTACTAGACACTGCAAGGATGCCAATGAAACAAGTCACAAGTTAATACCTTTGTCTCTTGTTCAGACGATCATTAATTGAGACAAAGTGGGGACCAGGAAACCAGCATCATCCCTTCTAATGCAAGAAATAAGTATAATGAACATATTGTGACAGCGTAACAGGCGCTCCGTCGGACAAAAATCCATTCCTCAAACACCTTCATTTATCATTAGTTGAAATTGTCTCCAACATAGAAGAAGAGAAATGCATTCAAAGCGCCTGTCCTGCACTTGTCTACAGCATCCGAGGAACCATTTGAAGAACTATGAGGAACCATTTGACATGTTCTGTCTTGCATTTCTAAGCATCTTCAAATAAAATGAAAATTTTATTGTCAATTTATTGCCTGTAAGGTCTTGATAAACTTCTTTATAAACTTTCCATGTGCCACACTTTCCCTCATGCAGCTAAGAATGCTTCAATATTAAAAATTTCCACGTGCCCAACACCTACAGAAAAGTTAAAACCAACGTTAACCCAGATAAAAATACTGGAAACGTAGTTTTCTCACCAATTTCTTTTTAAAAATGCAACAAAAAAGTTTGATTAGCCGACACTTTCACATTATCAAACAAGGCAGCTAAACAAATTCGGGTTTAACAATTATACAAAACAAATTGTACCAAAGAGATGCAATAAACGCTGTTCTTTCTTAACCATAGGAGCTATAGTCATTCGACCTCCATTTTCCACGACGGAACTAAGTTTAAAATTAACCTTCCTAAAAACTGTCAGAAAATCAACGAGCCAAAAAATCGCACTGTCGGAAAATCAACATACAGTCGGACAATCAACAACAAACGTCCGAATATCAACATCAAATGTCGGCATATCAACAATTGAGTCGGAATATCAACAAAACTGTCCAAAAATCAACAAGGAATATAACCCTAAACCCTAACCCTAACCCTAACCCTTATTGGATACAAGGAATACAAAGCATTACAACGTAACTCTAACTTGCTTACAAAATACGCTGATGCTCCGAAACTAGTAACGGGATCGTAACGGAAACAAATCATATGTTTTTCGTGGTGCTCAATAAGCACTGGTATAATGAATATAAACAAACACAAACATTCTATATCTAGGGGTTTTTTTTTTTTTTCTTTTAGTGTTATATCATTTAATCCTTTCAGGAAATTTTTAAGGCTCGGAAATTTGGCATGGGATTTTTTGGGGGTTAATTTTGGATTTTTGGGTTTTGATTTTGAAACTCGGTGTACCTGCCCCCCCCCCCCCCCCCACCTCAGTAATATTTACCCTGCAAGCAGAGATTACTTGGTCGCCCTATGTTCCGGCGGGCGAATAAGTAACTTCTCCGTAAAACCGTCCGATTCTTTGATCTACCGCCGTCCAGGATTTTGGACTAAGTAATTAAAAAGACTTGTTTCTAACAGGCTCCCAACCGGTTTTGAAGCTGGCGCATGCTGTGAATGCTGTCAAAAAGTGCGCGCGCTGTGATACGCTTGCCAGCTTGTTGTACGCGACAGATTTGCCTTATTTTGTTACCAAACTCGTTTGTCTTTTTTCCTAGCTCAGAAAATACGCGGAAAGATAACGCAGCCATTTTTGAAGCCTTATTTTACTCATATTTATAAGGAGTTGAAAGGAACGCTCAAATAAAACGGGTGCAAGTAACGTTTTCATGGAGTTCGCAAGTTTTATCTAAGGTATGAGTGTGCGTACAAAAGGTAAGTGTGTATGAAGAGTTTTGCGCATGCGCGACAGGGAATCAGACGGTTTCGCGGAGACGAAGAAACCTCTGCTTGCAGGGTACTTTCTATTTGAATCTAAAGTCCCCTTCAAATCAGCTTTTTCTTCGTGAAGCGTATTCTCACAGCATATAGGTAAAATTTTCTCATGTTGTCAGCCGAGTATGATATTGATTTTTCTCTAACTTTCGTTCTTGCCAACGTAGGGAAGAGGTTACTGAATTGTCCGACTTGTATTCGCTTTTGTTTGTTGAATGAGTGTATTAATTGACTCAAATTCTCATCTTTTGTCAAGAGAAACGTATTAGGTCTCCATAAAACTCTCCGATTATGATGCAAGGCAATTTGAAGAAATATCTTCGTTTGATCCGTTTTGTAGCCAGGCACAACATCTGCCAAGTTGATATCACAAATAAGCTTGACCTTGTTAGGAAAAAGTGACGCCTACACACGTCTACATTGTATTTGCGGTTTTCTTCGGCGCCATAAGTATCAGTAACTATTCGGGTTTCAAGTTCTCAAAATGTCATTGAAATCACTTATTCACGGGCTTGCTTGATTACTTTTACCGCATTTTGGTGTGTTCTGGGGAGTCCGCCTATTTTGTCGTTTTCGATAATTAAATACGAGATTGATGTCCACGTCAAGTATTGCTTTTAACACTGAAAAAAGTCTAAGTAACAAGTAAAAGTGAAGTTGTTCATTGCTTCGTGATTTCTACCTGGTTTCTTGAGGGTTGTCCAATACACCTGCACTGTAACGGTCCGTGAGACTATGTTTCGGTCCGTAGAGTTTTGTACGGACCGCGAAAGCCATCTTCGGAATGTAGAGAAGGGTTGACGGACCGTACAGTTCGTACGGACCATGAACTTCAGATACGGTCCGTAAATACGGTAAATGGTCGGAGTTCACGGTCCGTAAATTGCACTCATTAGTGGGACTTAGAATATTTCATTCCCGTTGTGAGAGGGAGATAACTTTGTTACGGACCGTACAGTTCGTACGGACCGTGAACTTCAGATACGGTCCGTATAGAAGAGTTTATGGTTTCACTAGGCTTCAATAGAAGGAGTATTCGACGTAACAGTTCCCTTTTAGAACTCTGTTATCAGTTTACGCAAGGCTTATAGAACGAGTAATAGGCATATTATCTCCTTCTATTTCGTGTACCTTGCTCGCGTCGTACTTATGTCTTTCGTGTACCACGCTCGCTTCGCATGGCGCTTAAATAACGAGGCATAATCATGGTTGCCTTCCCTTGAACAGTTTCACAAGGCTTCAATAGAAGGAGTAATGGACACAACAGTTCGCTTTTACAACTCTGTTATCAGCTTGCACGACGCTTATAGAACGAGTAATAGACATGTTATGGGCTGCCTTTCCTTGAACAGTTTCACTAGGCTTCAATAGAAGGAGTATTAGACATAACAGTTTGCTTTTTAGAACTCTGTTATCAGTTTACGCGATGCTTATAGAACGAGTAATAGACATATTATCTTCTTCTATTCGTGTACCTCGCTCGCGTCGTACGTATTTCTTTCGTGTTTCACGCTCGCTTCGTATGGCGCTTAAATAACTTGGCATAATCTTGTCTGCCTTTCCTTGAACAGTTTCACTAGGCTTCAATAGAAGGAGTAATGGACATAACAGTTCGCTTTTACAACTCTGTTATCAGTTTGTGCGACGCTCATAGAACGAGTAATAGACACGTTATCGTCTGCCTTTCCCTGAACAGCTTCACAAGGCTTCAATAGAAGGAATAATCGAGATAACAGTTTGCTGTTAGAACTCTGTCATTAGTTTGCGCAACGCTTATAGAACGAGTAATAGACATATTACCGTCTTCTCTTTCGACCTCTTTGGTGTATCTCGCTCGCTTCGTACGTACAGTTAAATAACGAGGCTCAATCATACTTGCATAGACTATTTATACCTCTACAAACGGATCGTGAATCGTAAACGACGGTCTGTAAGCAAGGATGACGGTCTGTGCGAAACATACGGACCGTCAACCGCAAATGACGGTCCGTTAGCAAGGATGACGGTCCGTGCGAAATGTACGGACCGTCAACAGTTGGCCCTGGCGCGATAATGAGAGGCACGCTCTGTATTCGGACTGTAAGTAAGAACGACGGTCTGTGCGAAACGTAGGGACCGTCAACCGCAAATAACGGTCCGTAAGCAAGAGTGACGGACCGTGCGAAACTTACGGACCGTCAACTGCAAACAACGGTCCGTATCAGTGCGGCAGTATTGGACATGAGTGGGTTTCTTTGTTCTTTGTTGCACTGTAGATTACAATGAAAAGTAAAAATCGCGAAGGAATGCGTTGCGCATTACTTTGAATATATTAGCATTTACTTGCCAACTGTGAATATGCAACGCAAGCTTTTCCATCGGTTCATACGTCCTCTTTAACGTTAAATTTAAAAGTGTTCCAGTGAATCAATAGTTGCGGTTCCACTAGAGCTTTTGCCCACGGGAAAGTAGGACTTTGCCCAAGGGGAGTACATGTTTTGTGTGTGACCTATAAAAAAACAGTGAAAGTACCCACGGGAAATCACTAGGGATACACCAACGAGAACAAAAAAATAACCCATGACACTCCCGGAGCCAAGTCGTATGGTTTATCTATGGTTTATCTAGCCACAAGAGTAGTTCAACCAATCGGGTGGAAGAAAATTGTAAATACCGGAAACCGCAGCACATGCTGCGCTGAATTCGCGGCAGATACCCTGTCACGTACCTAATTCAAGACACGCGCAACAAGCATGGCGAACTTTCGAGGTTCACAGTGAGTATATTTTACACGTCTTTGCTCCAAATACCCTAATTATCTGAGTTCCTTTAGTGCGGCATGGTTTTGTAATTGTTTTTTTTTAACAGCAACTTTCGACCAGAATATGGTGATCAAGATGCGCCGTTGTATAACGGTTATTTATTTCAGAGAGGTCGAGAGCAAGAGAGAAATCCAAAACCACAACCACAACCAGCGTACCCTCCGTATCCTTATTATTTAACTGGAAACCCAAGAATACCTTTACAGTACGTTCCTCAGGCGGATCCGCGGTCTTGCCTACAGATATACTCAAAAGTACCCCGAGACACTCGGAAATTTTCCTTCCACCAGTGATCGAGAGCTCTGTTGTTTAAAAGTTCCTGGAACCAGTTCTGGGGACGAGGAAATATCCAAGCACGTCTTGGCCGGTGAGCAACTTGCAGACGAAGGTTTCTATAGAACAAATACAGCATCTGGAGTGATTGTAGAAATCGTACTCGCAGACGCCTTCTACGCATTCGTCTTAGAATGAAGTTTTGGATTGCTAAATCAACCGGATATTGCCGTATAAGAAGCAGAAGAACGACTGCAAGGAGACCATACGTTTCGCGGTTTGCGATGTCCATGATGCATTAAATTTCCCGCCAAACACTACCAGGTCAAAAGTTGACCTTGGGTAATTATTTGCAGTGTAACCGGAAAATATCACCTGACCGGAAACCCAAGCTGATCCCAACCCAAGCCAATTACCCACTGGGAAACCTCGGGCAGAAGGTATGTGTAACCGCAACTAATGTTAATAAGACTCAATACTAAGACTGGTCACATCGTCAAGCACGCGTGTTTAATGTTTTAAAAACATCTATCGAGCTGTTCTTAAGATTTTCGCAAAAGCGCTCAAATTAAAAAATTACCACAAAATTATTACACCTACGATCTTAGAAAAACAATTCGTTCTCCACATCGTAAACACCAGTTTCAACAAAACTTTCTAGGCGTAAAATAGTAGGTAAAAGACACATTTTAACAGTATTTTCTAGCCATTTCATCAAAGCATTGATTATTTTTCGGTGTATTTACTATTACTATGCAAAAACTAAGGTTGAAAATGTTTTTGCGATTTACTTCAAAACAAACATACAGAATTCTTTTCTTCTTGTATATTTTGTGTGACATACACAACAGTTTAAGATGTAGGTAATTGCTTTTCAAAATGAAATCTGGATCGCACAAAATTTCAATTTTACTGCTTTCGATGATTTTTGTTTATCGCTGTCATGGAAATATCGATTTTCACAAAATGTAAACCACGCTAACGTTCAATCCAGAACTAACAAGTATTGCAAATTTCACGTTGATCCGACAAAATGAAGACTGTCTAAGAGCCGATTGTAAAAGTAGAGTATGGTCCCAAAAAACTGTATCGAAACACCTTAATACTCACTCTTCTTTTTGAGTGATACCTATATCCTTATTCAAGGACCTCCTTTTCGCGCTGATTCGTAAATTCATTATCATACCAAAGCCTTTAACAAGCACATTTTAAAAAAAAAAAAATTAATCAAAGGTATTAGTTAAAATCTCATGTGGTTTTCATAATGTTCAAGAAGAAGCGCCACACTACTCATCTCCTCTTGACAGATCCAACAAATGTGTTTTTCAAGGCCTGATTGAGGGCCCTGGAAACCGGAAGTTGGTGTTGACGAGTTATCCTGACTATTTTCCTCAGCACCATTGTTAACTGGGGAACTCCTACCATGGGTTCTGTTTTGTATTTTAGTCTTCTTTGATCGAAGAGTGGTAATCGTACACCAAGTGACCTCTCTCTGACCTTTTCGACCGCCAGTTCTACTACACTCACTACTCAACTGTTCGCATCCAGGAGTCCTCTCTTTTGTCTGTAAATGTCTTTTTTCATGTTTCCTTAGATTTCCGGTTTCCTTAAAACACCTCCCGCGCCGTTTAGATTTACAAGGCTTCTCTTCAGTATGGACTCTTTCGTGCGTCCTTAGATTCGACAACTGGGTAAAACACTTGCCGCACTGTTTGCACTCATAAGGTTTCTCTCCAGTGTGGACTCTGGTATGAATCCTTAAGTTTCCTGCTTGCCTAAAACACTTGCCGCACTGTTTGCACACATACGGTTTCTCTCCAGTATGGACTCTTTCGTGTGTCGTTAGATTACATAAATGGTTAAAACGCTTGCCGCACTGTTTGCACTCATAAGGTTTCTCTTCTCTATGGACTCTTTCATGTGTCGTTAGATTAACTGACCGGTTAAAACACTTGCCGCACTGTTTGCACTCATAAGGTCTCTCTCCAGTATGGACTCTTTCGTGCGTCCTTAGATTCGACAACTGGGTAAAACACTTGCCGCACTGTTTGCACTCATAAGGTTTCTCTCCAGTGTGGACTCTGGTATGAATCCTTAAGTTTCCTGCTTGCCTAAAACACTTGCCGCACTGTTTGCACACATACGGTTTCTCTCCAGTATGGACTCTTTCGTGTGTCGTTAGATTACATAAATGGTTAAAACGCTTGCCGCACTGTTTGCACTCATAAGGTTTCTCTTCTCTATGGACTCTTTCATGTGTCGTTAGATTAACTGACCGGTTAAAACACTTGCCGCACTGTTTGCACTCATAAGGTCTCTCTCCAGTATGGACTCTTTCGTGCGTCCTTAGATTCGACAACTGGGTAAAACACTTGCCGCACTGTTTGCACTCATAAGGTTTCTCTCCAGTGTGGACTCTGGTATGAATCCTTAAGTTTCCTGCTTGCCTAAAACACTTGCCGCACTGTTTGCACACATACGGTTTCTCTCCAGTATGGACTCTTTCGTGTGTCGTTAGATTACATAAATGGTTAAAACGCTTGCCGCACTGTTTGCACTCATAAGGTTTCTCTTCTCTATGGACTCTTTCATGTGTCGTTAGATTAACTGACCGGTTAAAACACTTGCCGCACTGTTTGCACTCATAAGGTCTCTCTCCATTATGGACTCTTTCGTGTGTCCTTACAGTCGCTGACTGGCTAAAACGCTTACCGCACTGTTTGCACTCATAAGGTCTCTCTCCAGTATGGACTCTTTCGTGTGTCCTTAGAGTCACTGACTGGCTAAAACACTTACCGCACTGTTTGCACTCATAAGGTTTCTCTTCTCTATGGACTCTTTCGTGTCTCCTTAGGTTACATGACTGGTTAAAACGCTTGCCGCACTGTTTGCACGCATAAGGTCTCTCTCCAGTATGGACTCTTTCGTGTCTCCTTAGGTTACATGACTGGTTAAAACGCTTGCCGCACTGTTTGCACGCATAAAGTTTCTCTCCAGAGTGGATTCTTTTATGGGTCCTTAAATACCCTGCTCCACTAAAACACTTTCCGCACAGTTTGCATTTGCTAGCTTTTCTGTTGGTTCCGGCATGAGTAAGTGCTTTGGACATCGTGTTTTTCTCTGTTCTCTCTTTTTCTGTACCTCTCTTTATTCCTAAAACGGAAAAATAACAATTACAAAGTGATGTCTCCGGGCTTAAGCTACATTTAGCCTTGAGCAAGGGCTGTATTTTTGTGTTTAGCAGTGGATCGGTGATCAGCGATGCGACTACTCGTCGCATACAACAAATTCTTTTGCTGTTCCCACAACAATGGAAATCCCCATTATGACGCTATTTGTCATGCACTACAATCAGTTGTGATTTTTAGGAAATTCCTTTTTTTTACTGTTTATTTTGGTCACGCACTACAACATATGACAAATCGAAACCGCACTGTTGACGATACCATTGTCTGTGCTCCTTTCATTACCGCCTCCAATTTTTCGTTGCGAGACAGGTTGGCAAGAGGGGCTGTTTCAAGCGCAAATCTTCTGCAACTTGACTCGCGACTCGCGACGGCGTTGCGCTACAAGTTGCAAAAACAAAAAAAACATGCCAGTGTAACAGTGTCTAAAGCCATCGCGGAAAAAGCTAAAACAGCTGAATGAAATCGCTGTATAGAAAGAGGACAGCAGTAATTCTCGTCTCCCACGTGCTAGGCTTTTTTAGGCGCTTAACACCTCGCGAGTGTCCGCGTTAAATGAAGTGGAGTTGTACTTTATGAATGGCTGTGTGACTAATATTTAGTATTAATTTAAGAAGCCAAAAGATATGTTTGTGTCTATGGAAACCCAAAACAGTTGCCCTGTTTTTTTTCTTAAACTACTCTACTAGTGCACTAAAAGTGTAGAGAAGTGCCTTTGGCCACGGATGGTCAGGATCAAAATAAACTGCAACTTGAAAAAATCGGCCCGTCATTCTATACTGATTATGTTTAGTTGTCCTTTTAAGAATTCACTTAATATCTTCTTGGAGTTCTAAGAACATTATGTGTATAAGAAAGTGCTCTTTGTTCTGATTTAACCAGAATATTGACCCTACAACATTAAAATACCAGATACACTCGATTAAAAAAACGTTGACATATGAAAAGTATAAACCCTTGACGATGAAACCTAATGGATTTATGGGTAAATGTATAATGGCATTTACATATTCACAATAAAAGACTTTTCTTTGCGACTGATATTGATTGCAGCCGAGTTGCACGTGCTAATGAAAGTCGTGCAAGCCTTTCTGGAAGTGGCCAAATTGACTGAATAAGGGCGAGTTTGAGCGCTATACAGAAACATATAGTGCGAAATTTGCAAAAGTTTGCATCCGTTCACGAACTTAACAACTTTTGCTGGAAAACTGTCCGGAAAAAAGGAAATACCGCGTTATTCCAGTTTTGTACGAAAACAGTCACTCACTGATTATGCAAATGCAGTTATACTGTATGAACACTTCCCAGAAAGCCCTTGGGTCTCACCTGCTACGGTCTACAGTTTTCACATCACAACGTTTCTTCAATCGAGTGTATACCCGTGACAAAGCCCCTTAAACGCAACCACTACAACAGTAAATAACTGCCTTTTTGGAGTTTTAATAACTCCAAAATGAAGGAGCTCCAGTGGAGAAATTATCGTCTGTTTTAACTCCCTGGCAAGTTACTGTCCATTTGTCAACTTCGGCTCCTTTCACAGAAAAAAAAATTGTTTTCATGCTGCTCACTTTTTACTTACATGTAAGTGACAACCCTGAAGAAGACAACCCATCTACTAGCCTTGAAGTAGACAACTGTTTAAGCTAGATAACAAGAAACGTAAATAAAGTTATAATAATATAATAATAATAATAATTATAATATAATAATAATAATATTATTATTATTATTATTATTATTATTATTATTATTATTATTATTATTCTTATTTCGTTTTACAGGAAGAAACTTGTTGGTTTGGATATCGTTTTAAA
Source organism: Siderastrea siderea (assembly GCA_964030785.1). NCBI lineage: Eukaryota > Metazoa > Cnidaria > Anthozoa > Scleractinia > Rhizangiidae > Siderastrea > Siderastrea siderea. The sequence continues at coordinate 45,559,147 of OZ034971.1, read as the reverse complement.
TTAATCAAGGCCGACCTAGCTCTTCTATGGAGCAGGAGGGGCCCCTTTTACTCAGGCATACTGAATTTTGTTGTCGAAACAAGATAACCTTTTTTTTTTTCAAACTGGAAACGAAACTGTGCCAATATTTCGGTTTTAATCAAAAACCTTCCTCAGGGCAACTCAGGAAAAACAACTGTAATATTGGCATAATTCCGTTTTCAGTATTAAGATTACCTTAATTTGTTGTCGAAATACACCCCCTAATGGAAGACATAACGCCTCCAAAGACAGAAAGAAGGATCTGTTGTCCGTACTAACCAGTTTTTCTATATAAGCAGGCTAATTTAAAAGAAAATATTTTGTCATTACCATGCCAGTATGGCTGTTGATTAACCAAAAAAAGTGGCTTTTTCTTTCACGCTGTTTTAACAAACATAAAATAGAAATTTTACGAAGGATAACGTCAGTTTGTTCTTTCATATCAAATAAAATAAATGACTGCTCTATTAGTGCCACATTTGCTTCTTGCCACAAATACGTGAACTGAATGACGTCAGCAACTACAGTTGTAAACGTTCAGAAAACAGTGTTCCCAATGTCAAATTACTAAACTTTGGGGAATTATAGCCTACGGCCAAGGCCCATGATCTTGCTATTTTCTGTATGACATGTATAATGTAATTACCGGTAATCTATTCTGAAGTCTTATCTGACGAACCAATCAGTCTAGAGTATGAGCCTTTGTATAGGTATTTCCGACGAAATCGAAGTCCCGACGATCGCTATTGATGAAACGACGACCTTAGCGATTAAAGCGACGATTAACAAATGATCGCAAATTCTCGAATTCAGACAAGATATTGACCCGTATTGTCAGTATTAAATGTGCCAGACCTAGAAGATTTGAATATAGAAAAGTCAAAACTGTCCAGTTGATTAAAAAAAGGACCAAAAAGGTCCGTGACGTGACTGCTAGTGGTTTAAAATAGGTCTCCGATCCGAAAAAACAAGGGGGTTATTTTCTAAAGAAACTGTGGTGCTGCGTCGGTGGGGACGTGAAACACAGAATTTTGGATTTATCAACTGAGTTGATATGATAAATTGGACACCATAAAGAGATTGAAAGCTGACGTTTCGAGCGTTAGCCCTTCGTCAGAGCGAACCGAGGAATTGTGGGTTGCACTTAGTTTATATGGAGAGTGGTGGAGCTATGCTATTGGTAAGAACATGGCAACGTGAAATACAAGAACAAAATTAGCTGAATGAAAAGCGTTCGTTAAATTTGATACCATGGGGATTAAGTGTGCCGATTTGAAAAATGAAATTTTGTTCTAGATTTTTACTGCTTTCCGTGTTACCCTGGTGTAGCGAAAAGCCACAGATCGTCATGTGTTAGCTAGAACGTTTAGGGAGATTGAAATGTCGGGCGACTGGTTTGGATGCGTCCTTGTCATTTCTTTCAACGTCTCCTGGGTGTTTGCGAAACGGTCGCCTTGTCTCCTCCCTGTTTCACCAGTGTATATCTTCTTGCATAAAGTGCATGTTATGCAATAGATAACATTTGCAGAGGTGCATGTAAAGCGATTAGTGATTCAAATCGATCGCTTGGGTCCTGTTATTTTGTCTGCACTGTGAATGAAAGGACAAGTGTTGCATCGCTTGCGCACGCATTTAAAGTACCCGGTTCATCATCAGATTTAAGTACACTTCTATATTAAACTAGAAAGTTTCCTATGTTTTTGTCGCGTTTGAATGAAACCAGTGGGCTGTGAAAAGATTTTTCCTGTTTCATTGTCATTATGGAGTAACTTAAAGTTCTTTAAAATGATGTTTTTGGCTGCGAGTTTATGTGGATGGTAAGTGAGTGTAAATGGAATTCTCTCGTTCTCTTCCTCCTGTGACGTTTCCAGTGCTGACTGGTTTGAACACAGGTGATCGGAAACGCAGGGTGTACGCCCGGCTTTCTCTTCCGATCGACAGACATCGTACTCAAGGTTCATTTCACCCTACCGCCCATGCCTTTTTATACGTTGGGCCCTTGCCTGTCATTGGTCAGCTTATTCAATCCATATAAGGACCTCTTGTCTTCCCATTGGTCAGCTTTTGCCTCTCCAAATAAGGTCCTCTTGTCTTCCCATTGGTCAACTGCCCCTATTTAAGGAGCTCCCTGGGTCCTCCGACTCGTCATTCCAAGTAGATGGACTACTACCAAGATCTCAACCGAGACGACTTTGCTTCCACCGAAGACTATTTGGCTGAACGGGTCAAACGAGGTCTAGCAGCGGGATTCACGTTCCAACAGTGCCGACAGCACCACGTCATTGATTTCGGTTTGGCCTTAGGGTTGACCCCCACGGAGATTCTAGCTATTGTAGGCCCAGACACCGGCTACGTATTTCCCAACGAATGCCCCCCAACATCGACATGATCGGAGAACAAGATCTCGGTGCCTTGGAACTGCAAGTGGGTCATGGCCTTGTGGTCTACACAGGGGGAGCCAAAGGTACGGATGCCCTCGTGGAAGAACTGGCTAAACAATTTGGGATGCAGCTAGAAGTCCTGGTCCCCCCGAACCATCCTCGAGCCACTTTCATCAGCCCTTCTACCGTGGAAGTCCTGATGTTGGCCAACCCCCATCTTCACCAGGCGGCTGAGAAACTAGGCAAACAAATGCCCAGTCATTTTTACACCTTGCAATTGCTGCAACGCAATTATCAATTGGCCAAAAGAGCCCATACGATCTATGCCTTTGGCATTTTGGAACCGGATCATAAACGTGTGAAAGGAGGCACTGGTTGGACTGTGCAATTGGCTATGGATCAAGGCAAACCCGTCTACCTGTTTGACATACCCAGTCAATCATGGTACCGCTCGGACCATTACTACCAAGTCAATGAGAATGCCGCCACCCTGGTCACTGGCAGTCAATTTGTCCCTTGGGGACCTAAAAAGCCCACCCTTCATCAAAGCAGTGCTATTGTGGGATCCCGGGATGTGGACGAGAAAACCCGAGCCGAAATTCAAGCCTTATTCAACCGCACGTTCTGTTTACCCGAGAACATTGATCAATTACGTATGGAACTGGAAGACTTTCATTTGTAATTTCTTAGTTTTTATTTTTTAGTTTTTATTTTTTCCAATTGTACATAGCTTTCTTTTTCATTTTTTATTTTTTTTTCAAATTGTAGATAGCTTTTTTCAATTGTAAATAGGAGCACCCCACCCCGCGTGGCAAAGAATACAGACCACCCTTTGTAACATCAACTCTTTTTTTAATTAAAAAATTTTAAAAAACTGACATCACTGACTTTGCACGTGGATCATAAATAAATGTCTCTTGACGCACAGTAGCCTTGACTCCCAATAATCTCAACAGAAATAAAAAAATGTTCAAGTCTATTTACAGTTCTAACACTCTCCGCACTTGGTTCAGCCTCACTTCCCTCTGCCTCCTCTCCCGCTCCTCCTCCCGCCGCTGCTCCCGCTCCCGCTCCATGTCCCCGAAATAAACCCGAATCCTTTGCCATGGGCGGCCCGCATGCACCCGTGGCAAATAAAGTTCAAGCTCGTTATCGACCTCTTTAAAATGGTCGAGGGACATCGGCCAGTGACGCTCAAATCGGGACCGGATGCGACGCAGGTCCACCCATGGGATAATTCTGTCAACCAGGGCAATAACGCTTCTGTGATCTGTGGATGTGGCCTGCCCTCCCGCTCGCCATTCTCCGTCCAGACCAAGCACCTTAAAAACAACTCAAAAAAAGCGGCCACGCGCTGACGGGTGAGGGGGCGCCAGGTTTCTTGTCGTCTTTCTCGCATAAGTCTCGTTTGACGTTCCACTCCCGTCCTCTCTGGTCCCGCTCTCCTCCTCAAGTAGTCTCGTCCACCCACATTCACAGCACTGGCTAAGGAGCCCAAGGGATTTCTTGTTTCCGACATTTTTCCGCTCACACCACAAACATAAGTCACTTAGGACCGGCTCAAAGCTAAGAGTGACGTCCTGTGGCCTCCCTTGACTTATATACCCTGATTCGCGCAATGCACCATGGTCTATCTAAGGAGGGGGGAGGGGGTCCCCCCACCTCTTCCCCTCTCAAAGCATGATGGGTCTTTCTCTCATTGGTCCCTTCCCTCCCACGTGACCCTTTGGTATCTCTATAAAAAACCCCCTGTCCCATTCCATCTTTCACACTCAAATGGATGATCCAGTCCTCAGTCCAGAAGCCCAACAAGTGATTGATCGTCTACGAGCCTTGTTGTCTAAGCTCGAAAAAGACTTGAAAGAGATCCGCTTCAAAGCTTCTTATTTTGAACTGCTCCGACTTCATAGTCAAAAACATCTCAGTCGGAACGAATTGTGTTTATTAACCTTAAAACACTTCTACCAGTGGTGAATGGGTGACAAAGCCGACAAGATCCCTTCTGGCAAGGTCAGTCCTCAAGCCCTGCAAATCATAGAACGTTTGGGAGAGATCCGAAAACAAATCCTTCACCTGGTCCAACCTTTACGTTACAAGCTCACTTTTCACGAACTGTGCCGACTCCGAAAAGAAGGGATCATCAGCCCCACCGAGTTTCAACTCTTGATCAATCCACTCTTTGATCCTTTCGCCTGATGGCTCAACCCGACCCATGTGTGATCTGTTTGACACCTCTCGCCAATTATACCACCTTGAGGTGCTGTGGTCTTCCTTGTCATGTCGCCTGTGCCAACCAACAGAACCGTCAGACCCACCTATGCCCTAGCTGCCACGTTCCTCTTACCGTGTTTGAAGTCCTCCATGAAGACTGGAAAGAAGACCCGGAGTTTGTCCAGCATGTCATGGACGATTGGAAAAACACTCCTATCTGGTATGGCATTTGTTATGAGAATGACCACGCCCTGGAAGGATTCTGGGGAGAACTCCAAGATCCCTATGAGCCTCACCGCAAAACCCTCTACTTTCTGGGTCAGACCAAAAGCCTAGCCATTGGACGCATGAAAACCTGTATCAGCTTCTCGTAAAAAAAGGACACCCCCCCATGTTTGGATTTTTTTCTACTTGTTGTCAATACCAAGGATCAATAAAAGATGTTGCATGACACTTTGTTGTTGTGATATTTATTCATTCTCAATAGTCGTCGAAAAGCGTCTCCTTCCTTATTAAAGACGCCACGCTTCTGCTTCCCCTTGTAACATGATCTGCAGGCCACATTAAACTATTTCAACCTAAAAACTTTGAAGGACCACCCCCGTTGCTAAAATTGGACTTTGGACTTTGAGCCCGCGTTTTCTCAGCGGTTTTACTTCCCCTTGAGCCCACGATCGATTTTTCCTACTCGTCAGCGGTTTCCCATCCTAAAACACGTGACTTCCGGTTCCATGAGCCCACGATCCCTTTTTTCCCACTGGTCAGCGGTTTCCCATTCAAAAACACGTGACTTCCGGTTCCATGAGCCCACGATCCCTTTTTCCCACTGGTCAGCGGTTTCCCATTCCACTTCCGGTCATGACGTCACTCGACCAATCAGAAGCCTTCATTTTCCCCATACGAGCGTACATTACTACTCACGCGCCCCTCTTATAGTGAGCTTGGGCTACCTGCGGCGGTACGAGATACGTTGCAACGGTTTTTGTATTATCTATTGTTATACGTCCACTGTATACAAAGTATATCTCACTGCAATTTCGAAAAAAGACACTACCGGAATATTACACACAATATACACTGCAAGTTGACGTCAATCTAAACTGTATATTCTGCAATACCGCGGCTTAGTGGATATTTTTTAAACTCCGAAAACGGCGTACAAAACATTTCGATTCAAACGTCTAATTGAAATCGTTCTTTGGGTTTTCGGTCGATCAATCCTAGCAACCAACAAACGTTATTATCGTTAAGGAATCAAAAGTTTCTCATCTTACCTTCAATGGAAGAAACGTTAGCGTTTGTTTCCACCTTACCAGCTCTTAGATTCATAGCGGAGCCTGCGGGCAAAGCCCGCCAGCGGAGCTCCATTGCTAAGGAAATTTGGTAATGTATCCATGCGAAAAATTTTGGTTGTGACGTCAGCGTACGTCCGTCCATCCGTCCGTCCGTCCGTCCGTCCGTACAGACTCTGGGGGAGGGGGAGGGAAGTCCCAAGGCAACCCGACCGGGAGTGGAGAATGCCATCTTTTCTTGGCGGGAAATCGCGCGGTGCTTTTGGGCAACCGGCGTTCTTCTTGGCGGGAAATCGCATGACCATCGTCGCCTTTGAAAAAGAGGTTTCTTTAAAAAGCTTAAGTTTATTTAGCAAAACGATTGTTCGACGGTACTGTAGTTTTAAACTTGAGAAAAAAACATTTAATACCTATAAATGGAAAGAAAAAGTTCAAAAGAATACTGGTAGTAGGCGAAAACTTCAAGTTACGAAAGCTGCCTTCAAAGGACCTCATCGCTTTGTTTTCTTCACGGCGGAGAGCTTGCCTTGTTCTGAAGCACAACCGAGTAAGTGAAGTTTTTAAAGGGTTTAAGGTGCATGATTTGGAGTATTTATTACGGTCAAAGAAATTAAATTTTGAAATTGAATTTATGTCATTAGAAATGTGTCATTTACTTTTGACTTCAAAAAATTATTAGAAAACGAGCTCAGATTTGTGACAGATGTAGTCTTAGAATATTTTGCCATGCTGGAAGTGTAATGCGAATTACATTTAAGTATAAACTTTCGGGTTTTCGAATAAACTTTTTCAAAAATGAATTCTCTGTTTATTATTTTGTGTTTGTTTATTCATAACAGTAGGTCAAAGTACAGTCGCAAGGCAACTGCACAAGCATCACTTACGGCGAATAATTGCTTTCAATTTTAACTGTCGGATCGGTTTGTGCAATTGTCGATTTTCCTGTCCTAGAACTTTTCAAAAGTAAGCGAAGCAGTTGTCGGTTTAAGACTATTTTATCCGAAAAGCTTCCGAAAAACAAGTTTTTTTGGGTTCCTCAAAGCGCCTAATTTTAAATGGGCTTACTTCGCATCCGCAAAACTTATGCCATAATTTAAAGTGTGTTTGGTGTTTGCTCGTTTTCAATCTTGATGGTATAAATTTTGACCAGACTAATAGGGGCAGTTCATGTTATTTGTTAACTGAACATCCGAACGCGATGAAGAAGTTTTATTTTGTTGTTGTACATGAGCGCCGTTTCAAGTTCTTTCAAGCCAACAGCCAACAATCCAAGGAGATTTGACAAGCCTTGACAGGTAATGACAGGATATGGAAACATTTAAAAAACCAAGCAAGACTGCTCCTGAGTGAAATATGTGTTCAGTTTGATGCCCGAAAACAAAATTAAGCTGTGCTCAACCTCTAGAATGACCTTTCGAGCTTGGTTTTACAGAACAGATCCTCAAAATCTTGGAGGACAATTCGGAACATTTTCGGGCTTTTTGCGAAACACTTTTCGAAAGGGAACGAGCCAAAGAAAGCCCCGAAATATATTTCAGAGCGAAAAGTTTCAGGACTATTTTGAGAAACGAGCACCAGCTTATTCCTTGGAGGCTCCGCTTTTAGGCATGGCTAAATCTATAGATTACCGACGATAGCAAAAATTTTGGGGGGATCACTTTCTGAGTGAGCTTAGAAACCAGGCTCAACTCAGTAGCCAAGCCTCCTGATGGCCTCGTTTCGTCCTCACTCTTACACCCTAACGGGTTGAGGTGCTATCGCACCGGAGGGGGACATGGAAGGGAAAATTTTTATCCCTTTCGCGGGAAAACGAAATTTGGAAGTTAACTATTAACTTTATTGTGATTTTCGCTGCAAAGAAAAGTTATTTTCTAGCGCTGCGCTCAGTTTGTTTATGGATCTCTGGTGTCTGAACACAAATTGCGCGCGCTCTGCGATTTGTAGAGGGTCCTGAAGGTGGGGGGGGGGGTCTAAATCCCATTTCCCAGTCCAAATTGTGCCCAAATCCCAGCTCCCAGTCCAATTTTTTTTCCACAAATCCCATTTCCGGTGCCACAAATCCCACTGCAACTTAAAAGTCTTAAAAGTGGTCAAAGTGAAAGCAATTAACCAAACACTTGTATTTTTTGTTCTAACCCAAGCAAGATAAATAAAATAATCAATATAGAAATATTTTTTCCCACAACAGCTTCACCTGGTTTTTGCAAATATTTCATGCCCAAAAATAGAAAGAGAAATAAAGACATAGCTGCAAAAGTCTTTATGCTCAGTCTAATCTTCAAAGAATATTAAAATTCTTTCCAATTCAATGGAAAAGGCCATCTACGAACTGTTGGAACTGTCATGAGAGCAAAAAGGGCCGTGGTTTTTGCAAATATTCCATGCCCAAAAATAGAAAGAGAAATAAAGACAGAGCTGCAAAAAAAAACTGCTAGTGTGGAAAAGATATATTGACGACGTGTTCACCCTTGTGGAATACTGTCATAGAGACAATAGAAAGATTCCCTGAAAAGGAAAATACACATTCCACCCAACTATCAAATGTACGACTGAAATTTCAGAAACAGAGATTTCATTCTGGGACACAAAGGTGTACAAAGTTGAAAATGCAGATTTCACAAATTGAGTGGCGGAGAATTGAGCGGCCGCTAACCATTAGATTTGCAGAAGCACTAGTCTCGAAAAGGCTTGCGAGCTTAGTTGAACCATGAGGTCGAGAAGAAAATAAACATGTTGTGAAGTTAACTTTAAAGTCTTTAGTTTTATTTGGTCTATCCAACAAAGAATCTATCCTTGACATGCAAACCCATTACAAACCTACGGAGAACTTTCATATTCGTGTCACCACCAGGCCTCACGGATGGCTTTATTGAAAACAAATAAGGGAACATTTGAGGAAAGCATCAAAAACTTCGAATCACTCCTGAATCACTCCTTCCAACACCTCTCCGAGGTATTAAAATTCCCGTAGAGAAAATCGGCACTAAAACAGAAAAACAAACAAAGCTGCACGTGAGAAAATACTACTCTTTGTTTCCGCCATTTTAAATAATATAATCGAGCACATCGTTTTGACCTTTTAGGCGCATGCTCAGACGTACATCCACCACCCCGTTAGGTTTTCAATTTTTCCAGGCCGCCAGCAGCACTGCGACACATAATATATACCTAAATCTAGTGGAGCACATCAACGGCTTTCTACCAAAGGTGAAATCTCTCCGAAATACTGAAACATAGCAAAACGCCAGGGGAGGGGTTCCATCACCACGCCACACCATGTACAACAGTGGGGGTGCAACTTTGCTTGCACGTCGAAGGGTTCAAATCATCGCCAAAATCAGGTCGCAACTACATTGGTTTGTCATCTGTTGATTTGCAAAGTAATTAACTTTCTTAGGTCATCCTAAGGACTATTTTGTTGCATATTTATGCATTAAGGAACTTAACAAGAGTTTCAAATGATCTGTAGGCTCTATAGGACATCTTTCCCATTCCCATTATACGCTTCTTTTTTCCCAGTCCCAGTGCAGTAAATCCCATTTTCCCAGTCCTAAAATAGGCAAATCCCAGCTCTCATTTTACCCCTTCAAGACCCTCTTTGTACTGCTGACGCGAGCTAGAGCGAACAAAGGGCACTACATGCATGGCACCTGTACAGCGATCATTTTATTTTGTCCAGTGAAGATTGTGCAAGTATTATTTCCGTCTTAACAATCAAGCAGTTTGTTATGTGTTAAAAACGTTTGTTTTTCAATGTATTTGTGGTAATACCTTTGGATAATTCCCTGCCTTTCTAGGATTGTTTGTATGGATCAAAAACTCTGTCCAGAAAATTGACTGCATAATTTAGTGGAAATGAACCGATTTCTACAGAACCGCTCACTGGAATTTCATGGGAATTGGTGGAATACTAACTCAGAACACGTGTAGCTCACCTGCAAACAAAAATTGAAATCTGAACGTGGACATGTTCAGAAAACGTCAAAATAAAGAACATTAAATTAATAAATTGACAGATCTCTCTGTCAAAATTTCACGAGATTTTTGGCAATAGGTCGGTATTTTTCTAAGTTTTGTAGAGACAAATAATGGAAAAAATAGTGACTAGATTTTCTGAAAATAAATCAAACCCTTTGTTTAATGCTGATTTATTACCAGCTGTGTTGTCGTGGCAACAGTACTTAGCCCAATAAAACATATCATAATGTTAACGTTTTTTTAGTTGAACTTGGACCCCGCCAATTTTGGCCGCCTAACTGCGAGTAGTTTGAAAATAACGACGTTAACGCACAGATATAAGACAACTGTGTTTGGCCACCTTAAACAATGCTAGCAGTCACTTCCGAAATGGATCAGGTCCAAGGTGAATTTCAAACCAACGAAACACTTGGTTTTTGAGCAGCGTGTTACAAGCTCTGCTCTCGGTGACAATCGCAAGAAGTGTTCCTCATCGAGAACAGGTCTTGAAAATATTCAATGTTGTTTTATAGCACGCCAGATAACAAGAACATTTAGGCCAGTCTGGAAGAGTAAAAAATTTCGTTGAACTAAGCATTTAACCACCAAGTAGTGTAATATTGTTATTTTGTTATTTTTTATTAGATTTCTTCTGGAATCATTTTGCCATTATAAAAACAATTTATGTCAATAATATTAAAATACTTAATTTGACAACTTGATTATCATCTTGTAAACACTTCATACTAAGCCGATGAGACCTCGAACGAAATACATGTGACTAGCATCGAAAGTGTCAGAGTACATTAAAATATTATTGGTTTTAATTTACTTGCATCGTTAGTTAGAAGTGTCCTTTAATCTGATGATCCACCGGGTACTTTTAAATGGGCGCGCAAACGATGCAACACCTGTCCTCTCATTCAAAATGCGGACAAAAGAACAGGACCCAAGCGATCGATTAAAATCACTGATCGCTTTACATGCGCCTCTGCAAATGTTATCTATTGCTTAATATGCACTTTATGCAAAAAGATATACATTGGTGAAACAGGGAGGAGACTAGGCGACCTACGCCGTAGTCTCCTACGCAGCCGTTTTTAGTGGCGTCACGCCACTAAAAACGGCTGCGTAGGAGACTACCGTTTCCGGGAACACCTACGAGACGTTGAAGGAAATGACAAGGACGCATTCAAACCAATCGCCCGACATTTCAACCTCCCTAATCGTTCTAGCCAACACATGACAATCTGTGACCTTTCCCTACACCAGGGTAACACGGAAAGCCGTAAAAATCTAGAACAAAAATCCACTTTTCAAATTGGCACACTTAATCCCACGGTACCATCGAACGCTTGTTCACTCAACTAATTTAAAAATAGCGTAGCTCCACCACTCTCCATATAAACTAAGTGCAACCCACAATTCCTTGATTCGCTCTGTCGAAGGGCTAACGCTCGAAACGTCAGCTTTCAATCTCTTTATGGTGGACAATTGACCTGATCAACTCAGTTGATAAATCCAAAGTTTTGTGTTTCACGTCCCCGCCGATGCAGCACCACAGTTTCTTTAGAAACTAACCCCCTTGTTTGTTTGTACAATAAAAGTCTACAGCTCACTCACTCATTCATCCTCTTCATGCCGAGTGGCCCATAAGGCCTCAAGTCTACAATATCAGATAAAACATTGTTCTTTGTGAGCTGCTCTAATTGTTGTGTGGAGGAGTCAGTCTACCTACAATACACTTGCTGCAGATTAGCATGTTAATCACTAGCCTGCGTAGCAGGCATAAACAGGAAAGGGGAAGGGGAGCGAGAACGCGGGAGAAAAATGGGGAACGAGGGAACACGTTCTCTCGTCCCTAGCCCCCAGTCCCCCATTTTTCTCCAGCGTTCTTGCCTTCCCCTTCCCCGCTTACGCCTGCTTAGCCTGTTCGAGGCGTTCAGATAGTGGAGCGCGAGCGAAAATTAAAGCGAGCGAAAGAGCGGGAAAAAAACGAGGGGAGACTGGGGAAGAGTACGACCTCTTCCTCAGTCTCCCCTCGTTTTTTTCCTGCTCTTTCGCTGGCTTTATTTTTGCTCGAACTCCACTATCTAAACGCTTGGAACAGGCTAACGCCTGCTACGCAGACCTTACAATAGAGCTCTGAGCTTTGAGAAAAGCAATCAGAAAACCATTACTGAAAAAGGCACGAAACGCCCCACTTTAACTAGGAATTACAATGGTTTTCCTGGTTTACCTTTCTGCCAATCGTCGCGTTCATAAAAAACTCCCACGTGCATCCCTTGATGTGAGATTTGCACCATATGTGCACTTTAGGTTTGTGCACGTCGCCAGGTAGTTGAGATTATTTGCTTCTTTCATTGATAAAGGGAAAATTGTCGGAAAACCAACCAAAAAAGTCTAATTGGACAAATAAAAGGCTCCGATTCCGCGGTTTTTAGAATTTTGCATTAGCCAATGTGCTAAACAACACCTTTACATTCCTCCGAGATACACCCACATTTTTAAGAACTACTTTTTCGAATTTTGAAAAATTTGCCCTAGACTTGCATGTCTTGTACTAGACTCAAAACTCAAAAAGGCACATTCTCTCTTTTTGGACAGACCCTTCGAAAGAAAAAAATCGTGGTTCTTCCAAGAAATTGCTTTTTTTTTGCCTGTCCGAAATCAACTTCGTTTTTGAGAACATAAAAGACCAGTTAAATTGAACGTCCCTCTGCTGCGCTTTGGATGTCGTTAAGATAATTTATTTTAGGTCGTTAAACTTTTTTTCCTTAACCAGCATATCTTTTAGTCAGCAAGAGTTGTTTTTCCGGAAAAATGTCGGAAAATCATCAAAAATGAAATTTTTTTCCTCAGAATTTTTCAAACACTACAAAATCTGCCCGCAGCTAATTTGCATAAGTAACTTTTTGCCATGGTTTGACACCTTTTAGTTTTATGAAGATGGGATGAGGGATTAGTTGTGTCCTGTAAAAGTTGACAATGCTGGGTGATGTTTATTACAATTCATTGTGGATAAAAATAATTTGGCTTCTCGGTCACTTTGTTTAGTAGCCTGCGTAGCTGGCGGTATTTTTCGCGCGAAGGCAAAAACGAGTGCGAACATGAGAATACGCAAAAACAAGCGCGAACAATATCGCAACCTACGCTTACTGGTTTTAAAACAGGCTAAGCTGGTAATAATAATTACGACAGTGCCATGATGTCCAAAAACATTTATTTTATTTTTACAGTATATTATCCGCCTTTTTCCAGCACCAAACACTGCAAGCTAAGGCTTAGGCGAGATGACACGATACATCGTGTATTTTAAGCCAGTTGTTATCGCTTGATCGCTTTTGATTCCTGCAACGACAGAATAAGCCAAAGCGCGCTGTTATACATTCCGCTTCCAGGTATCTGCTACCCAAGGAAGACAGAATAAGCTAAAGCGCAATGTTAGACATTCCGCTTCCAGGTATCTGCTACCCAGGGAAGGCAGAACAAGCTAAAACGCGATGTTAGACATTCTGCTTCCAGGTATCTGACTCCCAAGGAAGACAGAATAAGCTAAAAGGCGATGTTAAGCATAATCCGCTTCCAGGTATCTGCTACCCAAGGAAGACAGAATAAGCTAAAGCGCGATGTTAGACATTCCGCTTCCAGATATCTGCTACCCAGGGAAGACAGAATATTAGCTAAAGTGCGATGTTAGGCATTCCGCTTCCAGGTATATTCTACCCAAGGAAAACAGAATAAGCTAAAGCGCTATGATAGCAATCAAGTTTCCGGGTACAGCATATTATCTAAGGAAATCAGAATAAGGCTAGTGCTAATATTTCGCCTCAAAGTGTGTACAAAACGTTCATTTTCTCTTGTTGCTACTTGCCAAAGGTCTCTTGTCTCTTTTTGTCGCGATTCCAAAGCTTCGTGGATCGGTTGTCGTTATTAAAGACGCGCGCGATTTTCAAAACCTCATATTTCCCGCCAGCATTGTGTTACACGTAAAACACAAATGCAATATAATGTTTTCAAGAGAACCTGGTATTATCGAAGATGTTGCTACAGTATTTAGGTTGGAAACCTTCTTTTCTTGAAATACAGTAAGTAAAATATCAAAAAGAAAACGCAATGAAGCTGGGTAATGTTAATACATAATACCAGTGTAGCTCGAATAAATTATAATCGGAGTCGTGAAAGCGCCACGTCCCATGCTTCCTCTAACATACATTTCTTCACATAAAAATCGATAGTCTTAAGTCTAAAAATTGATCGATGTCGGGTTCTTGCTCGACCTACATACAAATCAATGCAACTGTAAAGACAATTACGCGCAGCTTTCTAAGAGGCATCGAGGAGAATTTGCAGGTTTACGTAATGTTGAAATAAATTCCCGTCAGATAATTCTCACACAAAATTATGATTCCGTTTTGGCAGCCTGCCCAGGAAAATCTAATAAAATCGCAATTGCATGCATCAATCGGTTTTGATTGTCAAAAAGGACTATGGTGGCGGTCTAGCAAAGAAAATATATCACAAAACTGAAACGACGAACATCATTACAAACGGCGTGACAAGACCGAATAATTCTCTGGTCCTGTTTTAGGTTTCGTTTCCTGGCTTATGGTAACAAATCGTGCGACTCAAACCCTTTGTGTTGCTAACACTCGACAGAGCCAAAAGGAGGTTACTTTAACATTCCAGGACTTGCGCTGACTGCACTGGTTCTTTCCTGTAATAATTTATGCTTCACGACGTGATCGCTTTTCTCCGGCATAATCGTAATGTATGTCATGCTGTTTTAAAAATAACCGCAAGGACACGTACCGACCGCCAGTGTTGATATAATTCTCTTCATTGCTGACAGAAATGATTGGCGTAAAATAACGCTTTTAATGAGTACATGCTGCGATTTTTTTTCATGGACTAACTCTAAAAACACATTTTTCTATAACCCTTGGACATGCTCTAACGACTTATACGTTTTCCATGTTCAAGCTACAATGTCGTCTTTGTTGGATTTTGACTTCAACTTTCCCACCTCTTTGTTCAACTTGACGAATTGGTAAAGTAGTTCCTAGTAAAAAGTTGCTGAAAAATTGGGTTGAACGCAATAGACACGCCATTCCAATTAACTAAAGTCTAAAGAGTTGCTTAATATATCCAGAAAATTTCGGCTTCACAGATGCAGAGTTTGTTGACTTGATATATGCGTGAACATGAGCAACCCCCAAGGGTCGTCAGAAAAGGCGATTTGTTCTTGGAGAGGACCTAAAAGTGGCAATTTTTGGAGATACCACCTCTAAATAAAAACACCTTCTCTATCAATGCAGCTTTGACATGTCATAGCCAATCCGTCAAGCTATGTTATGTTTAAAACTGACAAGAAAATGATAAAATTACACTGGTCTAATGCTCAGATAAATTTTGATCTAAAAAAATAAAAAATAACACTTTTTCATTTTCAGCTATAATTATTTTCCATCAAAAGGATTTTGGGGTTATCCCTTGAGAAATTTCCCGGACACCTTATGTCTTGCCATGTAAACATACAAAAGATTTCGGGATTTTTCAACTCAAAACTATACCAGATATTTCACTTTTAAACCCGAAATTTTGGCATTTTTGGTGTCGGAAAATCAACTCCGAACTTCAGAGCTTATATCTTTACTCGGTTTTGGGCGTTTGTAATAAAATAAGCTTCATTTTAAAGAGAACCAGAATTTAAACAAATTGTTGATGTATTAACTCTTAACCCAGTACTCTTTTTGAGAAAACAATGATAAACGACAATAATGTCCGAAAATCAACACTACCATCGTCACTTACTTGGAATGCTTTTAAATTGAACTGCGTTCGAGATAAAAATACCAAACTGAGTGATTGGCCTCAAATGGACCTGGGCTTTCTATCAGAGCGAAAATAACTTAACAGTTTTTTCTAAATCAGCAAGTTTTGGCATGTCCGAGTTCTAACACTTTTATATGAAAATAAGACCCTTAAAACGTTGTTGAAGCCAAAAAAACACACGTCCTTCCCAATTTGGTAACTCTATTAAGTTCAATCCTATTACATTAGCCAAAAAAACCTGATAATGAAAGACGTTTCTTGAGGAGATAAATTTGCAGGATTCGAAACTTTGGGTGTACCTCATAGAAAATTCACAAAAAATTACAATTTCGGTATTTTTCTCTGAGTTTTTTAAAATATCTTTCTTTTAAAAAACGTTTCACACTTTTTGCGACTTAATTATTTGTCTTGTTGAAATTCAGCTGAGAAACTTCAACCCAAACATTAATGTCTTGCAAAAAGGCGTTTTTGGAAAGAAAACATGGATGACAACTTAAACTTAACATAACCCAACAACCAAACAAGATAATGGCGTTCAAATGAGTTGAGTGTTAAGATCTATCATCTTGTAAGAAGCCTGCAGTATCTCATAAGAAATGATTAAAATGAACTAGAGATATCCTTGAAATAAGTGGGTCACTATCATTTCTGTCACAAATTGCAATACCTCTCTTAAAAAAATCGTAATCAATTTTAATTTCACTTTTTTCTGTTTCTTCTTTAATACATTACACTCTTATACATTAGGTAGTCTAAGAAAACAGCCGACGTTTCGCGAGGTCGCCACTTAAGCCCTCGCAAAACGACGTCTGAGTAACGAGCGCAGAAATTCCATACTGATGACGTGCACTACCCAGATCTTGGTAGTGCTTCTGATTGGTTGAAAGAAATTTCCCTTGCGGCACAACCAATCAGAAGCACTATACCAGGACTGGGTAGTGCACGTCATCAGTATGGAATTTCTGCGCTCGTTACTCAGAAGTCGTTTTGCGAGGGCTCAAGTGGCGGTCTCGCAAAACGTCGGCTGTTTTCTCAGACTATACATTAGGTAGACGTCTGAGTAAGTTTTTTGTCTTTTGCTTTAATCGTTTTGGAGTTACTGAACCCTATTTGTATCCACCGTTCAAGAATGACGCTTTTTGGAGAAAACAAGCTACGCAAAGTTTTTTGGCAATATTAAAACAAAATCAGTTAAGACCGTCTTCTTAGAACACATTATAGCTCTTTAACAAGACAATAACATACTAAAAGCTCTTTTCAAAATATATATTTTTTTAAAAGTTACAAACTTTCAAACTTAGAGTGATATTAACATCTTTTTAGCAGAACCTGGCTGAGAAGTTTGATTGCCAATATCTTGACAACAAATAAAGATAAAATCACCTCGTTTCAACAAACAGGAAAGATCTTGAATACTGGCAAAGTTAGAGATGTCTATTTCACCACATACACCAGAGCTTACATGTAGGTAACTTCCAATTAGAAATACAAGTCGGCAAATCAACAGTGTTGGGGCCAAGAAATAGTTAAGCTGTATTTTCGTCCTAAAGCAATAGTTTTGTTGGCATTAGTTTAAAATTCACACCTAACATGATTTTATTCACTAACCCCAACAATTTCGTAAAAAGCCTGAACATATATAGAGAAAAGTGTCGGTAAATCAACTGCCATTACTACAATGCAGTAGTTACCAAGACATCCTTCTCTGTGAGTAGACGTGTCTTTTTTGCTCTACATTTTATGCTATTTTACACCCTTAAAACACTATGTCCAAGCAATTTAACTATCCAGAGAGTCTTATAAGGCTCTTCTGCCACTGCCAGACGTATTTGAATTCTAACTTATCAAATTGTTTGTACATGGTAAGCGTGGGAACTTAAGGGTGCTCTGTCTTACTATGAGTGTTATTTGTAAGCCATTTTCACAACATTTGAGGTTCTTTTTCGCCAAAATCTATGTGCAAGGCACTGCAAGGATGCCAATGAAACAAGTCACAAGATAACACCTTTGTCTCTTGTTCAGACGATCATTAATTGAGACAAAGGGGGGACCTGGAAACCAGCATCATCCCTTCTAATGCAAGAAATAAGTATAATAAACATATTGTGACAGCGTAACGGGCGCTCCGTGGGACAAAAAATCCATTCCTCAAACACCTTCATTTGTCACCAGTTGAAATTGTCTCCAACATAGAAGAAGAGAAATGCATTCAAAGCGCCTGTCCTGCACTTGTCTACAGCATCCGAGGAACCATTTGAAGAACTATGAGGAACCATTTGACATGTTCTGTCTTGCATTTTTAAGCATCTTCAAATAAAATGAAAATTTTATTGTCAATTTATTGCCTGTAAGGTCATGATAAACTTCTTTATAAACGTTCTATGTGCCACACTTACCCTCATGCAGCTAAGAATGCTTCAATATTAAAAATTTCCACGTGCCCAACACCTACAGAAAAGTTAAAACCAACGTTAACCCAGATAAAAATACTGGAAACGTAGTTTTCTCACCAATTTCTTTTTAAAAATGCAACAAAAAAGTTTGTTGATTAGCCGACACTTTCACATTATCAAACAAGGCAGCTAAAAAAATTCAGGTTTAACAATTATACAAAACAAATTGTATCAAAGAGATGCAATAAACGCTGTTCTTTCTTAACCATAGGAGCTATAGTCATTAGACCTCCATTTTCCACGACGGAGCTAAGTTTAAAATTAACCTTCCTAAAAACTGTCAGAAAATCAACAAGCCAAAAAAATCGCACTGTCGGAAAATCAACATACAGTCGGAGAATCAACAACAAATGTCCGAATATCAACATCAAATGTCGGCATATCAACAATTGAGTCGAAATATCAACAAAACTGTCCAAAAATCAACAAGGAATGTAACCCTAAACCCTAACCCTAACCCTTATTGGATACAAGGAATACAAAGCATTACAACGTAACTCTAACTTGCTTACAAAATACGCTGATGCTCCGAAACTAGTAACGGGATCGTAACTGAAACAAATCATATGTTTTTCGTGGTGCCAGGAGCCATAATCGGGGACGGAGACCGTAAGCGCGGGGTCCACGCGGCCCCATCGAAAAAGACAAATGTGCTATTTTTAGAAAAAATTGCGCCACCCTCAACGTCATAAACGCGCGTGGCTACACGCAAATTTGCGTACAACGAGGGCATAGTTATAATTATTTGATATCCAGTATGCCGGAGTACACAATTGTTTTTATTATTAAAAGGGCAATCACTAATTGCTATAAAATCAAGAAAGAGAAAAAAAGAGAGAGAAATTCCGAGATAAAAGGGAACAAGAATCGATCGCGATCACATGACTGACCGAAAAAGGCGCCAAAACCTTGCGAAGTGTTGCAGCGTTTCTTTGCGGAGCTGAATGAATCAACGAAACTGCTCCGAAGTGAACGTACAAGCACAAGGTCTGGGAAAAATCTCCCAATTATGGGCTCTGAAATGTGGTACGTGTTTGATTTTTCCTGAAAATTGTTGTAATCGTCGTTCAAAGCGGATTGAAGCTGTACGATCTCACCGTTATGGTTGCGGGAGTTCAATGAACGAGTTTGAAATCGCTCCGTTCGCACAACGCTGACAACGGAGCCATCATGTGTTTGTTTGATCGAACTGAAGACAGGATTAATAATTAAACTTGAACGATAATTACTATGCAGCTCACGGAAACAAGACTACGGAGGTGAGGAACATTAGAATTCACCATCTTATACGCAAACCACAAAACGCAGTTTTTCTTAGTTTAGAGCCCGCCGAAGGAATGGTAAAAATAACACTCAAATAGCTGTGAAAGCGATTCAACGTATTTTACATGGCATCCGACTTGTGTCTAAATGTCTGGAGCTGCTCTCGGGAACACAGATTGAGCCACAACGAGTACAGGTAAACCAGTGTCAATTTTGTGTGGTATAGCCAAAAAATGTCGCCTTTTCTGGTACTGGATTTGTTCAATGCTTGTCGTTCAGACTGTTGCAGGATTTTTGTACTGACTCGCCATAAAAAGTGTGACAATATTTATTAAATGCTTCTTTCCAATTTTACTGTGCTTTATTTTGTCTTGTCTCGATATTTCGGAGTCAAAACCTTCCGTATGAAACCTGCTGTTTGTGAAATTTTAAGAACAAGTGATTGACTGGACGATGAAAGAAATTGTAAACAAAGCGCTAAATGCTTAAAATTCTATTTCTACAGTTTTTTTTCGTCCTAAGAAATCAAGCACTCTGAAACAACTTAGATTTGTGTCTCAGTGACGTTCAGTCGTAATTTCTTCTTAATTTTGCTTCGATATAAAGTGATTTTTCTCGCGGGTTGCTGGCAGAGAAAAATAATTGAGCTCACGCTGTCGTTGAACTTGCCACATCCACTGCGCTATGTATCCCTTCTAGGTTCGTAAATTGCCCAGAAAGTAATATTAAGTACTAGGGCAGCATGGAGTTTCACTTCATCTTTCTCCTTCTCTTCGACGGAAGTAGTTTTTTTTCTCTTGGTGTTTTTCCAGTTCTCCACGAGAGCATTTGATTGAAAACAAGGCGCGCTTTTCGCTATTCTTGGTCTTCATTATAAACATTTCGGCCATTTCGGTAAAGGCGGGCATTATTTCAGAAAATATACGCTGAGAAATCTCGACAGACATTTTTTTTGCTGACTCGGTATTTGAATATATGTTACTATTTTTCTTGCAGTGAAAAAAGTGACAATGATTTATCAGTGCGTTACTTTTCTTCAGTACGTGCTTGGAAAATAATTTTACAGTCTTTGCGGCTGCCCTTCAATCTCTGTACGTCCTCAGAGGAAATATATATTCGAGATGCATTTTCCCTTTTTCTGCCTGATTCGCCTTCAACTGATTTTTTCGTAGTTTGACGCCATTTTTGCCCTTAAAACGTTTCTTCCGTCTAACGGGGAAATACTCGTCCGACATGTCCGACACATCTTCGCCACAGGATTTTTCTAAAAAATTGTCACTGCCATCATCGGAATCACTTGTATAATCCTCATATCCAGAGTCACTATCCAGAATGTTCTCCCCAAGGGCTTGCCTCAAATTAGGAAGTGATACTGATGATAGAAATTGAATTTATTCATCTCCAACAAAGGTAATTTCCGACGCCATTTTCTTTGTTTTTCTCTGCGCGGAGCCCTCGAAACACACACGCGCGTGTGTCACGCGCGATGGCGCAATTTTTTCTAAAAATAGCACATTTGTCTTTTTCGATGGGGCCAACGCCAATACTGAAAATGGCAGTTAGTTACGGTCTCCATCCCCGATTATGGCTCCTGGTGGTGCTCAATAAGCACTTGTATAATGAATATAAACAAACGCAAACATTCGATATCTAGTGATTTTTTTTTCTTTTCGTCTTATATCATTTAATCCTTTCAGGAAATTTTTAAGGCTCGGAAATTCGGCATGAGATTTTTTGGGGGTTAATTTTGGGTTTTTGGGTTTTGATTTTTGCCCCCATTCGATAATCCCCGTCACTTGAAACTCGGTGTACCGCTCCCCCCCCCCCCCCCCCCCCACCTGGGTAATATTTACCCTGCAAGCAGAGATTACTTGGTCGCCCTATGTTCCGGTGGGCGAATACGTAACCTCTCCGCAAAGCCGTCGGATTCTTTGATCTGCCGCCGTCCAGGATTTTGGACGAATTAATTAAAAAGACTTGTTTCTAACAAGCTACCAACCGGTTTTGAAGCTGACGCATGCTGTGAATGCTGTCAAAAAGTGCGCGCGCTGTGATACGCTTGCCAGCTTGTTGTAAGCGACAGATTCGCCTTTTTTGTTACAAAACTCTTTTCTCTTTTTTCCTAGCTCAGAAAATACGCAGAAAGATAAGGCAGCCACTTTTGAAGCCTTATTTCACTCATATTTATACGGAGTTGAAAGAAACGCTCAAATAAAACTGGTGCAAGTAACGTTTTCATGGAGTTCGCAAGTTTTATCTAACGTATGAGTGCGCGTACAAAAGGTAAGTGACGACGTGTATGACGAGTTTTGCGCATGCGCGACAGGAAATCAGGCGGTTTCGCGCAGAGGTTACTTATTAGTCCGACGGAACATAGGGCGACCAAGAAACCTCTGCTTGCAGGGTGCTTTATATTTGAATCTAAAGTCCCCTTCAAATCAGCTTTTTCTTCGTGAAGCGTATTCTCACAGCATATAGATAAAATTTTCTCATGTTGTCAGCCGAGTATGATATTGATTTTTCTTTCGTTCTGGCCAAAGTAGGGAATGGGTTACTGAGTTGTCCGACTTGTATTCGCTTTTGTTTGTTGAATGAGTGTATTAATTGACTCAAATTCTCATCTTTTGTCAAGATAAACGTATTAGGTCCCCAAAAAAATCTCCGATTATGATGCAAGGCAATTTGAAGAAATATCTTCGTTTGATAGGTTTTGTAGCCAGGCACAACATCTGCCAAGTTGATATCACAAATAAGCTTGACCTTGTTAGGAAAAAGTGACGCCTACACACTCCTACATTATATTTGCGGTTTTCTTCGGCGCCATAAGTATCAGTAACTATTCGGGCTTGAATTTCTCCAAATCTCATTGAAATCAACTTATTCATGGGCTTGCTTGACTACTTTTACCGCATTTTGGTGTGTTCTGGGGAGTCCGCCTATTTTGTCGTTTTCGATAATTAAATACGAAATTGATGTCCACGTCAAGTATTGCTTTTAACACTGAAAAAAGTCTAAGTAACAAGTAAAAGTGAATACGGTCCGTAAATACGGTAAACGGTCGGAGTTCACGGTCCGTAAATTGCATCTCATTAGTGGAATATTTCATTCCCGTTGTGAGAGGGAGATAACTTTGTTACGGACCGTACAGTTCGTACGGACCGTAAACTTCAGATACGGTCCGTATCGATGAGTTCACGGTCCGTAAACTGCATCTCATTAGTGGGACTTAGAGTATTTCATTCTGCAGGTTGTGAGTGGAAGATATCTTTTTACGGACCGTACAGTTCGTACGGACCGTGAACTTCAGATACGGTCCGTATAGAAGAGTTTACGGTTTCACTAGGCTTCAATAGAAGGAGTATTCGACGTAACAGTTCGCTTTTAGAACTCTGTTATCAGTTTACGAAAAGCTTTTAGAACGAGTAATAGGTATATTATCTCCTATTTCGTGTACCTTGCTCGCGTCGTACTTATGGCTTTCGTGTATCACGCTCGCTTCGCATGGCGCTTAAATAACGAGGCATGATCATGGTTGCCTTCCCTTGAACAGTTTCACAAGGCTTCAATAGGAGTAATGGACATAACAGCTCGCTTTTAGAACTCTGTTATCAGTTTACGCGATGCTTATAGAACGAGTAATAGACATATTATCTTCTTCTATTCGAGTACCTCGCTCGCGTTGTACGTATTTCTTTCGTGTATTACGCTCTCTTCGTATGGGCTTAAATAACTTGGCATAATCATGGTTGCCTTCCCTTGAACAGTTTCACAAGGCCTCAATAGAAGAAGTAATGGACATAACATTTCGCTTTTACAACTCTGTTATCAGTTTGCGCGACGCTTATAAAACGAGTAATAGACATGTTATCGTCTGCCTTTCCCTGAACAGCTTCACAAGGCTTCAAGAGAAGGAATAATCGAGATAACAGTTTGCTGTTAGAACTCTGTTATTAGTTTGCGGAACGCTTATAGAACGAGTAATAGACATATTACCGTTTTCTCTTTCGACCTCTCTGGTGTCTCGCTGGCTTCGTACGTACACTTAAATAACAAGGCTCAATCATACTTGTATAGAATATTTATACCTCTACATACGGATCGTCAATCGTAATTGACGGTCTGTAAGCAAGGATGACGGTCTGTGCGAAACTTACGGATCGTGAACTGCAAATAACGGTCCGTATCAGTGCGGCAGTATTGGACATGAGTGGGTTTCTTTGTTCTTTGTTGCACTGTAGATTACAATGAAAAGTAAAAATCACGAAGGAATGCGTTGCGCATTACTTTGAATATCTTGAATATATTAGCATTTACTTGCCAACTGTGAATATCTAACGCAAGCTTATCCATCGGTTCATACGTCCTCTTTAACGTTAAATTTAAAAGTGTTCCAGTGAATCAATGTTAATAAGACTCAACACTAAGATTGGTCACATCGTCAAGCACGCGTTCAATGTTTTAAAAAATCTATCGAGCTGTTCTTAAGATTTTGCAAAAGCGCTCAAATTAAAATTACCATCATACACCTATGATCTTAGAAAAAGAATTTGTTCTCCACATCGCAAACACCAGTTTCAACAACACTGTCTAGGCGTAAAATAGTAAGTAAAAGACACATTTTAGCAGTATTTTCTAGCCATTTCATCGAAGCATTGATTGTTTTTCGGTGTATTTACTATTACTATGCAAAAACTAAGGTTGAAAATGTTTTTGCGATTTACTTCAAAACAAACATACAGAATTCTTTTGTTCTTATATATTTTGTTTGCCGTACACCACAGTTTAAGATGTAGGTAATTGCTTTTCAAAGTGAAATCTGGATCGCGCAAAATTTCCATTTTACTGCTTTCGAGGATTTTTGTTTATCGTTGTCATGGAAATATCGATTTTCACAAAATGTAAACCACGCTAACGTTCAATCCAAAACTAACGCGTCCATGTTCGAGCGGTTGTCGAAGATGGACGCGTGTTTGTAAGCTCGCTCGCTCGAGTGGGAAGAAGCAAGTTGAAATGTTGAATTAACTCGAGTATGACAAAATCTGGAAGAAGAAAAAGAAAAAAGTTAAGTAGTTCGTCAAGTATTGAAGGTCCCTCAACTGTCCAAGACAAGGAAGGCGAAGTATCAGACTCAGAAATGCCTGCAGCAATGGCGACCGAAGAAAGCGTCAACGAAACTCCTTCTCTGGCTGACGTATGGAAAGTTCTTACAGAGATTAAAACGAATATGGAGAAGCTGGTACTTGATGAGGAATTTACAAAGGGTCAAGTAGACTTTTTGGTCAAAGAAAATAAAGGATTAAAGTCCAAGGTAAAATACCTCGAGGAACAGGTAAAAGCGTCCAAGAAAGAATTGGAAGATATGGAACAAAGACTCGACGAGGTTGAAGCCAAACATGATGACTTGGAACAATACACCCGAAAATTTAATCTAGTGATACACGGAATCCCCGAATGCGAAGAAGAAGATAGCATCGAGAATGTTATTAAATTAGGAAAACTCCTTGAAGTTAATTTATCTAGCGGGGACATAGACATTGTTCACAGAATGAAAACAAAAAGCAAGGACAAACCTCGGCCAATTATTGCACGTTTCAGCAATAACAACGCAAAAAGCAAGTTATATAAAGCTAGATTAAATTTACGAAACGTTGATCTACAAGATTTAGGAGCGGAGAAGATTTTCAGTAATGAGAATCTGACGGCATGGAGAGCTGAGCTGTTCAAAGAGGCGAGAAAAGTACAGAAAAAATACAACAACGGCAAAACGTGGACTGTCGACGGGAAAATTTTTCTGAAAACAGACCTCACCGCTAAAGTTCTAAAGATTGACTCTTATGAAGATTTGAAAGCACTTTAATCGGAAACGAAGGTCCAAAAAAACAAAAAATCAAATAGTCCAGAACACTAAACATTTTCAGATTTTGCATACCAATTAGTAAATTATGTAATTTGTCGACCTCTCTAGTTAGCACCTGGGTGTTTGAGGCTGTTAAGCCGGCTGGTTGGTTTATTCCCCAGGAGAGGTAAGTAATTTGTGTAAATCGTGCTTTGTTTTGTCCTATTGTTATCTTTTGTGGTGTTGGATAGATACATTTGTTTTATTTTTGAGAATTCGAATGTCTGTTCTGAAGTTTTTGTCGCTTAATGTGAGAGGTTTAAAAAATGAAGAAAAGAGGAGGTCAATATTCTCATATTTAAAAAATCAAAAGGCTAACGTTTATCTTCTCCAAGAAACGTTCTCAAACTCTAAAGACGAGAAGATTTGGGCGGCGGAATATGGTTCAAATCATTCCAAGGGAGTGTGTGTTCTCATAAAACCAAACTCTCCACTTCACGAAGAAATAGTGGAACTCGATGTAAATGGAAGATTTATAATATTGTGTTTAAAAACACCGGGGGAAATCAACTTAAATGTTGTTAATGTATATGCCCCCACAGACCCCCGTGAGCAAATCGACTTCATAAATTCTTTTAGCAAGAAAATTATATCTTTGACTAATACATCGAGTCTAATAATCGCAGGGGGTGATTGGAATACAACGTTAAACCCATTAGATAAGCAAGGTGGACTGACGTGGAAAGAAACTAATTATAGGAATTCGCTAGTTCATTTCATAAAAGAGGCCAATTTGGTTGATAGCGGAGCCAGCGCGTCAGCGGAGCTCCATTGCTAAGGAAATTTGGTAATCTATGAAGCCAAGAAATTTTGGTGGTGACGTAGTAGTCACGTGACCGTCCGTCCGTACATCCGTCCGTCCGTACGTCCGTCTGTCCGCACCACAGGCCTACCAATACACTTCCTACACTGGAGATAACCCTGTGCTGAATCCCGTGTGTTTTCAGCGCGAAATCGCATGTTGACCCGCGTTGTAGCAAGACAAGCAAAGACAACAAAAGTCAAAACCAAATTTGTTAATGGAAAAAAAAAAGTTCAAAAGAACACTCAGTTGTCTTTTTGGTGGAAGGGGAAAAGTTCAATCTAGGCGAAAGAAACTTGGCGATAAAGTTCAGGCAAAAAGTTCAAATTTGCCTCGTCGGTTCTGTTCAAACTCGGTCGGCACACCGCTTGAGTTCGCAGCTTTTCGCAGCGGTTTCGACGCCAAATATAGCAGAGCTAGTGCTTTTTGGTTTTTTCTGTCCACAACCATGGTTTTTACGGCGTTTCGAACACATTTTGCCAGGAAAAACACCAGCATTTTCATGCTGATAGGCAGCTTGTCACGAAGAAAGCAATAAGTATTAAAATTAAGTGCTGAAACAGTGTCGAATGCCTGTGGCCTAGTGGATTAGTTACCGGCACCTCACGTCGACGAGTCGGGTTCGACGCTCAGTGGGAACAAGAATTTTTTTTTTTTCTTTGTTTTTTTTTTTTTGTTTTTTTTTTATAAAACGACTTGGATGAGAGTATTTTCACAAATTAATAACTGCCAGCAAAAACAAAACAAAAGCAAAAAACAGACAAAACAAAAAGGGGGGCTCCGCTTTTAGGCTTGGCTAAATCTATATATTATATATCGTAAACTGCACCCCAAAACTAAATCGTACACATATGAATCAAAACCCTTGAAACTAAAATCACGCATAGATTTTTTCTTAATAAGTGGTAAATTTCAAACGGATATTACAAACGTGGAAACGCGAGCATCAATTGCACCTGACCATAAGGCAGTCTTTTTAAGCATGAATTTGAATGAAGAATTTAAGCGCGGACCTGGATTATGGAAATTTAATAACACACTTCTTCAAGATAAGTCTTATCTACAATTAATAAAAGATTATTATCCTTGTATCCTGCAGAAATACGCTGAAGTTAACAATAAACAACTACTCTGGGAATTAATAAAGATGGAAATAAGATCGGAAACGATACGTTATTCCAAAGGGAAAAGTAAACAATCAAACATGCGTGAAAGTATCATTCAAAGTAGAATAGAAGAATTGGACTCAAAAATTTGTAATGACGTCTGCCTGGAACAAAACATTTTATTGGAATATGAAAAATTAAAGAAAGAATTACAGGAAATCTATGAAGAAAAAGGCAGAGGAGCAATTTTCAGATCCAAAGCTAGAGGGATTGAAAATGGAGAAAAGCCAACAAAATTTTTCTTCAATCTCGAGAGAAGGAATTGTGAAAAAAACATTGTCTCACAGTTACAAATCGGGGAAGGAAAGTTCTTGTCAGATTTCAAACAAGTAAACAAAGAAATAGAAAATCATTATGGCCAGAAGAAAATGATTTACAACAAAGATTCGAAAGTTTTGTAGAAAAGTTGGATTTTACCCAACTTCAAGAGCATGAAAACCAAGAGCTAGAAGATGAAATCAGCATTGATGAGGTGCGAAATGCTCTAAAAGGCTTCCAAAATAACAAATCTCCTGGTGATGATAGCTTCACAAAAGAGTTCTATGAAGCTTTCTTTGACCTTTTAGGTAATGCGCTTTTAGAATCTTTTAATGCAGGGTTTGAGAATGGAACGTTGTCTGTATCACAAAGACGAGGAATTATCTCATTAATCCCAAAAGATGAAAATAATTTGACTACTTTATCTAATTGGCGCCCAATTACTCTGCTTAATGTGGACTACAAGATTCTAGCCAAGGTAATTGCTAAAAGAATTGAATCAGTATTACCCAAATTGATTCATTCCGACCAAACAGGTTTTATCAAGGGAAGATTTATTGGGCAAAATGTGAGATTGTTAAATGACCTACTGGAATACACGGATGTCAAAAAAATACCAGGAATCCTGCTATTTGTTGACTTTGAAAAAGCATTTGATACAATAGAGTGGCCCTTTATACAAAACGTGCTTAGACACTTCAACTTTGGACAGGTTATCAGAAAATGGGTCTCCATACTCTGTAGCGACGTAGAAAGCGCGGTTATAAACGGAGGCTACATGACCAATTATTTTAAAGTTTCAAGAGGCGTTCGGCAAGGTTGTCCACCGAGTCCTTTATTATTCGTTTTAGGCGTAGAAATCCTAGCCCAAAAGATCAGACAGTCAGCAGGTTGCCGAGGAATTAAATTACCGCAATCAGTAGAAGCTAAAATTAGTCAATTTGCGGACAACACAACTCTCATCTGTAGGGATGTAGACGCACTTAAAGAAAATATGAAGGTTATAAGTGAATTTCATGCTATCTCTGGTCTTAAATTAAATAAGAAGAAAACAAAAGCAATGTGGATTGGCTCAGCTAAAAACAATTAAACCAAACCCTTCGGCTTTGAATCTTATCATGAACCAGCCAAATCACTAGGAGTAAATTTATCATACGATCGCGATAAGAACAATAATCTGAACTTTTTTGTCAAAATTTACAAGATGGACACTAAGCTGAATATGTGGCAAACGAGAGACTTAACTCTATTTGGTCGCACAATGTTAGTTAAGACCCTAGGCATATCAAAATTAGTTTATGCGGCCTCTATGCTTTGTGTTCCTGAAATGGTTATTAAGACAGTGCAAGCAAAAATATTGAAATTCTTGTGGAAAAACAAAAAAGATAAAGTAAAACGATCAGTTTTATATCAACCTCTCTCCCACGGTGGACTGAATTTTCCAAACTTTCACACAGTGATAAAATCATTGCGCCTGAGCTGGCTAGGCAGGTTTTTAAACTGTACAAATGAATCCTGGCAGGTAATTCCAAATGACCTTTTTCACAGGTATGGAGGATTATCCTTCCTGCTTAAATGCAATTACGATTCTAAAAAGCTAGACGAAAACTTACCTCTTTATTATAGGGAAATGTTGGATTATTTTAAGGAGTTGCGTGCTGGTCATCCTGACATTTATAAAAGCGAATTCATTCTTTGGAACAATAAAGAAATTACAATAGAAAATAAGTCTATATTTTGGGCACATCTGTTTGAACAAGGAATCTGTTTTGTACATGATTTATTTGATAAAAACGGCAAGTTTCTGTCTCTTGAAAATGTACAACGCAAATATAATGTACACCTGAACTTCTTTCAATATTTTCAACTTATTGCTGCGATCCCAAGTTACTTGAAGAAAAATGCTCAGGAAACTGCCGTAACCAATAGGAATATACTTAATGAAAGGAACGTATTTTATCTGTCCGAAAATAAAGCACTCTATTTAACCAAACTGAGGTGCAAAGACTATTACAATTTATTTCAGGAAAACAATATGAAAGAACCTACCGCTGTGAAAAGTTGGACCAGACTTTTCCCAACTTTGCTCATAGTTGGAAACAGATATTTAACACAATCTACCAAACGACCGCTGACAACAAGTTAAGAGAATTTGGTTTTAAATTTCTTCATAGAATTTTAGTAACTAATAGAGAACTCAAGAGATTCAAAATCAGAAATGATGACATTTGCGCTCAGTGTAAAAATTCTGACTCATTGGAACACACCTTTTTAGAATGTCCTATCAATGTTAAATTTTATCAGGAAATTTTATCGTGGTTCAATGCAATCAATAGAACGTTTATAAATTTGTCAACTGAGCAATTTCTATTTCAGAATTACCCCTCCCCTTCTATAAACGGCAACCTTAGACGCCAACTAGATCTACTCGTCTTGCTAAGAAAAAAGTACATATATAGTTGTAAAAGTGGTGAGATAAATCCTGAATGTTCTCAATTTATAAATAAATTAAAAATTCAATGGAAGATTGAGATTTCAAGTTAAAACCGATCTCTCCTTTTTGATACGTTGTCAACAGACCCTCTCATATGCTTCTCCCTTTGTCCCTTCTCTGTATTTTTTTTTCATAAGAAATATTATTGTAAGCACAATTGTGTTAATACTAGAATGTAACATTGTATTAAGTGACACCAGGTAAAACCACTATAAAAAATAGTAAGTCAACACACTGCAATGTAAGATTTGTAGGCAATATTATTGTAAGAAAACTAATATACGTAATGTTGTGTAAATAGGTCATTCTCCGTTGTATTGTAAATTGTATAATTAATTTTGTAGCATAAATCTTGCAGGTCGGCACTAATTTTTTTTTCCCTTTTTGTATTTTGTTGTTGTGGTTGTCATTGTTGTAGTGTGATTGCAAATAAAAAAAAATTAAAAAAAAAAAAACAAGTATTGCAAATTTCACGTTGATCCAACAAAATGAAGACTGTCCAAGAGCCGATTTTAAAAGTATGGTCCCAAAAAAAACTGTATCGAAACACCTTAATGCTCAATCTTCTTTTTGAGTGATACCTATATCCTTATTCAAGGACCTCCTTTTCGCGCTGATTCGTAAATATATTATCATACCAAAGCCTTTAACAAGCACATTTTTAAAAAAAAAATTAATCAAAGGTATTAGTTAAAATCTCATGTGGTTTTCATAATGTTCAAGAAGAAGTGCCACACTACTCATCTCCTCTTGACAGATCCAACAAATGTGTTTTTCAACATGGCCTGATTGAGGGCCCTGGAAACTGGAAGTTGGTGTTGACGAGTTATCCTGACTATTTTCCTCAGCACCATTGTTAACTGGGGAACTCCCACCATGGGTTCTGTTTTGTATTTTAGTCTTCTTTGATCGAAGAGTGGTAATCTTACACCAAGTGGCCTCTCTCTGACCTTTTCGACCGCCAGTTCTTCTACTACACTCACTACTCAATTGTTCGCGTCCATGGGTCCTCTCTCTTGTGTGTAAATGTCTTTTTTCATGTTTCCTTATATTTACGGTTTCGTTAAAACACCTCCCGCGCCGTTTAGATTTACAAGGCTTCTCTTCAGTATGGACTCTTTCGTGCGTGCTTAGATTCGGCAACTGGGTAAAACACTTGCCGCACTGTTTGCACTCATAAGGTTTCTCTCCAGTGTGGACTCTGGTATGAATCCTTAAGTTTCCTGCTTGCCTAAAACACTTGCCGCACTGTTTGCACACATACGGTTTCTCTCCAGTATGGACTCTTTCGTGTGTCCTTAGATTACATAAATGGTTAAAACGCTTGCCACACTGTTTGCACTCATAAGGTTTCTCTCCAGTATGGACTCTTTCGTGTCTCCTTAGGTGACATGACTGGTTAAAACGCTTGCCGCACTGTTTGCACTCATAAGGTTTCTCTCCAGTGTGGACTCTGGTATGAATCCTTAAGTTTCCTGCTTGCCTAAAACACTTGCCGCACTGTTTGCACACATACGGTTTCTCTCCAGTATGGACTCTTTCGTGTGTCGTTAGATTACATAAATGGTTAAAACGCTTGCCGCACTGTTTGCACTCATAAGGTTTCTCTTCTCTATGGACTCTTTCATGTGTCGTTAGATTAACTGACCGGTTAAAACACTTGCCGCACTGTTTGCACTCATAAGGTCTCTCTCCAGTATGGACTCTTTCGTGTGTCCTTACAGTCGCTGACTGGCTAAAACACTTACCGCACTGTTTGCACTCATAAGGTCTCTCTCCAGTATGGACTCTTTCGTGTGTCCTTAGAGTCACTGACTGGCTAAAACACTTACCGCACTGTTTGCACTCATAAGGTTTCTCTTCTCTATGGACTCTTTCGTGTCTCCTTAGGTTACATGACTGGTTAAAACGCTTGCCGCACTGTTTGCACGCATAAGGTCTCTCTCCAGTATGGACTCTTTCGAGTCTCCTTAGGTTACATGACTGGTTAAAACGCTTGCCGCACTGTTTGCACGCATAAAGTTTCTCTCCAGAGTGGATTCTTTTATGGGTCCTTAAATACCCTGCTCCACTAAAACACTTTCCGCACAGTTTGCATTTGCTAGCTTTTCTGTTGGTTCCGGCATGAGTAAGTGCTTTGGACATCGTGTTTTTCTCTGTTCTCTCTTTTTCTGTACCTCTCTTTATTCCTAAAACGGAAAAATAACAATTACAAAGTGATGTCTCCGGGCTTAAGCTACATTTAGCCTTGAGCAAGGGCTGTATTTTTGTGTTTAGCAGTGGATCGGTGATCAGCGATGCGACTACTCGTCGCATACAACAAATTCTTTTGCTGTTCCCACAACAATGGAAATCCCCATTATGACGCTATTTGTCATGCACTACAATCAGTTGTGATTTTTAGGAAATTCCTTTTTTTTACTGTTTATTTTGTTCACGCACTACAACATATGACAAATCGAAACCGCACTGTTGACGATACCATTGTCTGTGCTCCTTTCATTACCGCCTCCAATTTTTCGTTGCGAGACAGGTTTGCAAGAGGGGCTGTTTCAAGCGCAAATCTTCTGCAACTTGACTCGCGACTCGCGACGGCGTTGCGCTACAAGTTGCAAAAACAAAAAAAACATGCCATGTGTAACAGTGTCTAAAGCCATCGCGGAAAAAGCTAAAACAGCTGAATGAAATCGCTGTATAGAAAGAGGACAGCAGTAATTCTCGTCTCCCACGTGCTAGGCTTTTTTAGGCGCTTAACACCTCGCGAGTGTCCGCGTTAAATGAAGTGGAGTTGTACTTTATGAATGGCTGTGTGACTAATATTTAGTATTAATTTAAGAAGCCAAAAGATATGTTTGTGTCTATGGAAACCCAAAACAGTTGCCCTGTTTTTTTTCTTAAACTACTCTACTAGTGCACTAAAAGTGTAGAGAAGTGCCTTTGGCCACGGATGGTCAGGATCAAAATAAACTGCAACTTGAAAAAATCGGCCCGTCATTCTACACTGATTATGTTTAGTTGTCCTTTTAAGAATTCACTTAATATCTTCTTGGAGTTCTAAGAACATTATGTGTATAAGAAAGTGCTCCTTGTTCTGATTTAACCAGAATATTGACCCTACAACATTAAAATACCAGATACACTCGATTAAAAAAACGTTGACATATGAAAAGTATAAACCCTTGACGATGAAACCTAATGGATTTATGGGTAAATGTATAATGGCATTTACATATTCACAATAAAAGACTTTTCTTTGCGACTGATATTGATTGCAGCCAAGTTGCACGTGCTAATGGAAGTCGTGCAAGCCTTTCTGGAAGTGGCCAAATTGACTGAATAAGGGCGAGTTTGAGCGCTATACAGAAACATATAGTGCGAAATTTGCAAAAGTTTGCATCCGTTCACGAACTTAACAACTTTTGCTGGAAAACTGTCCGGAAAAAAGGAAATACCGCGTTATTCCAGTTTTGTACGAAAACAGTCACTCACTGATTATGCAAATGCAGTTATACTGTATGAACACTTCCCAGAAAGCCCTTGGGTCTCACCTGCTACGGTCTACAGTTTTCACATCACAACGTTTCTTCAATCGAGTGTATACCCGTGACAAAGCCCCTTAAACGCAACCACTACAACAGTAAATAACTGCCTTTTTGGAGTTTTAATAACTCCAAAATGAAGGAGCTCCAGTGGAGAAATTATCGTCTGTTTTAACTCCCTGGCAAGTTACTGTCCATTTGTCAACTTCGGCTCTTTTCACAGAAAAAAAAATTGTTTTCATGCTGCTCACTTTTTACTTACATGTAAGTGACAACCCTGAAGAAGACAACCCATCTACTAGCCTTGAAGTAGACAACTGTTTAAGCTAGATAACAAGAAACGTAAATAAAGTTATAATAATAATAACAATAATAATAATATTATTATTATTATTATTATTATTATTATTATTATTATTATTATTATTATTATTATTTCGTTTTACAGGAAGAAACTTGTTGGTTTGGATATCGTTTTAAATTAATCAAGGCCGACCTAGCTCTTCTATGGAGTAGGAGGGGCCCCTTTTACTCAGGCATACTGAATTTTGTTGTCGAAACAAGATAACCTTTTCTTTTTTCAAACTGGAAACGAAACTGTGCCAATATTTCGGTTTTAATCAAAACCCTTCCTCAGGGCAACTCAGGAAAAACAACTGTAATATTGGCATAATTCCGTTTTCAGTATTAAGATTACCTTAATTTGTTGTCGAAATACATCCCCTAATGGAAGACATAACGCCTCCAAAGACAGAAAGAAGGATCTGTTGTCCGTACTAACCAGTTTTTCTATATAAGCAGGCTAATTTAAAAGAAAATATTTTGTCATTACCATGCCAGTATGGCTGTTGATTAACCAAAAAAAGTGGCTTTTTCTTTCACGCTGTTTTAACAAACATAAAATAGAAATTTTACGAAGGATAACGTCAGTTTCTTCTTTCATATCAAATAAAATAAATGACTGCTCTATTAGTGCCACATTTGCTTCTTGCCACAAATACGTGAACTGAATGACGTCAGCAACTACAGTTGTAAACGTTCAGAAAACAGTGTTCCCAATGTCAAATTACTAAACTTTGGGGAATTATAGCCTACGGCCAAGGCCCATGATCTTGCTATTTTCTGTATGACATGTATAATGTAATTACCGGTAATCTATTCTGAAGTCTTATCTGACGAACCAATCAGTCTAGAGTATGAGCCTTTGTATAGGTATTTCCGACGAAATCGAAGTCCCGACGATCGCTATTGATGAAACGACGACCTTAGCGATTAAAGCGACGATTAACAAATGATTACAAATTCTCGAATTCAGACAAGATATTGACCCGTATTGTCAGTATTAAATGTGCCAGACCTAGAAGATTTGAATATAGAAAAGTCAAAACTGTCCAGTTGATTAAAAAAAGGACCAAAAAGGTCCGTGACGTGACTGCTAGTGGTTTAAAATAGGTCTCCGATCCGAAAAAACAAGGGGGTTATTTTCTAAAGAAACTGTGGTGCTGCGTCGGTGGGGACGTGAAACACAGAATTTTGGATTTATCAACTGAGTTGATATGATAAATTGGACACCATAAAGAGATTGAAAGCTGACGTTTCGAGCGTTAGCCCTTCGTCAGAGCGAACCAAGGAATTGTGGGTTGCACTTAGTTTATATGGAGAGTGGTGGAGCTATGCTATTGGTAAGAACATGGCAACGTGAAATACAAGAACAAAATTAGCTGAATGAAAAGCGTTCGTTAAATTTGATACCATGGGGATTAAGTGTGCCGATTTGAAAAATGAAATTTTGTTCTAGATTTTTACTGCTTTCCGTGTTACCCTGGTGTAGCGAAAAGCCACAGATCGTCATGTGTTAGCTAGAACGTTTAGGGAGATTGAAATGTCGGGCGACTGGTTTGGATGCGTCCTTGTCATTTCTTTCAACGTCTCCTGGGTGTTTGCGAAACGGTCGCCTTGTCTCCTCCCTGTTTCACCAGTGTATATCTTCTTGCATAAAGTGCATGTTATGCAATAGATAACATTTGCAGAGGTGCATGTAAAGCGATTAGTGATTCAAATCGATCGCTTGGGTCCTGTTATTTTGTCTGCACTGTGAATGAAAGGACAAGTGTTGCATCGCTTGCGCACGCATTTAAAGTACCCGGTTCATCATCAGATTTAAGTACACTTCTATATTAAACTAGAAAGTTTCCTATGTTTTTGTCGCGTTTGAATGAAACCAGTAGGCTGTGAAAAGATTTTTCCTGTTTCATTGTCATTATGGAGTAACTTAAAGTTCTTTAAAATGATCTTTTTGGCTGCGAGTTTATGTGGATGGTAAGTGAGTGTAAATGGAATTCTCTCGTTCTCTTCCTCCTGTGACGTTTCCAGTGCTGACTGTCGAACAATCTGTTGAGCACGGTGTTGAGCCGTGTTGACAATAAAATCAGGATAGCCACGCTTCTTGAAGAAATGGCGCATTCCCTCTGATTTGCTGGAAAAATTGGAGTCATCACTGCATAAACGTCGAAGTCTAAGGAATTGAGAAAACTGGATAGAGTTTTTGACGTGGGAAGGATGAGAGGATGGATGCAACAAATTATTGTGGGAATCTGTAGGTTTGTAGTGCACACTGGTGGATAGGCCGTTGCCATTGATTGATACTTTGATGTCAAGAAAAGCAATTGAAGTTTCGGAAATTTCCCAGGTATATTTCAGTGCCGGGTGAAGAAGTTGACAGAAGTTATAAAATGATCAAGTTCTTTTCTGCTGGATGAAGTAGCGCCAATACAATCATCGATGTAGCGGCCGTAAAGTTCAGGTTTGGTGCCATTAAATTGTTTGAAAAATTGATTTTCGATGTAACCTACGAAAAGATTGGCGTAGCTAGGTCCCATTTTGGTACCCATAGCGACGCCGTTGTCCTGTTTGTAGTAGTTATCGGCAAGTGAAAAGCAGTTCAGTGTCAAAACTGGGTCGGCTAAACGGAGCAGTGTTTCCGAGCTGGGTTCTTTAATAATGCGCTGATCGAAGAAAAACCTAAGTGCCTTCGTTATTGGGAATTACGGTATATAAAGAAGTAATGTCCATAGTAATAATGAGTTTGTTTCGCCGGAAAAATTGAAATCGCGAAAAATTTCCAATGCGTGGTTTAGTATCTTTGATGTATGATGGTAAAGATTTAACGATATAGGCACCATAATCCTGTCTAAGCAGCTAGAGATAAGTTCAGTAGGGCAACTACAGGCAGAAATAATTGGTCGGCCAGGATTGTTTGGTTTGTGAATTTTAGGTTTGAAGTAAATACGTGAAGCCCTAGGAATAGTAACAGTAACATTTTTAGCGGTCACTGGTAATCCTTGTTCAGTGTCAATGAGATCCTGAATAGTTTTGACAGTTTTTTGGTTGGCTGAAGTGATATCTTTGTCAACTTTGGCATAAAAAGAGGTGTCCGAAAGTTGCCTAAAACGCTGTAGGAATGGCTGAAGTTAGAAGCCGTAGAGACAGAAGTGTAAGCAAACGAACATTTGATGACATGGTTTACTACTAAAAAGGTAACCTTGTCAACTTTAATCAACAGTGTCAATAGCGCGACCAATGATATGAATTTTGACCAATTATCGAGACAGTTATTGTCCGTTATTAGTAACAACATATTATTCAAGTTAAGCCAAATAACAGTAACTCTACCACGCAAAACAATTCTTGATAAACAAGCGACGATTTCGTTGAAAAAGCGACGATTTGGTGGAAAACGCGCGACGAAATCGACGTCCGCAGGTACCCAAACAGAGGATCAAGTATGTCATTGGTCTCATTGGTTTTGATTTTACTTCTTTTGTGTTTTCTCTTGTGTTTTGTGTTATCAGATGTTAAGAATTCGAACATCTTCCAACACATAAAAAGGTCAGAGACATGCAAAGCTTTGTGTTCAGAAGGTTGCTTTTCAATTCTTGACACCGCCTCCACGTCTTTCCAACTCAAAACCAAGGAGGCTTTGTACATCGGGTGGGAAAAACCCTTGTTAAACAAACAAGTCAATTACGTCAATCTATCATTTTCATTTCAATTGTCCTTGCTATTTTCACTTTTTTCAGTTTTTTTTTTTTGCGCTTTCAACACCAATGCATTTCAGTTATTCATATTCATGTTGTTATTTAGTAATTAATATTCTATGTACATTGTATTTATATCACACCGACTAGCGGTCTAATCTGCATTTGAAACTGAAGATGGATGTAGATCATCCGAAACATGTTTTTCAAACTTAAAATCGTGTGTCTTTATTTGAAGATTATTTCTTGCCTGCTGTTTTTTCGTAAATTTATTATTTATTGATTACTCATTGATTAGTTATATTGCCTGTTATAAAACTAAAAAACTTTGTATCAATTTCCACTATTGTTGCACCAATATTTTTAGATGCCATTCTTATTTTATAAAATCTGTTACAGTCTACAACATATGAGAGGAAAGGAGATCTTACAACAACAAAATTTTACAATATGTAGAAAATGACCTTCAAGGCTTTGCGATTTTCAAGTGCCACTTAAAGGAAATTCTCTCATAAGATCAAGTGTGCCAGAGAAATGTAAAAATTGTGTCTCATTCAAGTTCAAAAGCAATTTTGTAGCCTATTGAATACCTATTAATGACATTCAATGACGACTTATTAATATGAACTTCTGTACATTGGTCAGACAGCTCCAACCACTGAGCTACTAGAAGACTAGTGGCAAGCAATGAAAAAAAAAGAGCTCCTACAAGTTCAAACTCAAGTGGCATAATCAATTTTACAATCTAAAGAACACAACCTCACAGCCTTGTTTGAAGGATTCCAAGTGCCACTTATTTTTGCGCAAGTTACTTGAAGAATACCGAAAAGTTAACAACTGTCACACGAGAACTCTAAATGTTTATTTTCACAAAAAAAGCCAAACACATGATACTGAAACACACTTGTATAGCTTTCCCAGAAAATGTAAACGCCATTCATCTGATTGAGTAACATTCACTGAGTTGAAATAATTCACAGAACATTGAAGAAATGTTATGTTAGACTGTGAACATATCTTACCCTAATAATGTGGTCTGCAGCCACGAAATGATGTGAGTGAGCAATCCATGACAAAGCAATGACATCAACAATTAATCAATGACTAAAAATGTGGTGGACTATTGATTAGTCATTGATTACTAATAAGGTGCAATCCATGACTTAACTCAGTCAATGACTTATTGATTAGTCACATCTGGAGTACTGAAAAGTGGAAAGAAAAATTTTGACACTGAATGGGTTACTCCACTGTTGAGGAACAATGGAATTCTTTTGGGGAAATGGTGAAGAGGGCTACTGTGCTAAATACAAGACCACTTTTATTCAGGCAGTAAATGAGTCAGCTTTTGTTATATTGTTATTGTTGTTGTCAACAGCAATAAAATACAACCAAATACTCTAAATGCAATAAAAACTGAAAAAATCAAGTTTACAATTATTTTGTAAAATGATAGAATTATGGCTAGATCCATACTATAAGGCCAAAACCAGTGAGAAAACAAACCCATACTATGATAACACAACAAAATTGACTTTTGACTTAAGGACTTTCAGTACCTACTTGTGCTTTCCAGAAAGCTGAAAATACATGCCTAAAGCTGCCAAAAGGTATCAATATTTTGAGTGAGGCCCAGTATTGCAGAATAGAGAGTTTTTACTTTTGAGATATAATGTGCCAATCAATTCAAAAGTTCAACATCCCCCCTGGACAACCCCCCGGGCATTTGAACTTTTGAAGATTGGTGTGTTCAAATTCTCTCCCCTCGCGGCAAAAAGGCCATTCAAATGCCCCACCAATTAGTACTGAACTACCTCTCCTCAAAGACAAATTCCGTCTTCAATCAAACACTTTACATGCCTTTCAGAGAGATATGCCATAATAACACCTTCAAACTTCTTTAAAAACCCTTTTGAAAGAGCTATTCACTAGCAAAGGCAAAATTCTATCTTGTAAATCAGTCAAACCCTGCAAAAAGCGAAAAAAAAACTCATGGGCGTATTACGGCACAACATTGAGAGATACCTAAATCCAGTTCAAATTCCCCACCCTTCCAACACAACATTCAAATTCCCCCCTCCCTGGGCACGATACACATTCAAATGCCCAGGGTATGCTGGGGGGGGGGGGAAGGTAAGTTGAAGTTTCGAATTGATCGGCGCATAAAGCATATTGCTGTCTATTGATACACTTTTAAGATGAAGTGTATATTCTATAATTATATTCCCACAGAATGAAATTTTACTATTTAGACTTCTCATGTAGTCAAATGTCAAAAGTGTATAAAATGTGTATTCTTAGACTTGACTCATATAAAAAGTATAATTATACACATTGAATGTCTAATATATGTCAACAGTTTATAGTTTAAAACTAAAGGAAGCAATTTTTCTTCAAAAGTCTGAAACCCAATTTAAACATGCAAATTCAACATTTTACCACCTTTTTATTTTGGTCTTTGCTCTTTCCGGGGTGTCCTTGAGTGCCAGACACTTAGGTCTTGTTCTATTGGGATTAGCCATTTCAACCAAAACCGGATTTGGTTGGAACAGTTAAGGTTTCAGAATAGAACACTTTTCAACTGTTTTTGGTTGACATGCACTTCTGACTGGACATAGTCATTTTCAGACTTCCTCAACATCTTCTGCCAAGGCTGGCAAGATGGCAAAAGGCCAACTTGTTGCTTCGGTTGTCTCTCAAGAACTGTTACAAGAATTGGTTCCACCACATTGTGAATCGGTTGATGAATCAGAATATTTAGCAACATGTTTTGGTCATGTTTGTGACTGCACCAAGCGAGAAACCTCTCTCATATCAAGGTTATGAAAATCGTCATTTAAAAAGGGAGTCATCGTTCTTTGTTGACAATTTCACCGTGACGACAAGCACACTTGAAGTTTATGCAGAAAAATAATGATGCAAAGCATGAAAACTGATGCTTGCTAACAAGTCAGCAGATGCTACCCATCATTTTCAACCGTTTCAACCAAGCTCTGAGCTGGTTGAAAAAGTTGATCAACCAAACCAACCGAAAACGGTTTTCCCCCAATATAACAAGAAAAAACTCAACCATCCAAACCAACTAAAACGGTTTATTCCAATAGAACACGGCCTCAGTAACGGTTTTTGTAGGCACCTTATTTTGTAACGGTATTTGTATCACACGGTACCACAGGTAGCCCAAGCTCACTATGACAGGGGCACGTGTGTTACCTGTTCCTTTTTGCATTATATTATGACCTCGGTAAAATATAAGAGTTTGTATGAAAAATGCTACAGATACGCTTTAATTACCACAAATGCGAAATAATTCCCATTAATAAATAGTTCACCTTGTTTCTGTGTTGTATTAATAATTATTGCTATTTAAGGGCCTTCTGAGGTGATTTGAAGCGTTTTGAGCGAAAATAAGTGTCCTTGATTATTTGCACCTTACAATTGATAAGCGAAGTGAAAGGTAACACACTGTTAGCCGTCACGTGAACGATTCAAAGTTATTTATTTGCTGTAAATCTCGAATTTACAGCATTCGCTGTTTGCATTCACGAACAGTTTGTCACCACGGATGGTTCGATAAGGTGGAGAGATTGAAAATTGCGATTTTGATAAGGGAAAGGATGCAAATATTGGACTTTTTTGTTATGTATTTGCTGTTACGATGTAAAGCTATTGGTATCTCGAAGAATGTTGGAGAGAGGTGCCAATATTCGAGATTTACAGCAATTGAAATAACTTTGAATCGGTCACGTGATGGCTAACAGTGTGTAACCTTTTCGCTTCGCTTATCAAGTGTTAGGTGCAAATAATCAAGAAGGCTTATTCTCGCTCAAAACGCTTCAATTCACCTTAGAAGGCCCTTAAATAGCAATTAATACAACACAGAAAAAAGGTGAACTATTTATTAATGGGAATTATTTCGCATTTGTGGCAATTAAAGCGTATTTGAAGCATTTTCCATACAAACTCTTATATTTTACCGAGGTCATAATATATGGAAAAAAGGAACAGGAAACACACGCGCCCCTCTTATAGTGAGCTTGGGAGACCTGCGGCGGTACGAGATACGTTGCAACGGTTTTTGTATTAGGGACTTTAAGATACGGTGACTACGGACTACGGACTACGGACGGGAGGCACTTTAGGACTGGGACGAGACATATGTGTTCTGTTGTCCCCACCGTCGCAAGCTCACGACGGTGCGTAGTGGAAGGATTTCATGTAGTACAGCGTGGTGTAGTACGAGGAACTGAAGATGGTATGAAAAAGTAGTCTAAAGTTAGAAAATTGAGGTGTTCTTGTACTGTAACGCTTGAACTACAAACCAATACGCATTTGGAACAATTTCAATTGCTTATGAACTCAGAACAGCGAAAAAAATTACGGCTTACTTTGTTTACTGATTTTGACCGCCGCGTTGTTTTCCAGAATGAAATTAAATTTGATGCTGTGAATATAGCTTGTAATATGAACTCTTCTCTTTGCTCTTTCTAGACACAAATGGCTTCCCTTCAAGTTGAGAAGTAATTAATTTAGTAAAATATGTCAAATTTGCTTCTGAAGTAGTTTTGCAAGCGAAGTAATTTGAAAAGCGAGCCCAGAAAATTTGATTAAGCTTCCACGCAAGCCTCACGTGCAATTACATTTTGAATTGCAGTGCGACGATTACAACTCAAAACCAGAGCATCTTGAATCTTTTTAAAAGAGATTTTGTGTCTGTTTAGTGTAGAGTTGACCTTCGCTCTTCGTTCGTAGTCTGTTGTCTGTAGTCTGCGGTCTTAACTTCGCATTTTCGCGCCACTCGTTGTGTACTCTGCCCAGTGTTTCAGCCAAAGAAAAACGCGCGTCCAACCGTAGTCCGTAGTCCGTAGTCACCGTATCTTAAAGTCCCTATTATCTATTGTTATACGTCCACTGTATACAAAGTATATCTCACTGCAATTTCGAAAAAAGACACTACCGGAATATTACACACAATATACACTGCAAGTTGACGTCAATCTAAACTGTATATTCTGCAATACCGCGGCTTAGTGGATATTTTTTAAACTCCGAAAACGGCGTACAAAACATTTCGATTCAAACGTCTAATTGAAATCGTTCTTTGGGTTTTCGGTCGATCAATCCTAGCAACCAACAAACGTTATTATCGTTAAGGAATCAAAAGTTTCTCATCTTACCTTCAATGGAAGAAACGTTAGCGTTTGTTTCCACCTTACCAGCTCTTAGATTCATAGCGGAGCCTGCGGGCAAAGCCCGCCAGCGGAGCTCCATTGCTAAGGAAATTTGGTAATGTATCCATGCGAAAAATTTTGGTTGTGACGTCAGCGTACGTCCGTCCATCCGTCCGTCCGTCCGTCCGTCCGTCCGTCCGTACAGACTCTGGGGGAGGGGGAGGGAAGTCCCAAGGCAACCCGACCGGGAGTGGAGAATGCCATCTTTTCTTGGCGGGAAATCGCGCGGTGCTTTTGGGCAACCGGCGTTCTTCTTGGCGGGAAATCGCATGACCATCGTCGCTTTTGAAAAAGAGGTTTCTTTAAAAAGCTTAAGTTTATTTAGCAAAACGATTGTTCGACGGTACTGTAGTTTTAAACTTGAGAAAAAAACATTTAATACCTATAAATGGAAAGAAAAAGTTCAAAAGAATACTGGTAGTAGGCGAAAACTTCAAGTTACGAAAGCTGCCTTCAAAGGACCTCATCGCTTTGTTTTCTTCACGGCGGAGAGCTTGCCTTGTTCTGAAGCACAACCGAGTAAGTGAAGTTTTTAAAGGGTTTAAGGTGCATGATTTGGAGTATTTATTACGGTCAAAGAAATTAAATTTTGAAATTGAATTTATGTCATTAGAAATGTGTCATTTACTTTTGACTTCAAAAAATTATTAGAAAACGAGCTCAGATTTGTGACAGATGTAGTCTTAGAATATTTTGCCATGCTGGAAGTGTAATGCGAATTACATTTAAGTATAAACTTTCGGGTTTTCGAATAAACTTTTTCAAAAATGAATTCTCTGTTTATTATTTTGTGTTTGTTTATTCATAACAGTAGGTCAAAGTACAGTCGCAAGGCAACTGCACAAGCATCACTTACGGCGAATAATTGCTTTCAATTTTAACTGTCGGATCGGTTTGTGCAATTGTC
Organism: Siderastrea siderea; assembly: GCA_964030785.1. Classification (NCBI taxonomy): domain Eukaryota; kingdom Metazoa; phylum Cnidaria; class Anthozoa; order Scleractinia; family Rhizangiidae; genus Siderastrea; species Siderastrea siderea. The sequence goes on along the minus strand of OZ034971.1, from coordinate 45,515,404 downwards.
CTAGAATTTTCCTGTCCTAGAACTTTTCAATAGTAAGCGAAGCAGTTGTCGGTTTAAGACTATTTTATCCGAAAAGCTTCCGAAAAACAAGTTTTTTTGGGTTCCTCAAAGCGCCTAATTTTAAATGGGCTTACTTCGCATCCGCAAAACTTATGCCATAATTTAAAGTGTGTTTGGTGTTTGCTCGTTTTCAATCTTGATGGTATAAATTTTGACCAGACTAATAGGGGCAGTTCATGTTATTTGTTAACTGAACATCCGAACGCGATGAAGAAGTTTTATTTTGTTGTTGTACATGAGCGCCGTTTCAAGTTCTTTCAAGCCAACAGCCAACAATCCAAGGAGATTTGACAAGCCTTGACAGGTAATGACAGGATATGGAAACATTTAAAAAACCAAGCAAGACTGCTCCTGAGTGAAATATGTGTTCAGTTTGATGCCCGAAAACAAAATTAAGCTGTGCTCAACCTCTAGAATGACCTTTCGAGCTTGGTTTTACAGAACAGATCCTCAAAATCTTGGAGGACAATTCGGAACATTTTCGGGCTTTTTGCGAAACACTTTTCGAAAGGGAACGAGCCAAAGAAAGCCCCGAAATATATTTCAGAGCGAAAAGTTTCAGGACTATTTTGAGAAACGAGCACCAGCTTATTCCTTGGAGGCTCCGCTTTTAGGCATGGCTAAATCTATTTATTAAAAACTGGACTAGGTATATTGGATTTCTACCATTCTGATTGGCTGAACGGAGCCAGGCTATCAGCTCATATACCTGCTGTGACCAAATATGGACAATGAACACTCAACAACAAAATGAACAAAGTGAGCTGGAAGTTTTTTCCTCGCCAGCAACCCGGCGAGAAAAATAGACAAGAAAAATCACTTGGCAGCAAATTTGAATTAAGCAGAAATTCCAACAGCGTCACTAACAGCGTCGTCTGACACATCAAGTCAAAATTGTTTGAAGAAACTGTGCAGAAAAAGAAATTAGAAATTTAAGCATTGAGCGTTGTGTTTACAATTAATTTCTTTCATCGATCGTCACGTCGATCATTAAAATTGAACAAACGGTAGGTTTTATCAGGAAGCCTTTCCACTTCAAAATATCAAGACAAGACAAAATAAAACACAGTGAAATGGGGCAGAAGCATTTAATAACAACTGTCACATTCATGACGATTCGGTGCGAAAATCATGAAGCAGTCTAAACAAGTACTAAACAAACTACAGCTGCAAACTACCAAGAAGGCCGAAGGAAGGGCGAAAATTTTTTTCGGTTTTAACACGCAAAATTGACACTGGTTTACCTGCACTCGTTGTAGCTCTGTGTTCCAACAGGTCCAAATGCTCAGATAGAAATCGGATGCCATGTAAACGGAGTTGAATCGCTTTTCCAGTTGTTTGAATGCTGTTTTTACCATTCCGTCCGCAACCTATAAACCGAGAACAACTGCATTTTGTGCTTTGCATTAAACAAACTATGATGGTGAATTCTAATGTTCCTCGCTACAGTAATCTTGCTTCTGAGCTGCATAGAAATTACTTCTTCAAGTTCAAATTGGTTCTGTCTTCATTTCGATCAAACACGCACATGATGGCTCCGTTGTGCGAACAGATTACAAACTTGTTCTGTTTCAACTCCAGCAGCTAATATGGTGAAATTGTACAGCTTCAATCCGCTTTGAACGATGATTACAACAATGTTTCGGGAAAAATCAAGCATGTACCATATTTCAGAGCCAATAATTAGAAGATTTTTTTTCCCAAACTTGTGCCACTTCGTTCACTTTCGAGCAGTTTTCATTGATTCATTCAGCTTTGCAATGAAACGCTGCAACACTTCGCAAGGTTTTGGCGCCTTTTTCGTTCAGTCATGTGATCGATTCTTGCTCCCTTTTTATCCATTTTCTCATTTTTCTCTTTCTTTCTTGATTTTTTTAACAAAAATAGTAGTTAAGTTTTTAATAAAACAATTATTCTACTCGGGCTTGCTGGATATGAAATGATTATAACCAACTCGGCGCTACGCGCCTCGTTGGTTATCTATCATTTCATATCCAGCGCGCCCTCGTAGAATAATTGTTAAATATTACCGACGATAGCAAAAATTTTGGGGGGATCACTTTCTGAGTGAGCTTAGAAACCAGGCTCAACTCAGTAGCCAAGCCTCCTGATGGCCTCGTTTCGTCCTCACTCTTACACCCTAACGGGTTGAGGTGCTATCGCACCGGAGGGGGACATGGAAGGGAAAATTTTTATCCCTTTCGCGGGAAAACGAAATTTGGAAGTTAACTATTAACTTTATTGTGATTTTCGCTGCAAAGAAAAGTTATTTTCTAGCGCTGCGCTCAGTTTGTTTATGGATCTCTGGTGTCTGAACACAAATTGCGCGCGCTCTGCGATTTGTAGAGGGTCCTGAAGGTGGGGGGGGGGGGTCTAAATCCCATTTCCCAGTCCAAATTGTGCCCAAATCCCAGCTCCCAGTCCAATTTTTTTTCCACAAATCCCATTTCCGGTGCCACAAATCCCACTGCAACTTAAAAGTCTTAAAAGTGGTCAAAGTGAAAGCAATTAACCAAACACTTGTATTTTTTGTTCTAACCCAAGCAAGATAAATAAAATAATCAATATAGAAATATTTTTTCCCACAACAGCTTCACCTGGTTTTTGCAAATATTTCATGCCCAAAAATATAAAGAGAAATAAAGACAGAGCTGCAAAAGTCTTTATGCTCAGTCTAATCTTCAAAGAATATTAAAATTCTTTCCAATTCAATGGAAAAGGCCATCTACGAACTGTTGGAACTGTCATGAGAGCAAAAAGGGCCGTGGTTTTTGCAAATATTCCATGCCCAAAAATAGAAAGAGAAATAAAGACAGAGCTGCAAAAAAAAACTGCTAGTGTGGAAAAGATATATTGACGACGTGTTCACCCTTGTGGAATACTGTCAGAGAGAAAATAGAAAGATTCCCTGAAAAGGAAAATACACATTCCACCCAACTATCAAATGTACGACTGAAATTTCAGAAACAGAGATTTCATTCTGGGACACAAAGGTGTACAAAGTTGAAAATGCAGATTTCACAAATTGAGTGGCGGAGAATTGAGCGGCCGCTAACCATTAGATTTGCAGAAGCACTAGTCTCGAAAAGGCTTGCGAGCTTAGTTGAACCATGAGGTCGAGAAGAAAATAAACATGTTGTGAAGTTAACTTTAAAGTCTTTAGTTTTATTTGGTCTATCCAACAAAGAATCTATCCTTGACATGCAAACCCATTACAAACCTACGGAGAACTTTCATATTCGTGTCACCACCAGGCCTCACGGATGGCTTTATTGAAAACAAATAAGGGAACATTTGAGGAAAGCATCAAAAACTTCGAATCACTCCTGAATCACTCCTTCCAACACCTCTCCGAGGTATTAAAATTCCCGTAGAGAAAATCGGCACTAAAACAGAAAAACAAACAAAGCTGCACGTGAGAAAATACTACTCTTTGTTTCCGCCATTTTAAATAATATAATCGAGCACATCGTTTTGACCTTTTAGGCGCATGCTCAGACGTACATCCACCACCCCGTTAGGTTTTCAATTTTTCCAGGCCGCCAGCAGCACTGCGACACATAATATATACCTAAATCTAGTGGAGCACATCAACGGCTTTCTACCAAAGGTGAAATCTCTCCGAAATACTGAAACATAGCAAAACGCCAGGGGAGGGGTTCCATCACCACGCCACACCATGTACAACAGTGGGGGTGCAACTTTGCTTGCACGTCGAAGGGTTCAAATCATCGCCAAAATCAGGTCGCAACTACATTGGTTTGTCATCTGTTGATTTGCAAAGTAATTAACTTTCTTAGGTCATCCTAAGGACTATTTTGTTGCATATTTATGCATTAAGGAACTTAACAAGAGTTTCAAATGATCTGTAGGCTCTATAGGACATCTTTCCCATTCCCATTATACGCTTCTTTTTTCCCAGTCCCAGTGCAGTAAATCCCATTTTCCCAGTCCTAAAATAGGCAAATCCCAGCTCTCATTTTACCCCTTCAAGACCCTCTTTGTACTGCTGACGCGAGCTAGAGCGAACAAAGGGCACTACATGCATGGCACCTGTACAGCGATCATTTTATTTTGTCCAGTGAAGATTGTGCAAGTATTATTTCCGTCTTAACAATCAAGCAGTTTGTTATGTGTTAAAAACGTTTGTTTTTCAATGTATTTGTGGTAATACCTTTGGATAATTCCCTGCCTTTCTAGGATTGTTTGTATGGATCGAAAACTCTGTCCAGAAAATTGACTGCATAATTTAGTGGAAATGAACCGATTTCTACAGAACCGCTCACTGGAATTTCATGGAAATTGGTGGAATACTAACTCAGAACACGTGTAGCTCACCTGCAAACAAAAATTGAAATCTGAACGTGGACATGTTCAGAAAACGTCAAAATAAAGAACATTAAATTAATAAATTGACAGATCTCTCTGTCAAAATTTCACGAGATTTTTGGCAATAGGTCGGTATTTTTCTAAGTTTTGTAGAGACAAATAATGGAAAAAAATAGTGACTAGATTTTCTGAAAATAAATCAAACTCTTTGTTTAATGCTGATTTATTACCAGCTGTGTTGTCGTGGCAACAGTACTTAGCCCAATAAAACATATCATAATGTTAACGTTTTTTTAGTTGAACTTGGACCCCGCCAATTTTGGCCGCCTAACTGCGAGTAGTTTGAAAATAACGACGTTAACGCACAGATATAAGACAACTGTGTTTGGCCACCTTAAACAATGCTAGCAGTCACTTCCGAAATGGATCAGGTCCAAGGTGAATTTCAAACCAACGAAACACTTGGTTTTTGAGCAGCGTGTTACAAGCTCTGCTCTCGGTGACAATCGCAAGAAGTGTTCCTCATCGAGAACAGGTCTTGAAAATATTCAAGCGAGCGAAAGAGCGGGAAAAAACGGGGGGAGACTAGGGAAGAGTACGACCTCTTCCCCAGTCTCCCCTCGTTTTTTTTCCTGCTCTTTCGCTGGCCTTATTCTTTGCTCGCACTCCACTATCTAAACGCTTGGAACAGGCTAACGCCTGCTACGCAGACCTTACAATAGAGCTCTGAGCTTTGAGAAAAGCAATGAGAAAACCATTACTGAACAAGGCACGAAACGCCCCACTTTAACTAGGAATTACAATGGTTTTCCTGGTTTACCTTTCTGCCAATCGTCGCGTTCATTAAAAACTCCCACGTGCATTCCTTGATGTGAGATTTGCACCATAGATGCACTTTAGGTTTGTGCATGTCGCCAGGTAGTTGAGATTATTTGCTTCTTTCATTGATAAAGGGAAAATTGTCGGAAAACCAACCAAAAAAGTCTAATTGGACAAATAAAAGGCTCCGATTCCGCGGTTTTTAGAATTTTACATTAGCCAATGTGCTAAACAACACCTTTACATTCCCCCGAGATACATCCACATTTTTAAGAACCACTTTTTCAAATTTTGAAAAATTTGCCCTAGACTTGCATGTCTTGTACTAGACTCAAAACTCAAAAAGGCACATTCTCTCTTTTTGGACAGACCCTTCGAAAGAAAAAAATCGTTGTTCTTCCAAGAAATTGTTTTTTTTTTGCCTGTCCGAAATCAACCTCGTTTTTGAGAACATAAAAGACCAGTTAAATTGAACGTCTCTCTGCTGCGCTTTGGATATTATTAAGATAATTACTTTTATTTTAGGTCGTTAAACTTTTTTTCCTTAACCAGCATATCTTTTAGTCAGAAAGAGTTGTTTTTCCGAAAAAATGTCGGAAAATCATCAAAAATGACATTTTTTTCCTCAGAATTTTTCAAACACTACAAAATCTCAAAATTCAATTGAACATGACGGACTTTGAGCTGCGCAAAACCTATTATGCAAATTAGCTGAGGGCACATTCAATGTGCCCGCAGCTAATTTGCATAAGTAACTTTATGCCATGGTTTGACACCTTTTAGCTTTATGAAGATGGGATGAGGGATTAGTTGTGTCCTGTAAAAGTTGACAATGCTGAGTGATGTTTATTACAATTCATTGCCGATAAAAATAATTTGGCTTCTCGGTCACTTTGTTTAGTAGCCTGCGTAGCTGGCGGTATTTTTCGCGCGAAGGCAAAAACGAGTGCGAACATGAGAATACGCAAAAACAAGCGCGAACAATATCGCAACCTACGCTTACTGGTTTTAAAATAGGCTAAGCTGGTAATAATAATTACGACAGTGTCATGATGTCCAAAAACATGTATTTCATTTTTTCAGTATATTATCCGCCTTTTTCCAGCACCAACCACTGCAAGCTAAGGCTTAGGCGAGATGACACGATACATCGTGTATTTTAAGCCAGTTATTATCGCTTGATCGCTTTTGATTGCTGCAACGACAGAATAAGCCAAAGCGCGCTGTTAGAGAAGTGGTCATAACAAGTGTACTCGATGAGGACCCACCTTGTGTAGGGGTAGAGGGGCTATGCAAGATACCATCTGTTTGATTAGCCAAATGAATAAAATTTATTGGCCTCAAAATTTGAGTTGAGACTTTCATATTAGGTGTGCATGAAGCTTGCATTGCTGGAGAAATGGCACAGGGAGGTTTGAACCTTTTTCTTAGTTTCTACGTCCTAAAGCAATGGTTTTGTTGGCATTAGTTTAAAATTCACACCTAACATGATTTTATTCACTAACCCCAACAATTTCGTAAAAAACCTGAACATATAGAGAGAAAAGTGTCGGTAAATCAACTACCATTACTACAATGCAGTAGTTACCAAGACATCCTTCTCTGTGAGTAGACGTGTCTTTTTTGCTCTACATTCTATGCTATTTTACACCCTTAAAACATTATGTACAAGCAATTTAACTATCCAGAGAGTCTTATAAGGCTCTTCTGCCGCTGCCGGACGTGTTTGAATTCTAACTTATCAAATAGCCCTTTTCACAGTTACCTTTTGTCATTTGCATGACAATGTATTTGAACGTGGATGTAAGGCAATTTCGGGCAATTTTGCACTTTTTGCCCGAAATTGCCTCACATCCACGTTAAAATACATTGTCATGCAAATGACAAAAGGTAACTGTGAAAAGGGCTATTGTTTGTACATGGTAAGCGTGGGACTTAAGGGTGCTCTGTCTTACTATTGGTGTTATTTGTAAGCCATTTTCACAACACTTGAGGTTCTTTTTCGCCAAAATCTATGTCCTAGACACTGCAAGGATGCCAATGAAACAAGTCACAAGTTAATATCTTTGTCTCTTGTTCAGACGATCATTAATTGAGACAAAGGGGGACCAGGAAACCAGCATCATCCCTTCTAATGCAAGAAATAAGTATAATGAACATATTGTGACAGCGTAACAGGCGCTCCGTCGGACAAAAATCCATTCCTCAAACATCTTCATTTGTCATTAGTTGAAATTGTCTCCAACATAGAACAAGGGAAATGCATTCAAAGCGCCTGTCCTGCACTTGTCTACAGCATCCGAGGAACCATTTGAAGAACTATGAGGAACCATTTGACATGTTCTGTCTTGCATTTCTAAGCATCTTCAAATAAAATGAAAATTTTATTGCCAATTTATTGCCTGTAAGGTCTTGATAAACTTCTTTATAAACTTTCCATGTGCCACACTTTCCCTCATGCAGCTAAGAATGCTTCAATATTAAAAATTTCCACGTGCCCAACACCTACAGAAAAGTTAAAACCAACGTTAACCCAGATAAAAATACTGGAAACGTAGTTTTCTCACCAATTTCTTTTTAAAAATGCAACAAAAAAGTTTGTTGATTAGCCGACACTTTCACATTATCAAACAAGGCAGCTAAACAAATTCAGGTTTAACAATTATACAAAACAAATTGTACCAAAGAGATGCAATAAACGCTGTTCTTTCTTAACCATAGGAGCTATAGTCATTCGACCTCCATTTTCCACGACGGAACTAAGTTTAAAATTAACCTTCCTAAAAACTGTCAGAAAATCAACGAGCCAAAAAATCGCACTGTCGGAAAATCAACATACAGTCGGACAATCAACAACAAACGTCCGAATATCAACATCAAATGTCGGCATATCAACAATTGAGTCGGAATATCAACAAAACTGTCCAAAAATCAACAAGGAATATAACCCTAAACCCTAACCCTAACCCTTATTGGATACAAGGAATACAAAGCATTACAACGTAACTCTCACTTGCTTACAAAATACGCTGATGCTCCGAAACTAGTAACGGGATCGTAACGGAAACAAATCATATGTTTTTCGTGGTGCTCAATAAGCACTGGTATAATGAATATAAACAAACACAAACATTCTATATCTAGTGTTATTTTTTCTTTTAGTGTTATATCATTTAATCCTTTCAGGAAATTTTTAAGGCTCGGAAATTTGGCATGGGATTTTTGGGGGGTTAATTTTGGATTTTTGGGTTTTGATTTTGAAACTCGGTGTACCCCCCCCCCCCCCCCAGCTCAGTAATATTTACCCTGCAAGCAGAGATTACTTGGTCGCCCTATGTTCCGGCGGGCGAATAAGTAACTTCTCCGTAAAACCGTCCGATTCTTTGATCTACCGCCGTCCAGGATTTTGGACTAATTAGTTAAAAAGACTTGTTTCTAACAGGCTCCCAACCGGTTTTGAAGCTGGCGCATGCTGTGAATGCTGTCAAAAAGTGCGCGCGCTGTGATACGCTTGCCAGCTTGTTGTACGCGACAGATTTGCCTTTTTTTGTTACCAAACTCGTTTGTCTTTTTTCCTAGCTCAGAAAATACGCAGAAAGATAACGCAGCCATTTTTGAAGCCTTATTTTACTCATATTTATAAGGAGTTGAAAGGAACGCTCAAATAAAACGGGTGCAAGTAACGTTTTCATGGAGTTCGCAAGTTTTATCTAAGGTATGAGTGTGCGTACAAAAGGTAAGTGTGTATGAAGAGTTTTGCGCATGCGCGACAGGGAATCAGACGGTTTCGCGGAGACGAAGAAACCTCTGCTTGCAGGGTACTTTCTATTTGAATCTAAAGTCCCCTTCAAATCAGCTTTTTCTTCGTGAAGCGTATTCTCACAAAATAGGTAAAATTTTCTCATGTTGTCAGCCGAGTATGATATTGATTTTTCTCTAACTTTCGTTCTTGCCAACGTAGGGAAGAGGTTACTGAATTGTCCGACTTGTATTCGCTTTTGTTTGTTGAATGAGTGTATTAATTGACTCAAATTCTCATCTTTTGTCAAGAGAAACGTATTAGGTCTCCACAAAACTCTCCGATTATGATGCAAGGCAATTTGAAGAAATATCTTCGTTTGATCCGTTTTGTAGCCAGGCACAACATCTGCCAAGTTGATATCACAAATAAGCTTGACCTTGTTAGGAAAAAGTGACGCCTACACACGTCTACATTGTATTTGCGGTTTTCTTCGGCGCCATAAGTATCAGTAACTATTCGGGTTTCAAGTTCTCAAAATGTCATTGAAATCAACTTATTCACGGGCTTGCTTGATTACTTTTACCGCATTTTGGTGTGTTCTGGGGAGTCCGCCTATTTTGTCGTTTTCGATAATTAAATACGAGATTGATGTCCACGTCAAGTATTGCTTTTAACACTGAAAAAAGTCTAAGTAACAAGTAAAAGTAAAGTAGTTAATTGCTTCGTGATTTTTACCTGGTTTCTTGAGGGTTGTCCAATACACCTGCACTGTAACGGTCCGTGAGACTATGTTTCGGTCCGTAAGAGTTTTGTACGGACCGTGAAAGCCATCTTCGGAATGTAGAGAAGGGTTCACGGACCGTACAGTTCGTACGGACCGTGAACTTCAGATACAGTCCGTATAGATGAGTTCACGGTCCGTAAACTGCATCTCATTAGTGGGACTTAGAGTATTTCATTCTGGTTGTGAGTGGAAGATATCTTTTTACGGACGCTGCAGTTCGTACGGACCGTGAACTTCAGATACGGTCCGTATAGAAGAGTTTACGGTTTCACTAGGCTTCAATAGAAGGAGTATTCGACGTAACAGTTCGCTTTTAGAACTCTGTTATCAGTTTACGCAAAGCTTCTAGAACGAGTAATAGGCATATTATCTCCTTCTATTTCGTGTACCTTGGTCGCGTCGTACTTATGTCTTTCGTGTATCACGCTCGCTTCGCATGGCGCTTAAATAACGAGGCATAATCGTGGTTGCCTTCCCTTGAACAGTTTCACAAGGCTTCAATAGAAGGAGTAATGGACATAACAGTTCGCTTTTACAACTCTGTTATCAGCTTGCGCGACGCTTATAGAACGAGTAATAGACATGTTATGGTCTGCCTTTCCTTGAACAGTTTCACTAGGCTTCAATAGAAAGAGTATTAGACATAACAGTTCGCTTTTAGAACTCTGTTATCAGTTTACGCGATGCTTATAGAAGGAGTAATAGACATATTATCTTCTTCTATTCGTGTACCTCTCTCGCGTCGTCCGTATTTCTTTCGTATATCACGCTCGCTTCTTATGGCGCTTAAAAAACTTGGCATAATCATGGTTGCCTTCCCTTGAACAGTTTCACAAGGCCTCAATAGAAGGATTAATCGAGATAACAGTTTGCTGTTAGAACTGTTATTAGTTTGCGCAACGCTTATAGAACGAGTAATAGACATATTACCGTCTTCTCTTTCGACCTCTTTGGTGTATCTCGCTCGCTTCGTACCTCCACATAAATAACGAGGCTCAATCATACTTGTATAGACTATTTACACCCTCGACAAAGCAAGGATGACGGTCTGTGCGAAACATACGGACCGTCAACCGCAAATGACGGTCCGTTAGCAAGGATGACGGTCCGTGCGAAATGTACGGACCGCCAACAGTTGGCCCTGGCGCGATAATGAGATGCACGCTCTGTATTCGGACTGTAAGTAAGAATGACGGTCTGTGCGAAACGTACGCACCGTCAACCCCAAATAACGGTCCGTAAGCAAGAATGACGGTCCGTGCGAAGCATACGGACTGTCAACCGCAAATCAAGGTCCATAAGCAAGTGACGGTCCGTGCGAAACTTACGGACCGTCAACTGCAAATAACGGTCCGTATCAGTGCGGCAGTATTGGACATGAGTGGAGGGTTGGGTTTCTTTGTTCTTTGTTACACTGTAGATTACAATGAAAAGTAAAGATCACCAAGGAATGCGTTGCGGATTACTTTGAATATGTTAGCATTTACTTGCCAACTGTGAATATGTAACGCAAGCTTTTCCATCGGTTCATACGTCCTCTTTAACGTTAAATTTAAAAGTGTTCCAGTGAATCAATGTTAATAAGCCTCAAAACTAAGATTGGTCACATCGTCAAGCAAGCGTGCTTAATGTTTTAAAAAAATCTATCAAGCTGTTCTTAAGATTTTCGCAAAACCGTTCAAATTAAAAAATTACCCCAAAATTATTACACCTATGATCTTAGAAAAACAATTCGTTCTCCACATCGCAAACACCAGTTTCAACAAAACTTTCTAGGCGTAAAATAGTAAGTAAAAGACACATTTTAACAGTATTTTCTAGCCATTTCATCAAAGCATCGATTATTTTCGGTGTATTTACTATTACTATGCAAAAACTAAGGTTGAAAATGTTTTTGCGATTTACTTCAAAACAAACATACAGAATTCTTTTCTTCTTGTATTTTGTTTGCCATACACCACAGTTTAAGATGTAGGTAATTGCTTTTCAAAGTGAAATCTGGATCGCGTAAAATTTCAATTTTACTGCTTTCGAGGATTTTTGTTTATCGTTGTCATGGAAATATCGATTTTCACAAAATGTAAACCACGCTAACGTTCAATCCAAAACTAACAAGTACTACAAATTTCACGTTGATCCGACAAAATGAAGACTGTCTAAGCGCAGATTGTAAAAGTGAAGTATGGTCCCCAAAAAAACTGTATCGAAACACCTTAATGCTCACTCTTCTTTTTGAGTGATACCTATATCCTGATTCAAGGACCTCCTTTTCGCGTTGATTCGTAAATATATTATCATAGCAAAGCCTTTAACAAGCACATTTTTTTAAAAAAAATTAATCAAAGGTATTAGTTAAAATCTCATGTGGTTTTCATAATGTTCAAGAAGAAGCGCCACACTACTCATCTCCTCTTGACAGATCCAACAAATGTGTTTTTCAACATGGCCTGATTGAGGGCCCTGGAAACTGGAAGTTGGTGTTGACGAGTTATCCTGACTATTTTCCTCAGCACCATTGTTAACTGGGGAACTCCTACCAAGGGTTCTGTTTTGTATTTTAGTCTTCTTTGATCGAAGAGTGGTAATCTTACACCAAGTGACCTCTCTCTGACCTTTTCGACCGCCAGTTCTTCTACTACACTCACTACTCAATTGTTCGCGTCCATGGGTCCTCTCTCTTGTGTGTAAATGTCTTTTTTCATGTTTCCTTATATTTACGGTTTCGTTAAAACACCTCCCGCGCCGTTTAGATTTACAAGGCTTCTCTTCAGTATGGACTCTTTCGTGCGTCCTTAGATTCGACAACTGGGTAAAACACTTGCCGCACTGTTTGCACTCATAAGGTTTCTCTCCAGTGTGGACTCTGGTATGAATCCTTAAGTTTCCTGCTTGCCTAAAACACTTGCCGCACTGTTTGCACACATACGGTTTCTCTCCAGTATGGACTCTTTCGTGTGTCGTTAGATTACATAAATGGTTAAAACGCTTGCCACACTGTTTGCACTCATAAGGTTTCTCTCCAGTATGGACTCTTCCGTGTCTCCTTAGGTGACATGACTGGTTAAAACGCTTGCCGCACTGTTTGCACTCACAAGGTTTCTCTTCTGTATGGACTCTTTCGTGCGTGCTTAGATTCGACAACTGGGTAAAACACTTGCCGCACTGTTTGCACTCATAAGGTTTCTCTCCAGTGTGGACTCTGGTATGAATCCTTAAACTTCCTGCTTGCCTAAAACACTTGCCGCACTGTTTGCACACATACGGTTTCTTTCCAGTATGGACTCTTTCGTGTGTCGTTAGATTACATAAATGGTTAAAACGCTTGCCACACTGTTTGCACTCATAAGGTTTCTCTCCAGTATGGACTCTTTCGTGTCTCCTTAGGTGACATGACTGGTTAAAACGCTTGCCGCACTGTTTGCACGCATAAAGTTTCTCTCCAGAGTGGATTCTTTTATGGGTCCTTAAATACCCTGCTCCACTAAAACACTTTCCGCACAGTTTGCATTTGCTAGCTTTTCTGTTGGTTCCGGCATGAGTAAGTGTTTTGGACATCGTGTTTTTCTCTGTTTTCTCTTTTTCTGTACCTCTCTTTATTCCTAAAACGGAAAAATAACAATTACAAAGTGATGTCTCCGGGCTTAAGCTACATTTAGCCTTGAGCAAGGGCTGTATTTTTGTGTTTAGCAGTCGATCGGTGATCAGCGATGCGACTACTCGTCGCATACAACAAATTCTTTTGCTGTTCCCACAACAATGGAAATCCCCATTATGACGCTATTTGTCATGCACTACAATCAGTTGTGATTTTTAGGAAATTCCTTTTTTTCTTACTGTTTATTTTGGTCACGCACTACAACATATGACAAATCGAAACCGCACTGTTGACGATACCATTGTCTGTGCTCCTTTCATTACCGCCTCCAATTTTTCGTTGCGAGACAGGTTTGCAAGAGGGGCTGTTTCAAGCGCAAATCTTCTGCAACTTGACTCGCGACTCGCGACGGCGTTGCGCTACAAGTTGCAAAAACAAAAAAAAACATGCCATGTGTAACAGTGTCTAAAGCCATCGCGGAAAAAGCTAAAACAGCTGAATGAAATCGCTGTATAGAAAGAGGACAGCAGTAATTCTCGTCTCCCACGTGCTAGGCTTTTTTAGGCGCTTAACACCTCGCGAGTGTCCGCGTTAAATGAAGTGGAGTTGTACTTTATGAATGGCTGTGTGACTAATATTTAGTATTAATTTAAGAAGCCAAAAGATATGTTTGTGTTTATGGAAACCCAAAACAGTTGCCCTGTTTTTTTTCTTAAACTACTCTACTAGTGCACTAAAAGTGTAGAGAAGTGCCTTTGGCCACGGATGGTCAGGATCGAAATAAACTGCAACTTGAAAAAATCGGCCCGTCATTCTACACTGATTATGTTTAGTTGTCCTTTTAACAATTCACTTAATATCTTCTTGGAGTTCTAAGAACATTATGTGTATAAGAAAGTGCTCTTAGTTCTGATTTAACCAGAATATTGACCCTACAACATTAAAATACCAGATACACTCGATTAAAAAAACGTTGACATATGAAAAGTATAAACCCTTGACGATGAAACCTAATGGATTTATGGGTAAATGTATAATGGCATTTACATATTCACAATAAAAGACTTTTCTTTGCGACTGATATTGATTGCAGCCGAGTTGCACGTGCTAATGGAAGTCGTGCAAGCCTTTCTGGAAGTGGCCAAATTGACTGAATAAGGGCGAGTTTGAGCGCTATACAGAAACATACAGTGCAAAATTTGCAAAAGTTTGCATCCGTTCACGAAATTAACAGTTTTTGCCGGAAATAAGGAAATACCGTGTTGTTCCAGTACTGTACGAAAACAATCACTCACTGATTATGCAAATGCAGATTGTTTGGACAATCTCACCTGCAACGGTCTACAGTTTTCCAGCACAACGTTTTTTCAATCGAGTGTATACCCGTGACAAAGCCCCTTAAACGCAACCACTACAACAGTAAATAACTGCCTTTTTTGGAGTTTTAATAACTCCAAAATGAAGGAGCTCCAGTGGAGAAATTATCATCTGTTTTAACTCCCTAGCAAGTTACTGTCCATTGTCAACTTCGGCTCCTTTCACAGAAAGGAAAATTGTTTTCATGCTGCTCACGTTTTACTTACATGTAAGTGACAACCCTGAAGAAGACAACCCATTCTACTAGCCTTGAAGTAGACAACTGTTTAAGCTAGATAACAAGAAACGTAAATAAAGTTATAATAATAATAATAACAATAATAACAATAATAATATTATTAACAATGATTTAGTTATACATAGACAAGTAAAAACGAACGATATAATTTCCCGACGTTTCGGCGACTTCATGACGCCATTTTCAAGGGTCAAATGAGAGTTAATTCTCATTTGACCCTTGAAAATGGCGTCATGAAGTCGCCGAAACGTCGGGAAATAATAATAATAATAATAATATTATTATTATTATTATTATTATTATTATTATTATTATTATTATTATTATTATTATTATTTCGTTTTACAGGAAGAAACTTGTTGGTTTGGATATCGTTTTAAATTAATCAAGGCCGACCTAGCTCTTCTATGGAGTAGGAGGGGCCCCTTTTACTCAGGCATACTGAATTTTGTTGTCGAAACACGATAACCTTTTTTTTTTCAAACTGGAAACGAAACTGTGCCAATATTTCGGTTTTAATCAAAAACCTTCCTCAGGGCAACTCAGGAAAAACAACTGTAATATTGGCATAATTCCGTTTTCAGTATTAAGATTACCTTAATTTGTTGTCGAAATACACCCCCTAATGGAAGACATAACGCCTCCAAAGACAGAAAGAAGGATCTGTTGTCCGTACTAACCAGTTTTTCTACATAAGCAGGCTAATTTAAAAGAAAATATTTTGGCATTACCATGCCAGTGTGGCTGTTGAGTAACCAGAAAAAAGTGGCTTTTTCTTTCACACTGTCTTAACAAACATAAAATAGCAATTTTACGAAGGATAAAGTCAGTTTGTTCTTTCATATCAAATAAAATAAATGACTGCTCTATTAGTGCCACATTTGCTTCTTACCACGATTACGTGAATTGAATGACGTCAGCAACTACAGTTGTAAACGTTCAGAAAACAGTGTTCCCAATGCCAAATTACTAAACTTTGGGGAATTATAGCCAACGGCCAAGGCCAACGATCTTGCTATTTTCTGTATGATATGTTTTATGTATTTACCGGTAATCTATTCTGAAGTCTTATCTGACGAACCAATCAGTCTAGAGTGAAATACACGAGACTAGCATCAAGTATGAGCCTCTGTATGGGTATTTCCGACGAAATCGAAGTCCCGACGATCGCTATTGATGAAACGACGACCTTAGCGATTAAAGCGACGATTAACAAATGATCACAAATTCTCGAATTCAGACAAGGCATTGACCCGTATTGTCAGTATTAAATGTGCCAGAGCTAGAAGATTTGAATATAGAAATTATCAGACATCTGACAACTGAAGAAATCTGATAACTAAAGTCAAAACTGTCCAGTTGATTTAAAAAAGGACCAAAAAGGTCCTTGACGTGTCTGCTAGTGGTTTAAAATAGGTCTCCGATCCGAATAAACAAGGGGGTTATTTTCTAAAGAAACTGTGGTGCTGCGTCGGTGGGGACTTGAAACACAGAATTTTGGATTTAGAGCGTTAGCCCTTCGTCAGAGCGAACCAAGGAATTGTGGGTTGCACTTAGTTTATATGGGGAGTGGTGGAGCTACGCTATTGGTAAGAACATGGCAACGTGAAAAACAAGAACAAAATTAGTTAAATGAAAAGTGTTCGTTAAATTTGATAGCGTGGGGATTAAGTGTACCGATTTGAAAAATGAATTTTTTGTTCTAGATTTTTACGGCTTTCCGTGTTACCCTGGTGTAGGGAAAAGCCACAGATCGCCCTGTGTTGGCTAGAATGATTAGAGATATTGAAATGTCGGGCGACTGGTTTGGATGCGTCCTTGTCATTTCTTTTAACGTCTCGTCGGTGTTCGCGGAAGTGGTCCCCTAATCTCCTCCCTGTTTCACCAATGTATATCTTTTTGCATAAAGTGCATGTTATGCAATAGATAACATTTGCGGAGGTGCATGTAAAACGATTAGTGATTCAAATCGATCGCTTGGGTCCTGTTATTTTGTCTGCATTGTGAATGAAAGGACAAGTGTTGCATCGCTTGCGCGCGCATTTACAGTACCCGGTTCATCATCAGATTTAAGTACACTTCTATATTAAACTAGAAAGTTTCCTATGTTTTTGTCGCGTTTGAATGAAGTCAATGGGGGCTGTGAAAAGATCCTTCCTGTTTCATTGTCATTATGGAGTAACTTAAAGTTCTTTAAAATGATCTTTTTGGCTGCGAGGTTATGTGGATGGTAAGTGAGTGTAAACGGAATTCTCTCGTTCTCTTCCTTCTGTGACGTTTGCAGTGCTGACTGTCGATCAATCTGTTAAGCACGGTGTTGAGCCGGGTTGACAACAAAATCAGGATAGCCACGCTTCTTGAAGAAATGGCGCATTTCCTCTGATTTGTTGGAAAAATCGGAGTCATCAATGCATAAACGTCGAAGTCTAAAAAATGAGAGAACTGGATAGAGTTTTTGACGTGGGAAGGATGAGAGGATGGATGCAACAAATAATTGTGGGAATCTGTAGGTTTGTAGTGCACACTGGTGGATAGGCCGTCGCCATTGATTGATACTTTGATGTCAAGAAAAGCAATTGAAGTTTCGGAAATTTCCCAGGTATATTTCAGTGACGGGTGAAAGGAGTTGACAGAAGTTATAAAATGATCAAGTTCTTCTCTGCTGGATGAAGTAGCGCCACTACAATCATCGATGTAGCGGCCGTAAAGTTCAGGTTTGGTCCCATTAAATTGGTTGAAAAATTGATTTTCGATGTAACCTACGAAAAGATTGGCGTAGCTAGGTCCCATTTTGGTACTCACAGCGACGCCGTTGACCTGTTTGTAGTGGTTATCGGCAAATGAAAAGCAGTTCAGTCTGTTTCCGAGCTGGGTTCTTTAATAATGCGCTGATCGAAGAAAAACCTAAGTGCCTTCGTTATCGGGAATTACGGTATATAAAGAAGTAATGTCCATAGTCATAATAAGTTTGTTTCGTCAGAAAAATTGAAATCGAAAAAAATTTCCAATGCGTGGTTAGTATCTTTGATGTATGATGGTAAAGATTTAACGACATAGGCACCATAATCCTGTCTAAGTAACTAGAGTTAAGTTCAGTACGGCAACTACAGGCAGAAATAATTGGTCGGCCAGGATTGTTTGGTTTGTGAATTTTAGGTTTGAAGTAAATACGTGAAGCCCTAGGAATAGTAACAATAACATTTTTAGCGGTCATTGGTAATCCTTGTTCAGTGTCAATGAGATCCTGAATAGTTTTGACAGTTTTTTGGTTGGCTGAAGTGATATCTTTGTCAACTTTGGCATAAAAAGAGGTGTCAGAAAGTTGCCGAAAACGCGGTAGGAATGGCTGAAATTCGAAGCCGTAGAGACAGAAGTGTAAGCAAACGAACATTTGATGACATGGTTTACTACTAAAAAGGTAACCTTGTCCACTTTGATCAACAGTGTCAATAGCGCGACCAATGATATGAATTTTGACCAATTATCGAGACAGTTATTGCCCGTTATTAGTAACAACATATTATTCAAGTTAAGCCAAATAACAGTAACTCTACCACGCAAAACAATTCTTGATAAACAAGCGACGATTTCGTTGAAAAAGCGACGATTTGGTGGAAAACGCGCGACGAAATCGACGTCCGCAGGTACCCAAACAGAGGATCAAGTATGTCATTGGTCTCATTGGTTTTGATTTTACTTCTTTTGTGTTTTCTCTTGTGTTTTGTGTTATCAGATGTTAAGAATTCGAACATCTTCCAACACATCAAAAGGTCAGAGACATGCAAAGCTTTGTATTCAGAAGGTTGCTTTTCAATTCTTGACACCGCCTCCACGTCTTTCCAACTCAAAATCAAGGACGCTTTGTACATCGGGTGGGAAAAACCCTTGTTAAACAAACAAGTCAATAACGTCAATCTATCATTTTCATTTCAATTGTCCTTGTTATTTTCACTTTTTTCAGTTTTTTTTTTTGCGTTTTCAACACCAATGTATTTCAGTTATTCATATTCATGTTGTTATTTAGTAATTAATATTCTATGTACATTGTATTAATATCACGCCGACCAGCGGTCTAATCTGCATTTGAAACTGAAGATGGATGTAGATCATCCGAAACATGTTTTTCAAACTTAAAATCGTGTGTCTTTATTTGAAGATTATTTCTTGCCTGCTGTTTTTTCGTAAATTTATTATTTATTGATTACTCATTGATTAGTTATATTGCCTGTTATAAAACTAAAAAACTTTGTATCAATTTCCACTATTCTTGCACCAATATTTTTAGATGCCATTCTTATTTCATAAAATCTGTTACAGTCTACAACATATGAGAGGAAAGGAGATCTTACAACAACAAAATTTTACAATATGTAGAAAATGACCTTCAAGGCTTTGCAATTTTCAAGTGCCACTTAAAGGAAATTCTCTCATAAGATCAAGTGTGCCAGAGAAATGTAAAAATTGTCTCTCATTCAAGTTCAAAAGAAATTTTGTAGCCTATTGAATACTTATTAATGACATTGAATGACGACTTATTAATATGAACTTCTGTACATTGGTCAGACAGCTCCAACCACTGAGCTACTGGAAGACTAGTGGCAAGCAATGAAAAAAAAGAGCTCCTACAAGTTCAAACTCAAGTGGCATAATCAATTTTACAATCTAACGAACACAACCTCACAGCCTTGTTTGAAGGATTCCAAGTGCCACTTATTTGAAGAATACCGAAAAGTTAACAACTGTCACACGAGAACTCTAAATGTTTATTTTCACAAAAAAAGCCAAACACATGATACTGAAACACACTTGTATAGCTTTCCCAGAAAATGTAAACGCCATTCATCTGATTGAGTTACATTAACTTGGTTGTAATAATTTACAGTACATCGAAGAACTGTTATGTCAGATTGTGGTTTCCAGCCATGAAACAATGTTAGTGAGTAATTCACGACAAAGCAATTACATCAACACTTAATCAATCACTCAAAATATTGTGGACTATTGATTAGTCATCGATTACTTATTAGGAACAATCCATGACTTAACTCAGTCAATGACTTATTGATTAGTCACATCTGGAGTACAGAAAAATGAAAAGAAAAAAATTTGACACTCAATGGGTTAACCCACTGTTGAAGAACAGTTGAATTCTTTTGGGGAAAGGGTGAAGAGGGCTGCTGTGCTAAATACAGGACCACTTTTATTCAGGTATGAAATGAGTCAGCTTTTGTTATATTGTCATTGTTGGTGCTAACAGTAATAAAATACAACCAAATACTCTAAATGCAATGAAAACTGAAAAAATCAAGTCTACAATTATTTTGTAAAATGATAGAATTATGGCTAGATCCATACTATAAGGCCAAAACCAGTGAGAAAACAAACTCATACTATGATTACACAACAAAATTGACTTTTGACTTAAGGACTTTCAGTACTTACTTGTGCTTTCCAGAAAGCTGAAAATACATGCCTAAAGCTGCCAAAAGGCATCAATATTTTGAGTGAGGCCCAGTATTGCAGAATAGAGAGCTTTTACTTTTGAGATATAATGTGCCAATCAATTCAAAAGTTCAACATCCCCCCTGGACAACCCCCCGGGCATTTGAACTTTTGAAGATTGGTGTGTTCAAATTCCCTCCCCTCGCGGCAAAAAAGCCATTCAAATGCCCCACCAATTAGTACTGAACTACCTCTCCTCAAAGACAAATTCCATCTTCAATCAAACACTTTACATGCCTTTCAGAGAGAGATATGCCATAATAACACCTTTAAACTTCTTATAAAAACCCTTTTGAAAGAGTTATTCACTAGCAAAGGCAAAATTCCATCTTGTAAATCAGTCAAACCCTGCAAAAACCGAAAAAAAACTCATGGGCGTATTACGTCACAACATTGAGAGATAAATCCGGTTCAAATTCCCTTCCAATGCAACGTTCAAATTCCCCCCTCCCTGGGTACGATACACAGTCAAATGCCCAGGGTATGCTGGCGGGGGGGGGGCGGGGGGAAGGTAAGTTGAAGTTTCGAATTGATCGGCGCATAAAGTGTATTGCTGTCTATTCGTACACTTTTTAGATGAAGTGTATATTCTATAATTATATTCCCACAGAATGAAATTTTACTATTTAGACCTCATGTAGTCAAATGTCAAAAGTGTATAAAATGTGTATTCTTAGACTTGACTCATATAAAAAGTATAATTACACACATTGAATGTCTAATATACGTCAACAGTTTATAGTTTAAAACTAAAGGAAGCATTTTTCTTCAAAAGTCTGAAACCCGATTTAAACATGCAAAATCAACATTTTAACACCTTTTTATTTTAGTCTTTGCTCTTTCTGGTGTCCTACAGCAGGGTTAAAACTTGGCGGTCGCACGGTCACCCATGGCGACTAAGAATTGTCCAGGGCCACTAAAAGTTAAGGTTTGATCTACAATTTGAGAAGTACGAAAAGAATAACAATAACAATAAAATAAACTGTTTTTCCTTGGAGTACCTTTCTTTTCTTTCCTTTCTTTCCTCAACTCTTAGTTCATCAATTGTAGTAAAAGTTTTGTTCTAAAGTGCAAAATTCAAATCGTTCGTGATCGAGTTTTTAGATCGCTCTGATATGTAGACGCTGTTTTGATTTTGTTGACATGAGATGCAGTACGTTTTCAAACATGAATATCGGCAAAATCACTCAACAGCGCTCGATGTAATAGGCTTACTTTTCACCTGAATTCAAAAGCATTCGAAAGAAACTGAGAATTGTGATACTGTAGTTTATAGGCGTTGAGAAGATCGTTTTGTCCGTATTAGGAAAAAATGGTCCAGTTTTTCTTTGGGAGTTTATGGACCAAGTCAGAACCTATAGGTTCTGACCTATAGGGCAAGGAAGAACGAGACGAATGATTCCCAACACAGACCGAACAAAGTTTTTATTATTATAACAACTTAATCAATTTCTTGACAGTACACTGGCAAATGTCAGCTTTCAAGACAATGTTATGATCAAGCACATTTCTTTTGGCGTGTCAGTCGAACACCCTACTAGAAAACACAGGCCAAAACATCCGTGAGGCGTTTATTCGAGCAAAAATGGTTTAAAATTTTTTTGTGTTACCAGACAAAATTTGAGGGCCACTTTATTTTGGCCTGGGCCACTAAGAATTCAGGGATACTGGCCCGAGTGGCGACCAAGCACTGAAGTTAATTTTTAGCCCTGCTACAGTGCCAGACACTTAGGTCTCATTCTATTGGGATTAGCCATTTCAACCAAAACCGGATTTGGTTGAAACAGTTAAGGTTCCGGAATAGAACACTTTTTCAACTGTTTTTGATTGACATGCAGTTCTGACTTGACGTAGTCATTTTCAGACTTCCTCAACTTTTTCTGCCAAGGCTGGCAAGATGGCAAAAGGCCAACTTGTTCCTTCGGTTGTCTCTCAAGAACTGTTACAAGAATTGGTTCCACCATATTGTGATTCGGTTAATGAATCAGAATATTTAGCAACATGTTTTGGTCATGTTTGTGACTGCATCAAGCGAGAAACCTCTCTCATATCAAGGCTATGAAAATCGTCATTTAAAAAGAGAGTCATCGTTGTTTGTTGACAATTTCACCGTGACGACAAGCACACTTGAAGTTTATGCAGAAAAATAATGATGCAAAACATGAAAACTGATGCTTGCTAACAAGTCAGCAGATGCTACCCATCGTTTTCAACCGTTTGAACCAAACTCTGAGCTGGTTGAAAAAGTTGATCAACCAAACCAACCGAAAACGGTTTTCCCCCAATATAACAAGAAAAAACTCAACCAAGCAAGCCAACTAAAACGGTTTATTCCAATAGAGCACAGCCTTAGTAACGGTTTTTGTAGGCACCTTATTTTGTAACGGTATTTGTATCACGCGGTACCACAGGTAGCCCAAGCTCACTATGACAGGGGCACGTGTGTTGCCTGTTCCTTTTTACATTATGTTATGACCTCGGTAAAATATAAGAGTTTGTATGAAAAATGCTACAAATATGCTTTATTTACCACAAATGCGAAATACTTCGCATTAATAAATAGTTCATCTTGTTTCTGTGTTGTATTAATAATTATTGCTATTTAAGGGCCTTCTGAGGTGATTTGAAGCGTTTTGAGCAAAAATAAGCATCCTTGATTATTTGCACCTAACACTTGATAAGCGAAGCGAAAGGTAACACACTGTTAGCCGTCATGTGACTGATTCAAAGTTATTTATTTGCTGTAAATCTCGAATTTACAGCATTCACTGTTTGCATTCACGAACAGTTTGTCACACGGATGGTTCGATAAGGTGGAGAGATTGAAAATTGCGATTTTGATAAGGGAAAGGACGTGAATATTGGACTTTTTTGGTATGTATAAATTGCTGTTACGATGTAAAGCTATTGGTGTCTCAAAGAATGTTGGAGAGAGGTGCCAATATTCGAGATTTACAGCAATTAAAATAACTTTGAATCGGTCTCGTGATGGCTAACAGTGTGTAACCTTTTTGCTTCGCTTATCAAGTGATAGGTGCAAATAATCAAGGACGCTTATTCTCGCTCAAAACGCTTCAATTCACCTTAGAAGGCCCTTAAATAGCAATTAATACAACACAGAAACAAGGTGAACTATTTATTAATGGCAATTATTTCGCATTTGTGGCAATTAAAGCGTATTTGTAGCATTTTTCATACAAACTCTTATACTTTACCGAGGTTATAATATGTGGAAAAAGGCACAGCAAACACACGCGCCCCTCTTATAGTCAGCTTGGGCTACCTGTGGCGGTACCAGAGACGTTGCAACGGGTTTTGTATTAGCTATTGTTATACGTCCACTGTATACAAAGTATATCTCACTGCAATTTCGAAAAAAGACACTACCAGAATATTACACACAATATACACTGCTAGTTGACGTCAATCTAAACTGTATATTCTGCAATACCGCGGCTTAGTGGATATTTTTTAAATTCCGAAAACGGCGTGCAAAACATTTCGATTCAAACGTCTAATTCAAATCGTTCTTTGGGTTTTCGGTCGATCAATCCTAGCAACCAACAAACGTTATTATCATTAAGGAATCAAAAATTTCTCATCTTACCTTTAATGGAAGAAACGTTAGCGTTTGTTTCCACCTGACCAGCTCTTGGATTCGACATCTTGCAGTCAATACCGACGATAGCAAAAAATTTTTTGGGATCACTTTCTGAGTGAGCTTAGAAACCAGGCTCAATTCAGTAACCAAGCCTCCTGATGGCCTCGTTTCGTCCTCCCTGGCCTAACGGATTGAGGTGTTATCGCACCGGAGGGGGACAGGGAAGGGAAAATTTTTATCACTTTCGCGGGAAAACGAAATTTGGAAATTAACTATTAACTTTTCTGTGATTTTCGCTGCAAAGAAAATTTATTTTCTAGCGCTGCACTCAGTTTGTTTACGGATTTTAGGTGTCTGAACACAAATTGCGCGAGCTCTACGATTTGTAGAGGGTCCCGAAGGGGGGGCCCGGGGGGGTCTAAATCCCATTTCCCAGCCCAAATTTTGCCCAAATCCCAGTTCCCAGTCCAATTTTTTTCCACAAATCCCATTCCCAGTGCCACAAATCCCACTGCAACTTAAAAGTCTTAAAAGAAGTCAAAGTGAAAGCAATTAACCAAACACCTGCATTTTTTGTTCTAGCACAAGCAAGATAACTAAAATAATCAATACAGACGTTTTTTCCCTCCAACAGCTTCGCCTGGCCTGCTTGACTTCGGAAACTCGGACATTTGTTGAGTAAATCTTTGCATATGCCAAGTATACGAAGCTTTATATGACGAGAACCCTTCCCTCCCCAAGAGGCATTTGAAAGAAATGCTCAGTCTAATCTTAAAAGAATATTAAAATTCAGTCCAATTCAATGGAAAAGGCCATCTACAAACTGGTGGAACTGCCATGGGAGCAAAAATGGCCGTGGCTTTTGCAAATATTCCATGCCCAAAAATAGAAAGAGAAATAAAGATAGAGCTACAAAAAAACTGCTAGTGTGGAAAAGATGTATTGACGACGTGTTCTACCTTGTGGAATACTGTCATAGAGAGAATAGAAAGATTCAGTTGAAAAGGAAAATACACATTCCACCCAACTATCAAATGTACGACTGAAATTTCAGAGACAGAGATTTCATTCTGGGACACAAAGGTGTACAAAGTTGAAAATGCAGATTTGACAAATTGAGTGGTGGAGAATTGAGCGGCCGCTAACCATTAGATTTGTAGAAGCACTAGTCTCGAAAAGGCTTGGGAGCTTAGTTGAACCATGAGGTCGAGAAGAAAATAAACATGTTGTGAAATTAACTTTAAAGTCTTTAGTTTTATTTGGTCTATCCAACAAAGAATCTATCGTTGACATGCAAACCCATTACAAGTAAAACAAATATACGGAACGACTGATCCTTACGGCAGTTAAAGAAACGAAGACACAGAAGACGAAATACGTAAAGCAAAAAAATGTATGAAACAAAAAATTGCCCGATATTTCTGTTTGCAAAACAAACCTTCTTCAGGGGCTACAAAAGTAGAATGAGTAAATACGTTATAGGACCGTTAACATAAAAGTTTAAAAATTTAAAATAAATGAATATAATAGGTTGGTAGTTGAACAAGAAGTGTCATTAATGTAGCTCATCACGTCTGTTTAATCGTTGCGGTTCAAGTGTCTTGGCCTTGTCAATTAAGTGTGCCTCACGTGCTTTTCTTACGGAGTCGCGGTTAGTATGTATTAGTTCCAAGGGAATGAGACGGATGTCGTTGACGGAGTGCCCGGGTAAGTTGAAATGTTCCGAAACAGGGGTTGGGTTAGCAAGCTGTTGATGATTTTGGACGGAACGACGATGTTCGCCAAAGCGTTCGTGAAGATGTCGTTTAGTCTCCCCAATGTATTGGCAAGGCAAGTTACGTGTAGCGCATTTTTTACATTCAATTAAATAAATAAGGTTTTTAGATTTACAAGTTAAAGTGTCTTTAATACGTCGTTCTTCGTTAGTAGAAAGAAAGATATATTTGTCTTGCCCATCTTGTAAGAAAGGACACGTGAGGCAACGTGGATGCTTCCATCTGTAAATGCCAGCGGTCGATCTTTGATCTTTATTTTTGGGGTCACGCAATCTGGTGCGAACCAATAGATCACGCAGACTGGCACTTCTTTTGTAAGCAAGGACTGGTGGGGAGGAGAATGTTTGTTTGCAGTGGTTTGAAGATTGGAGAATGCCCAGATGTTTCCGCACAGTAGAAGCAGGGTTAGGAAGAGCGGGATTGAAGGTAATAACGAACCGTACTCGGTTTGCGTTGCTATTTTGTTCTCGTGGTTTCAAGGTTTCGTGACGTGGGATGCAGCGGACGCGATTAATTTCTTTTGTTAGGAAGGATTGATTGTAGCCGCGTTTAACGAGATAAGCAATGAGTTCTTTACAGCATTGATCAAAGAAGGTGTCTGTGGAGCATATGCGACGTAATCGCAAGGCCAGGCTAAAAGGGATAGTTCGCTTCGTGTGATTAGGATGGCATGAAGATTTTAGAAGATACTGATGCTTGTCTGTGGGTTTCATGTGAAGATCGGTTTGGATTTCGTTGTTGTGAAGGTGAACTTGAACGTCCAGGAACGGGAGGGTTTGATTGCGGGAACTTGAATACTCGTGAGTAAACTTGGTGGTTGGGTGGATTGAGTTTAAGTAGCTAATGAAGGTCTTGAGATGTTCTTCGCCCTCCGTCCACACCATGAAAATGTCATCGATAAACCTCCGCCAGACAAAGGGTTTGTAAGTGGCGTTTTCGATGGCTTGTTGTTCAGATTTGTCCATGAATAAATTTGCGTAGGAGGGTGCCATGCGCGTACCCATAGCTGTGCCATGAATTTGTGGAAAGTCTTGGTCGTTAAAAGTGAAGTTGTTCATTGTGAGGATCATACGGATGAGGTCACAGATTCTTTCAGTGGGAAGTGATTTGTTTTGGCGTGTATTAAGAAAGTGGCGGCATGCTTCTATTCCTTCCTTGTGGGCTATGTTGGTGTACAGTGAAGAAACATCAAGTGTAATGAGGATGGCATTATCGGGAAGAGGTCCTAGGTTCTGTAACTGGAGGGGGGAGCGTTGCATGACGCCACTAAAAACGGCTGCGTAGGAGACTACCGTTTCCGGGAACACCTACGAGACGTTGAAGGAAATGACAAGGACGCATTCAAACCAATCCCCCGACATTTCAACCTCCCTAATCGTTCTAGCCAACACATGACAATCTGTGACCTTTCCCTACACCAGGGTAACACGGAAAGCCGTAAAAATCTAGAACAAAATCCACGTTTGAAATTGGCACACTTAATCCCACGGTACCATCGAACGCTTGTTCATTCAACTAATTAAAAAATAGCGTAGCTCCACCACTCTCCATATAAACTAAGTGCAACCCACAATTCCTTGATTCGCTCTGCCGAAGGGCTAACGCTCGAAACGTCAGCTTTCATTCTCTTTATAGTGGCCAATTGACCTGATCAACTCAGTTGATAAATCCAAAGTTTTGTGTTTCACGTCCCCGCCGACGCAGCACCACAGTTTCTTTAGAAACTAACCCCCTTGTTTGTTTGTACAATAAAAGTCTACAACTCACTCACTTGTTCATCCTCTTCGTGCCGAGTGGCCCATAAGGCCTCAAGTCTACAATATCAGATAAAACATTGTTCTTTGTGAACTGCTCTAATTGTTGTGTGGAGGAGTCAGTCTACCTACAATACACTTGCTGCAGATTAGCATGTTAATCACTAGCCTCCGTAGCAGGCATAAACGGGAAAGGGGAAGGGGAGCGAAAACGCGGGAGAAAAATGGGGGACGAAATTTTGGGGGACGACATTCTCGTCCCCAGAGCTACGCGGCTTTTTTTAAATTACGTCTCTTGTAGCTCTCGTAACGGCCAAAAATTTATTTTTTTTGATTGGCCGATTCAAACTGTATGCGCAATAACGTAAAAATTTTTTGGCTTCTACGCATAACGTTTTATTTCCGATTGAATTAATCAGGGCAATATATTGACTTGATCAATTTCCACGCAAAGAATGCAGCATAAGGCAGATTAAGCGACCAAATTTTGAATTCAAAGTGTTGAGATTGTCGCTAAATGCCAGCGATTCTTTCCTCGCTACAGCATTTTCTACAAAACTACAACTTGCCCATAAATAAACTTACATGTAACTGTCTCATCAACTTTTGTAATGACCTTTTGAGTCGATGTTTGCAAACTTGGACGCCAAATGCTTCTTAAAATTTTTGATGGGGTAAAACGTAATACAGTATAGCGTTTAGGGGTGGCGAAACGATAAGTACACAGTTGACATTCTCATACAACAGAAATCAGACGAATGTAATAAAATAACTGTACAATTCAATATAACGCAAATGCAACAATATTATACCTTTAATCAGGCAAGATACAAATCCAAAACCCGTGAGCAAAATGCAGGGACAATCGCTCCTCTGAACAACTACAACACGAAAGGGAGCTTCTTAAGTTTGTTCCTTTAAAGCTCCAGGTTTTCCGCTAATTGCAGGAGATTAAGAGGGTCCCGAATAGCTTTTAGTCGATCCATAAAGCACCACGACTCGATCGATAGGAATTCAAATTTCTCAGTTGTTGTCAGAATTGTCATGCCCAGAGCTCCACGGACGAGAACGGAGCAGGCGCAATAGCACCTTAACGAATTAGACATGCGCTACCGGATGTCGTGAATTTCACGACATCCGGTAATGGCTGATACCAGAGCCTTACGATCCCACCGCTGACAGAACAGATCGTAGGCTCTGGGAACGAGAATGTAACCGATAGTAACCGTTATTGTTCAAATTTCTGAGGCTGCGCACAAAAGCCGGAAGTCCGTGATTCGAGGACTTCCTGCTTCGGTCCCTGCCAGAGGTCTCCATCCTTGGCGCAGACCAAAAGGATCGTGGGCTCTGGGGACGAGAATGACAAAACTAAAGCTTGTCTCATCAACTTTTGTAATGACCTCTTGATGTCCATGTTTAAAAACTTGGGCGCCAAATGCTTCTGGAAATTTCGATGGGGTAAAACGTAATACACTATAGCGTTTAGGGGTGGCGAAACGATAAGTACACAGTTGACATTCTCATACAACAGAAACCAGACGAATGTAATAAAATAACTGTACAATTCAATATAACGCAAATGCAATAATATTATACCTTTAATCAGGCAAGATACAAATCCAAAACCCGTGAGCAAAATGCAGGGACAGTCGTTCTTCTGAACAACTACGGCACGAAAGGCAGCTTCTTAAGTTTGTTCCTTTTAAAGCAGGTTTTCCGCTAATTACACGAGATTAAGAGGGTCCCGAACAGCCTTTCGTCGATCCATACGCATAAAGCACCACGACTCGATCGATAGGAATTCAAATTTCTCAGTTGTTGTCAGAACTGTCATGCCCAGAGCTCCACGGACGAGAAGGGAGCAGGCGCAATAGCACCTTAACGAATTGGACATGCGCTACCGGATGTCGTGAATTTCACGACATCCGGTAATGGCTGATACCAGAGCCTTACGATCCCACCGCTGACAAAACAGATCGTAGGCTCTGGGAACGAGAATGGGGGGACGAGGGAACACGTTCTCTCGTCCCTAACCCCCAGTCCCCCATTTTTCTCCAGCGTTCTTGCCTTCCCCTTCCCCGCTTACGCTCGCTTACGCCTGCTTAGCCTGTTCGAGGCGTTCAGATAGTGGAGCGCGAGCGAAAATTAAAGCGAGCGAAAGAGCGGGAAAAAACGAGGGGAGACTGGGGAAGAGTACGACCTCTTCCCCAGTCTCCCCTCGTTTTTTTCCTGCTCTTTCGCTCGCTTTATTTTTTGCTCGCACTCCACTATCTAAACGCTTGGAACTGGCTAACGCCTGCTGCGCAGACCTTACACTAGAGCTCTGACCTTTGAGAAAAGCAATCAGAAAACCATTACTGAACAAGGCACGAAACGCCCTACTTTAACTAGGAATTACAATGGTTTTCCTGGTTTACCTTTCTGCTAATCGTCGCGTTCATAAAAAACTCCCACGTGCATCCCTTAATGTGAGATTTGCACCATAGATGCACTTTAGGTTTGTGCATGTCGCCAGGTAGTTGAGATTATTTGCTTCTTTCATTGATAAAGGGAGAATTGTCGGAAAACCAACCAAAAAAGTCTAATTCGACAAATAAAAGGCTCCGATTCCGCGGTTTTTAGAATTTTACATTAGCCAATGTGCTAAACAACACCTTTACATTCCCCCAAGATAGACCCACATTTTTAAGAACCACTTTTTCGAATTTTGAAAATTTGCCCTAGACTTTCATGTCTTGTACTAGACTCAAAACTCAAAAAGGCACATTCTCTCTTTTTGGACAGACCCTTTGAAAGAAAAAGTCGTTGTTCTTCCAAGAAATTGTTTTTTTGCCTGTCCGAAATCAACCCCGTTTTTTAAGAACATAAAAGACCAGTTAAATTGAACGTCTCTCTGCTCCGCTTTGGGTATTATGAAGATAATTACTTTTATTTTATGGGCTCCTGTTTTAGGTCGTTAAACTTTTTTTCCTTAACCAGCATATCTTTTAGTCAGAAAGAGTTGTTTTTCCGAAAAAATGTCGGAAAATCATCAAAAATGACATTTTTTTTCCTCAGAATTTTTCAAACACCACAAAATCTCAAAATTCAATTGAACATGAAGGGGTTTGAGCTGCGCAAAACCTATTATGCAAATTAGCTGAGGGCACATTCAATGTGCCCGCAGCTAATTTGCATAAGTAACTTAATGCCATGGTTTGACACCTTTTAGCTTTATGAAGATGGGATGAGGTGTTATTTTAATTAGTTGTGTCCTGTAAAAGTTGACAATGCTGAGTGATGTTTATTACAATTCATTGCGGATAAAAATAATTTGGCTTCTCGGTCACTTTGTTTAGTAGCCTGCGTAGCTAGCGGTATTTTTCGCGCGAAGGCAAAAACGAGTGCGAACATGAGAATACGCAAAAACAAGCGCGAACAATATCGCAACCTACACTTACTGGTTTTAAAATAGGCTAAGCTGGTAATAATAATTACGACAGTGCCATGATGTCCAAAAACATTTATTTTATTTTTTCAGTATATTATCCGCCTTTTTCCAGCACCAAACACTGCAAGCTAAGGCTTAGGCGAGATGACACGATACATCGTGTATTTTAAGCCAGTTATTATCGCTTGATTGCTTTTGATTGCTGCAACGACAGAATAAGCCAAAGCGCGCTGTTATACATTCCGCTTCCAGGTATCTGCTACCCAAGGAAGACAGAATAAGCTAAAGCGCAATGTAAGACATTCCGCTTCCAGGTATCTGCTACCCAGGGAAGGCAGAACAAGCTAAAACGCGATGTTAGACATTCTGCTTCCAGGTATCTGATTCCCAAGGAAGACAGAATAACAGGGGCACCCAACGAGAAAATTTTAGCAAAATACTTGAAATATCATTTTCTGCTTTTTTACATCGGTTCAGAGCTTTTTAAAGGCATATTTGTGTAAGTTAATACAGATTGACCTGTTCGGCGTTCTTAGCTGAAAATTTAGGCCGCAGAAAATTTTCGGAAACAGAATCCTATCCTTCGAATTTCCGAGCTGCTGATGGCTCTCCGAAAATGCTAGCTGACCTTATTTTGCCCTCTAAACGACATATTTGTCCCTCTGAAAACAATAGGAACTAATAAGTTCTCTTGTTATGAAAGTCCGACGTGATGTTTTGCCGAAGAAATCTCTAGCTTTCACCGCAATTAAATCCGAAAATCTCAGGCGAGTTTAGGCCTTCCGAACAGATATTCCCCGAAACCAACCGTTGGGTGCCCCTGAGAATAAGCTAAAAGGCGATGTTAAGCATAATCCGCTTCCAGGTATCTGCTACCCAAGGAAGACAGAATAAGCTAAAGCGCGATGTTAGACATTCCGCTTCCAGATATCTGCTACCCAAGGAAGACAGAATATTAGCTTAAGTGCGATGTTAGGCATTCAGCTTCCAGGTATATTCTACCCAAGGAAAACAGAATAAGCTAAAGCGCTATGATAGCGATCAAGTTTCCGGGTACAGCATATTATCTAAGGAAATCAGAATAAGGCTAGAGCGCGATGCTAATATTTCGCCTCAAAGTGTGTACAAAATCGTTAATTTTCTCTTGTTGCTACTTACCAAAGGTCTTTTGTCTCTTTTTGTCGCGATTCCAAAGCTTCGTGGATCGGTCGTGGTTATTAAAGACCCGCGCGATTTTCAAAACAGCATTGAGTTACACGCAAAACACAAATGCAATATAATGTTTTCAAGAGAACCTGGTATTACCGAAGATGTTGCTACAGTATTTAGGTTGGAAACCTTCTTTTCTTGAAAATAAATTATAATCGGAGTCGTGAAAGCGCCACGTCCCATGCTCCCTCTAACATACATTTCTTCACATAAAAATCGATAGTCTAAAGTCTAAAAATTGATCGATGTCGGGTTCTTGCTCGACCTACATACAAATCAATGCAACTGTAAAGACAATTACGCGCAGCTTTCTAAGAGGCATCGAGGAGAATTTGCAGGTTTACGTAATGTTGAAATAAATTCCCGTCAGAGAATTCTCACACAAAATTATGATTCTGTTTTGACAGCCTGCCCAGGAAAATCTAATAAAATCGCAATTGCATGCATCAATCGGTTTTCATTGTCAAAAAGGACTATGGTGGCGGTCTAGCAAAGAAAATATATCACAAAACTGAAACGACGAACATCATTACAAACTGCGTGACAAGACCGAATAATTCTCCGGTCCTGTTTTAGGTTTCGTTTCCTGGCGTATGGTAACAAATCGTGCGACTCAAGCCTTTTGTGTTGCTAACACTCGACAGAGCCAAAAGGAGGTTACTTTAAAATTCCAGGACTTGCGCTGACTGCACTGGTTCTTTCCTGTAATAATTTGTGCTTCACGACGTGATCGCTTTTCTCCGGCATAAATGTAATCATGTCATGCTGTTTTAAAAATAACCGGAAGGACACGTACCGACCGCCAGTGTTGATATAATTCTCTTCATTGCTGACAGAAGTGATTGGCGTAAAATAACGTTTTTAATGAGAACATGCTGCGATTTTTTTTTTCATGGCCTAAATCTAAAAACACATTTTTCTATAACCCTTGGACATGTTCTAACAATTTATACGTTTTCCATGTTCAAGCTACAATGTCGTCTTTGTTGGATTTTGACTTCAACTTTCCCACCTCTTTTTTCAACTTGACGAATTGGTAAAGTAGTTCCTAGTAAAAAATTGCTGAAAAATTGGGTTGAACGCAATAGACACGCCATTCACATTTAACTTAAGTCTAAAGAGTTGCTTAATATATCCAGAAAATTTCGGCTTCACAGGTGCAGAGTTTGTTGAATTGATATATGCATGAACATGAGCAACCCCAAGGGTCGTCAGAAAAGGCGATTTGTTCTTGGAGAGGACCTAAAAGCGGCAATTTTTGGAGATACCCCCTCTAGATAAAAACACCTTCTCTATCAATGCAGCTTTGACATGTCATAGCCAATCCGTCAAGCTATGTTATGTTTAAAACTGACAAGAAAATGATAAAATTACACTGGTCTAATGCTCAGATAAATTTGATCTAAAAAAATAAAAAAATCACACTTTTTCATTTCAGCTATAATTATTTTCCATCAAAAGGATTTTGGGGTTATCCCTTGAGAAATTTCCCGGACACCTTATGTCTTGCCATGTAAACATACAAAAAATTTCGGGATTTTTCAACTCAAAACTATACCAGATATTTCACTTTTAAACCCGAAATTTTGCCATTTTTGGTGTCGGTGCGTTTGTAATAAAACAAGCTTCATTTTAAAGAGAACCAGAATTTAAACAAGTTGTTGATGTATTAACTCTTAACTCGGTACTCTTTTTGAGAAAACAATGATAAACGACAAAAATGTCCGAAAATCAACACTACCATCGTCACTTACTTGGAATGCTTTTAAATTGAACTGCGTTCGAGATAAAAATACCAAACTTAGTGATTGGCCTCAAATGGACCTGGGCTTTCTATCAGAGCGAAAATAACTTAACAGTTTTTTCTAAATCAGCAAGTTTTGGCCTGTCCAAGTTCTAACACTTTTATATGAAAATAAAACCCTTAAAACGTTGTTGAAGCCAAAAAAACACACGTCCTTCCCAATTTGGTAGCTCTATTAAGTTCAATCCTATTACATTAGCCAAAAAACCCTGATAATGAAAGACGTTTCTTGAGGAGATAAATTTGCAGGATTCGAAGCTTTGGGTGTACCTCATAGAAAATTCACAAAAAATTACAATTTCGGTATTTTTCTCTGAGTTTTTAATATCTTTCTTTTAAAAAACGTTTCACACTTTTTGCGACTTAATTGCTTGTCTTGTTGAAATTCAGCTGAGAAACTTCAACCCAAACATTGCTGTTTTTCAAAAAGGCGTTTTTGGAAAGAAAACATGGATGACAACTTAAACTTAACATAACCCAACAACCAAACAAGATAATGGCGTTCAAAGGAGTTGAGTGTTAAGATCTATCATCTTGTAATAAGCCTGCAGTATCTCATAAGAAATCATTAAAATGAACTAGAGATATCCTTGAAATAAGTGGGTCACTATCATTTCTGTCACAAATTGCAATACCTCTCTTTAAGAAATCGTAATAAATTTTAATTTCACTTTTTTCTGTTTCCTTTTTAATACATTACACTCTTATACATTAGGTAGCCTAAGAAAACAGCCGACGTTTCGCGAGGTCGCCACTTAAGCCCTCGCAAAACGACGTCTGAGTAACGAGCGCAGAAATTCCTTACTGATGACGTGCACTACCCAGATCTTGGTAGTGCTTCTGATTGGTTGAAAGAAATTTCCCTTGCGGCACAACCAATCAGAAGCACTATACCAGGACTGGGGAGTGCACGTCATCAGTATGGAATTTCTGCGCTCGTTACTCAGACGTCGTTTTGCGAGGGCTCAAGTGACGACCTCGCGAAACGTCGGCTGTTTTCTCAGGCTATACATTAGGTAGACGTCTCAGTAAGTTTTTTGTCTTTTGCCTTAATCGTTTTGGAGTTACTGAACCCTATTTGTATCCAACGTTCAAGAATGACGCTTTTTTGAGAAAACAAGGTACGCAAAGTTTTTTGGCAATATTAAAAAAAATCAGTTAAGACCGTCTTCTTAGAACAAATTATAGCTCTTTAACAACACAATAACATACTAAAAGCTCTTTTCAAAATGTTTAATTTGTAAAAAGCTACAAACTTTCAAACTTAGAGTGATATTAACATCTTCTAACAGAATTTGGCTGAGAAGTTTGATTGCCAATATCTTGACAACAAATAAAGATAAACTGATAACCTCGTTTCAACAAACAGGAAAGATCTTGAATACTGGCAAAGTTAGAGATGTCTATTTCACCACATACACCAGAGCTTATAGGTAGGTAACTTCCAATTAGAGATACAAGTCGGCAAATCAACAGTGTTGGGGCCAAGAAGTAGTTAAGCTGTATTTTCGTCCTAAAGCAATGGTTTTGTTGGCATTAGTTTAAAATTCACACCTAACATGATTTTATTCACTAACCCCAACAATTTCGTAAAAAACCTGAACATATATAGAGGAAAGTGTCGGTAAATCAACTACCATTACTACAATGCAGTAGTTACCAAGACATCCTTCTCTGTGAGTAGACGTGTCTTTTTTGCTCTACATTTTATGCTATTTTACACCCTTAAAACATTATGTACAAGCAATTTAACTATCCAGAGAGTCTTATAAGGCTCTTCTGCCACTGCCGGACGTGTTTGAATTCTAACTTATCAAATAGCCCTTTTCACAGTTACCTTTTGTCATTTGCATGACAATGTATTTGAACGTCGATGTGAGGCAATTTCGGGCAATTTTGCACTTTTTGCCCGAAATTGCCTCACATCCACGTTAAAATACATTGTCATGCAAATGACAAAAGGTAACTGTGAAAAGGGCTATTGTTTGTACATGGTAAGCGTGGGACTTAAGGGTGCTCTGTCTTACTATTGGTGTTATTTGTAACCCATTTTCACAACACTTGAGGTTCTTTTTCGCCAAAATCTATGTACTAGACACTGCAAGGATGCCAATGAAACAAGTCACAAGTTAATACCTTTGTCTCTTGTTCAGACGATCATTAATTGAGACAAAGGGGGGACCAGGAAACCAGCTTCATCCCTTCTAATGCAAGAAATAAGTATAATGAACATATTGTGACAGCGTAACAGGCGCTCCGTCGGACAAAAATCCATTCCTCAAACACCTTCATTTGTCATTAGTTGAAATTGTCTCCAACATAGAAGAAGGGAAATGCATTCAAAGCGCCTGTCCTGCACTTGTCTACAGCATCCGAGGAACCATTTGAAGAACTATGAGGAACCATTTGACAGGTTCTGTCTTGCATTTCTAAGCATCTTCAAATAAAATGAAAATTTTATTGTCAATTTATTGCCTGTAAGGTCTTGATAAACTTCTTTATAAAGTTTCCATGTGCCACACTTTCCCTCATGCAGCTAAGAAAGCTTCAATATTAAAAATTTCCACGTGCCCAACACCTACAGAAAAGTTAAAACCAACGTTAACCCAGATAAAAATACTGGAAACGTAGTTTTCTCACCAATTTCTTTTTAAAAATGCAACAAAAAAGTTTGTTGATTAGCCGACACTTTCACATTATCAAACAAGGCAGCTAAACAAATTCAGGTTTAACAATTATACAAAACAAATTGTACCAAAGAGATGCAATAAACGTTGTTCTTTCTTAACCATAGGAGCTATAGTCATTCGACCTCCATTTTCCACGACGGAACTAAGTTTAAAATTAACCTTCCTAAAAACTGTCAGAAAATCAACGAGCCAAAAAATCGCACTGTCGGAAAATCAACATACAGTCGGACAATCAACAACAAACGTCCGAATATCAACATCAAATGTCGACATATCAACAATTGAGTCGGAATATCAACAAAACTGTCCAAAAATCAACAAGGAATATAACCCTAAACCCTAACCCTAACCCTTATTGGATACAAGGAATACAAAGCATTACAACGTAACTCTAACTTGCTTACAAAATACGCTGATGCTCCGAAACTAGTAACGGGATCGTAACGGAAACAAATCATATGGTTTTCGTGCTGCTCAATAAGCACTGGTATAATGAATATAAACAAACTCAAACCTTCTATATCTAGTGTTTTTTTTTTCTTTTAGTGTTATATCATTTAATCCTTTCAGGAAATTTTTAAGGCTCGGAAATTTGGCATGGGATTTTTGGGGGGTTAATTTTGGATTTTTGGGTTTTGATTTTGAAACTCGGTGTACCCCCCCCCTCCCCCCCCCCCAGCTCAGTAATATTTACCCTGCAAGCAGAGATTACTTGGTCGCCCTATGTTCCGGCGGGCGAATAAGTAACTTCTCCGTAAAACCGTCCGATTCTTTGATCTACCGCCGTCCAGGATTTTGGACTAATTAGTTAAAAAGACTTGTTTCTAACAGGCTCCCAACCGGTTTTGAAGCTGGCGCATGCTGTGAATGCTGTCAAAAAGTGCGCGCGCTGTGATACGCTTGCCAGCTTGTTGTACGCGACAGATTTGCCTTTTTTTGTTACCAAACTCGTTTGTCTTTTTTCCTAGCTCAGAAAATACGCAGAAAGATAACGCAGCCATTTTTGAAGCCTTATTTTACTCATATTTATAAGGAGTTGAAAGGAACGCTCAAATAAAACGGGTGCAAGTAACGTTTTCATGGAGTTCGCAAGTTTTATCTAAGGTATGAGTGTGCGTACAAAAGGTAAGTGTGTATGAAGAGTTTTGCGCATGCGCGACAGGGTATCAGACGGTTTCGCGGAGACGAAGAAACCTCTGCTTGCAGGGTACTTTCTATTTGAATCTAAAGTCCCCTTCAAATCAGCTTTTTCTTCGTGAAGCGTATTCTCACAGCATATAGGTAAAATTTTCTCATGTTGTCAGCCGAGTATGATATTGATTTTTCTCTAACTTTCGTTCTTGCCAACGTAGGGAAGAGATTACTGAATTGTCCGACTTGTATTCGCTTTTGTTTGTTGAATGAGTGTATTAATTGACTCAAATTCTCATCTTTTGTCAAGAGAAACGTATTAGGTCTCCACAAAACTCTCCGATTATGATGCAAGGCAATTTGAAGAAATATCTTCGTTTGATCCGTTTTGTAGCCAGGCACAACATCTGCCAAGTTGATATCACAAATAAGCTTGACCTTGTTAGGAAAAAGTGACGCCTACACACGTCTACATTGTATTTGCGGTTTTCTTCGGCGCCATAAGTATCAGTAACTATTCGGGTTTCAAGTTCTCAAAATGTCATTGAAATCAACTTATTCACGGGCGGTTTCTTTGTTCTTTGTTACACTGTAGATTACAATGAAAAGTAAAGATCACCAAGGAATGCGTTGCGGATTACTTTGAATATGTTAGCATTTACTTGCCAACTGTGAATATGTAACGCAAGCTTTTCCATCGGTTCATACGTCCTCTTTAACGTTAAATTTAAAAGTGTTCCAGTGAATCAATGTTAATAAGCCTCAATACTAAGATTGGTCACATCGTCAAGCAAGCGTGCTTAATGTTTTAAAAAAATCTATCAAGCTGTTCTTAAGATTTTCGCAAAAGCGTTCAAATTAAAAAATTACCCCAAAATTATTACACCTATGATCTTAGAAAAACAATTCGTTCTCCACATCGCAAACACCAGTTTCAACAAAACTTTCTAGGCGTAAAATAGTAAGTAAAAGACACATTTTAACAGTATTTTCTAGCCATTTCATCAAAGCATCGATTATTTTCGGTGTATTTACTATTACTATGCAAAAACTAAGGTTGAAAATGTTTTTGCGATTTACTTCAAAACAAACATACAGAATTCTTTTCTTCTTGTATATTTTGTTTGCCATACACCACAGTTTAAGATGTAGGTAATTGCTTTTCAAAGTGAAATCTGGATCGCGCAAAATTTCAATTTTACTGCTTTCGAGGATTTTTGTTTATCGTTGTCATGGAAATATCGATTTTCACAAAATGTAAACCACGCTAACGTTCAATCCAAAACTAACAAGTACTACAAATTTCACGTTGATCCGACAAAATGAAGACTGTCTAAGCGCAGATTGTAAAAGTGAAGTATGGTCCCCCAAAAAACTGTATCGAAACACCTCAATGCTCACTCTTCTTTTTGAGTGATACCTATATCCTTATTCAAGGACCTCCTTTTCGCGTTGATTCGTAAATATATTATCATACCAAAGCCTTTAACAAGCACATTTTTAAAAAAAAAATTAATCAAAGGTATTAGTTAAAATCTCATGTGGTTTTCATAATGTTCAAGAAGAAGCGCCACACTACTCATCTCCTCTTGACAGATCCAACAAATGTGTTTTTCAAGGCCTGATTGAGGGCCCTGGAAACCGGAAGTTGGTGTTGACGAGTTATCCTGACTATTTTCCTCAGCACCATTGTTAACTGGGGAACTCCTACCATGGGTTCTGTTTTGTATTTTAGTCTTCTTTGATCGAAGAGTGGTAATCTTACACCAAGTGGCCTCTCTCTGACCTTTTCGACCGCCAGTTCTTCTACTACACTCACTACTCAACTGTTCGCATCCAGGAGTCCTCTCTTTTGTCTGTAAATGTCTTTTTTCATGTTTCCTTAGATTTCCGGTTTCCTTAAAACACCTCCCGCGCCGTTTAGATTTACAAGGCTTCTCTTCAGTATGGACACTTTCGTGCGTGCTTAGGTTCGGCAACTGGGTAAAACACTTGCCGCACTGTTTGCACTCATAAGGTTTCTCTCCAGTGTGGACTCTGGTATGAATCCTTAAGTTTCCTGCTTGCCTAAAACACTTACCGCACTGTTTGCACACATACGGTTTCTCTCCGGTATGGACTCTTTCGTGTGTCGTTAGATTACATAAATGGTTAAAACGCTTGCCGCACTGTTTGCACTCATAAGGTCTCTCTCCAGTATGGACTCTTTCGTGTGTCCTTAGATTCGGCAACTGGGTAAAACACTTGCCGCACTGTTTGCACTCATAAGGTCTCTCTTCAGTATGGACTCTTTCGTGCGTCCTTAGATTCGGCAACTGGGTAAAACACTTGCCGCACTGTTTGCACTCATAAGGCTTCTCTCCAGTGTGGACTCTGGTATGAATCCTTAAGTTTCCTGCTTGCCTAAAACACTTGCCGCACTGTTTGCACACATACGGTTTCTCTCCAGTATGGACTCTTTCGTGTGTCGTTAGATTACATAAATGGTTAAAACGCTTGCCGCACTGTTTGCACTCATAAGGTTTCTCTTCTCTATGGACTCTTTCGTGTCTCCTTAGGTTACATGACTGGTTAAAACGCTTGCCGCACTGTTTGCACGCATAAGGTCTCTCTCCAGTATGGACTCTTTCGTGTCTCCTTAGGTGACATGACTGGTCAAAACGCTTGCCGCACTGTTTGCACGCATAAAGTTTCTCTCCAGAGTGGATTCTTTTATGGGTCC
Organism: Siderastrea siderea; assembly: GCA_964030785.1. Lineage (NCBI taxonomy): Eukaryota > Metazoa > Cnidaria > Anthozoa > Scleractinia > Rhizangiidae > Siderastrea > Siderastrea siderea. The sequence continues at coordinate 45,474,842 of OZ034971.1, read as the reverse complement.
TTAAATACCCTGCTCCACTAAAACACTTTCCGCACAGTTTGCATTTGCTAGCTTTTCTGTTGGTTCCGGCATGAGTAAGTGTTTTGGACATCGTGTTTTTCTCTGTTTTCTCTTTTTCTGTACCTCTCTTTATTCCTAAAACGGAAAAATAACAATTACAAAGTGATGTCTCCGGGCTTAAGCTACATTTAGCCTTGAGCAAGGGCTGTATTTTTGTGTTTAGCAGTCGATCGGTGATCAGCGATGCGACTACTCGTCGCATACAACAAATTCTTTTGCTGTTCCCACAACAATGGAAATCCCCATTATGACGCTATTTGTCATGCACTACAATCAGTTGTGATTTTTAGGAAATTCCTTTGTTTTTTTACTGTTTATTTTGGTCACGCACTACAACATATGACAAATCGAAACCGCACTGTTGACGATACCATTGTCTGTGCTCCTTTCATTACCGCCTCCAATTTTTCGTTGCGAGACAGGTTTGCAAGAGGGGCTGTTTCAAGCGCAAATCTTCTGCAACTTGACTCGCGACTCGCCACGGCGTTGCGCTACAAGTTGCAAAAACAAAAAAAACATGCCATGTGTAACAGTGTCTAAAGCCATCGCGGAAAAAGCTAAAACAGCTGAATGAAATCGCTGTATAGAAAGAGGACAGCAGTAATTCTCGTCTCCCACGTGCTAGGCCTTTTTTAGGCGCTTAACACCTCGCGAGTGTCCGCGTTAAATGAAGTGGAGTTGTACCTTATGAATGGCTGTGTGACTAATATTTAGTATTAATTTAAGAAGCCAAAAGATATGTTTGTGTTTATGGAAACCCAAAACAGTTGCCCTGTTTTTTTTCTTAAACTACTCTACTAGTGCACTAAAAGTGTAGAGAAGTGCCTTTGGCCACGGATGGTCAGGATCGAAATAAACTGCAACTTGAAAAAATCGGCCCGTCATTCTACACTGATTATGTTTAGTTGTCCTTTTAACAATTCACTTAATATCTTCTTGGAGTTCTAAGAACATTATGTGTATAAGAAAGTGCTCTTAGTTCTGATTTAACCAGAATATTGACCCTACAACATTAAAATACCAGATACACTCGATTAAAAAAACGTTGACATATGAAAAGTATAAACCCTTGACGATGAAACCTAATGGATTTATGGGTAAATGTATAATGGCATTTACATATTCACAATAAAAGACTTTTCTTTGCGACTGATATTGATTGCAGCCGAGTTGCACGTGCTAATGGAAGTCGTGCAAGCCTTTCTGGAAGTGGCCAAATTGACTGAATAAGGGCGAGTTTGAGCGCTATACAGAAACATACAGTGCAAAATTTGCAAAAGTTTGCATCCGTTCACGAAATTAACAGTTTTTGCCGGAAATAAGGAAATACCGTGTTGTTCCAGTACTGTACGAAAACAATCACTCACTGATTATGCAAATGCAGATTGTTTGGACAATCTCACCTGCAACGGTCTACAGTTTTCCAGCACAACGTTTTTTCAATCGAGTGTATACCCGTGACAAAGCCCCTTAAACGCAACCACTACAACAGTAAATAACTGCCTTTTTGGAGTTTTAATAACTCCAAAATGAAGGAGCTCCAGTGGAGAAATTATCATCTGTTTTAACTCCCTAGCAAGTTACTGTCCATTGTCAACTTCGGCTCCTTTCACAGAAAGGAAAATTGTTTTCATGCTGCTCACTTTTTACTTACATGTAAGTGACAACCCTAAAGAAGACAACCCATTCTACTAGCCTTGAAGTAGACAACTGTTTAAGCTAGATAACAAGAAACGTAAATAAAGTTATAATAATAATAATGACAATAATAATAATAATAATAATATTATTATTATTATTATTATTATTATTATTATTATTATTATTATGGCCTGGCGCACGCTACTGGTGTACACGGCTAAAAATCACACTTTATTTGGCTCTTTTGAAATTATTACAAATCAGATCAAGGAGATATTTGGTAAAGAGTTAAAGTTAAAGAATTTCTTTCCATTGAATAGTTTTGGTCCTGGCTATAAGATCCACTAAAAGAGAAAATTTTAAAAATGTCGACTAAAATGGGGCCATTTTGAATACTTCGCGTAACATTTTGAGTCTAACCATGCACAATTTAGGATTCCTCCGTTTTGATGAAAGGTATCCTACTTATATTTTTCAACAAAAGTTATTGGTTTATGAGTAACCAGTATCTTAAAAATTATAGCAAATAATCGAGAAATAAGGACGTTAGAGGGAATCATAGCAGGATGTACCATTTTGCATCCACTCAGAAGCAGCCTGAACAAGAATTTAAAAGAGCGTTTTAATGTAAGTTTCGTTTGTTATGGAAAGGAAGACAAATGACTTTCGAAATTCTCAAAAGTTTAGCTTTCTATCTAGGGTAATTCTTACAAATTGGGAAAATCCACTTCTAAACTACGACCAAATTTACAAGGTTAGACAGCGTTTTTATAACACGAAAGTTCTTCGGGTCGTGCGCTTGATCGAAATACAGATTCTGAAGCGTGCCTTGGCACAAACAGTTCGTGCATAAAATGTGCCTGGGTTGTGCATAAAGTGTGCGATACAATTTTTTATGTGTGCCTAAGTTGTGCCTAAACTGTGCCTAGATTGTGCCTAAAATGTGCCTGAGTTGTGCCTAAACTGTGCCTTCGCTGTGCCTAAACTGCGCGAAAACAGTGCCTAGCTTGTCCGCCAAAATCGTGCATAGTAATCCCACGCCAAAGTTGTTTGTTAGAGCGCCAAAATTATTTTTTAATTTATCTGTGTGAGGTCTGTACACTCTTCCTTGTTCGATGGCATGAATTTTAAACATTATCCTATTAAATTTTTTCTTTGAGCAGTTTCTGATGCATTAAAATTATTTTATAGCAAAACAAAGAGACTTACGAGATTAATTGTTATACCCGGGTCGTTAGATATGTCGGTGTTTTAAAAATTAAGTTCGCTTCTGGACCTGATGAAAGTTAGACATCTTCCTAGGTACATGTAAAATTACATTATTGCGATAAGACGTGAAATTTTAGGATAACGTGGAATTTGCTGTCGCGAATAAGACGTTCCGTGCGCATTTCAAATATTATAATTTTGTACAGTACTCTGTACAGTGTTTACAATTGCACGCCCGCACGCGGCGGCCTTTTGGTGAGAAGAAATTATTTGGCCAACATTTTAGATGCCTTCAGCTAGAAGAATTTCAAGTTCATCTTCCACATCCAATGAAATAACGAATCACAATACAGCTAGGTGGTTTGACGATCTTTTATAGTTTTCGTGAGAGCCGATGCAACGATCTTGAATGCACTAATGTGTTTACAGATCGGGCATGAGATAAGAGCGCTGACAATTCCAGATTACGCACAAAGGAATCTTCGAAAAACCGCAGATATCCTAGATTTGTATTTGAAATGTCTGGTCCTCATTTGATTGCAAAATTTCCTTGCTGCGTTGTTACAGAAAGAGCATCGCATTATTTTCCAAACATTTTAGGGAGCCGTAAAAAGATACCAAGGACACAGCAAAAGTCACGGTGAAAGAAGCGGACGAGTATTCAGACACAGTCAGACGACGAAAGCAGCATAAACATCCGTTCCCTTGTATCTTTCTTCTTCTTGAAGTCCTTTAACATTATTCTTGATTAAAATATCGAGTGATCGAGCAATAGAGGAGCGGCTCGCACTATACGGTTGCCCGGTTCAGTCACGCTGTTTCTTGACTGAAAGTTCTCGATGTTGACTTGCGCTTTTTCGGCATCTTTGCCGAAGAAAACGGGCCAAGATTTACGCTTACGTTTCCAGGAAGGCATAACAATAAATAAAAGCAAACTTTGCGAACCTGTTACGAAAATCAAAATGACTTTTCAAAGAGAAAAACTTGTTACAAGATGCGAGTGTTTTTATTTCATTCAAAATCAACTGCTATTGAATGAGAAGGTACTTGGTTTTGAGAAAATAAGCTAAACTTCTTCCACAAAATATAAAGTGACCCATCGATGTAGGGTACGTGACTTCAGGAATACATGTACACTTGCACTGAATCCAGGCGAAAAGAAAACGCTAACTGATCTTAATTCTCCATCAAAATCTGTAAAGTATGGAGCACTACGATTCTAATCTGTTGATTTGACGTGGCAAAATGTGCCCCAGACGTGCCAAACTGTGCCTAAAATGTGCCTCAGCTGTGCCTGAAATGTGCCTAAGTTGTGCCTAAACTGTGCCTACACTGTGCCTAAGCTTTCTGTAAAACATGCCTTAACTGTGCCTTGAATGTGCCTAAAATGTGCCTAGATTTGTGCCTAGAAGTGTTTTTCTTGTGCCTTGGCATGAAAGCTGTGCCTTTCACTGAAGCCTAAATTAGTGCATAGGCACGGTGTTACGCTCGTGTACACCAGTAGCGTGCGCCAGGCCTTATTATTATTATTATTATTATTATTATTATTATTATTTCGTTTTACAGGAAGAAACTTGTTGGTTTGGATATCGTTTTAAATTAATCAAGGCCGACCTAGCTCTTCTATGGAGTAGGAGGGACCTCTTTTACTCAGGCATACTGAATTTTGTTGTCGAAACACGATAACCTTTTTTTCTTTTAAACTGGAAACGAAACTGTACCAATATTTCGGTTTTAATCAAAAACCTTCCTCAGGGCAACTCAGGAAAAACAACTGTAATATTGGCATAATTCCGTTTTCAGTATTAAGATTACCTTAATTTGTTGTCGAAATACACCCCCTAATGGAAGACATAACGCCTCCAAAGACAGAAAGAAGGATCTGTTGTCCGTACTAACCAGTTTTTCTACATAAGCAGGCTAATTTAAAAGAAAATATTTTGGCATTACCATGCCAGTATGGCTGTTGTTTAACCAGAAAAAAGTGGCTTTTTCTTTCACGCTGTTTTAACAAACATAAAATAGCAATTTTACGAAGGATAAAGTCAGTTTGTTCTTTCATATCAAATAAAATAAATGACTGCTCTATTAGTGCCACATTTGCTTCTTACCACGATTACGTGAACTGAATGACGTCAGCAACTACAGTTGTAAACGTTCAGAAAACAGTGTTCCCAATGTCAAATTACTAAACTTTGGGGAATTATAGCCAACGGCCAAGGCCTACGATCTTGCTATTTTCTGTATGATATGTTTTATGTATTTACCGGTAATCTATTCTGAAGTCTTATCTGACGAACCAATCAGTCTAGAGTGAAATACACGAGACTAGCATCAAGTATGGGCCTCTGTATGGGTATTTCCGACGAAATCGAAGTCCCGACGATCGCTATTGATGAAACGACGACCTTAGCGATTAAAGCGACGATTAACAAATGACCACAAATTCTCCAATTCAGACAAGGCATTGACCCGTATTGTCAGTATTAAATGTGCCAGAGCTAGAAGATTTGAATATAGAAATTATCAGACATCTGACAACTGAAGAAATCTGATAACTAAAGTCAAAACTGTCCAGTTGACTAAAAAAAGGACCAAAAAGGTCCTTGACGTGTCTGCTAGTGGTTTAAAATAGGTCTCCGATCCGAATAAACAAGGGGCTTATTTTCTAAAGAAACTGTGGTGCTGCGTCGGTGGGGACGTGAAACACAGAATTTTGGATTTATCAACTGAGTTGATATGATAAATTGGACACCATAAAGAGATTGAAAGCTGACGTTTCGAGCGTTAGCCCTTCGTCAGAGCGAACCAAGGAATTGTGGGTTGCACTTAGTTTATGGGGAGTGGTGGAGCTACGCTATTGGTAAGAACATGGCAACGTGAAAAACAAGAACAAAATTAGTTAAATGAAAAGTGTTCGTTAAATTTGATAGCGTGGGGATTAAGTGTACCGATTTGAAAAATGAATTTTTTGTTCTAGATTTTTACGGCTTTCCGTGTTACCCTGGTGTGGGGAAAAGCCACAGATCGTCCTGTGTTGGCTAGAATGATTAGAGATATTGAAATGTCGGGCGACTGGTTTGGATGCGTCCTTGTCATTTCTTTTAACGTCTCGTGGGTGTTCGCGAAACGGTCGCCTAGTCTCCTCCCTGTTTCACTAGTGCATATCTTTTTGCATAAAGTGCATGTTATGCAATAGATAACATTTGCGGAGGTGCATGTAAAACGATTAGTGATTCAAATCGATCGCTTGGGTCCTGTTATTTTGTCTGCATTGTGAATGAAAATACAAGTGTTGCATCGCTTGCGCGCGCATTTAAAGTACCCGGTTCATCATCAGATTTAAGTACACTTCTATATTAAACTAGAAAGTTTCCTATGTTTTTGTCGCGTTTGAATGAAATCAATGGGGGCTGTGAAAAGATCCTTCCTGTTTCATTGTCATTATGGAGTAACTTAAAGTTCTTTAAAATGATGTTTTTGGCTGCGAGGTTATGTGGATGGTAAGTGAGTGTAAATGGAATTCTCTCGTTCTCTTCCTTCTGTGACGTTTGCAGTGCTGACTGTCGATCAATCTGTTGAGCACGGGTTGACAACAAAATCAGGATAGCCACGCTTCTTGAAGAAATGGCGCATTTCCTCTGATTTGTTGGAAAAATCGGAGTCATCAATGCATAAACGTCGAAGTCTAAAAAATGAGAGAACTGGATAGAGTTTTTGACGTGGGAAGGATGAGAGGATGGATGCAACAAATAATTGTGGGAATCTGTAGGTTTGTAGTTCACACTGCTGGATAGACCGTCGCCATTGATTGATACAAGCAATTGAAGTTTCGGAAATTTCCCAGGTATATTTCAGTGACGGGTGAAAGGAGTTGACAGAAGTTATAAAATGATCAAGTTCTTCTCTGCTGGATGAAGTAGCGCCACTACAATCATCGATGTAGCGGCCGTAAAGTTCAGGTTTGGTCCCATTAAATTGGTTGAAAAATTGATTTTCGATGTAACCTACGAAAAGATTGGCGTAGCTAGGTCCCATTTTGGTACTCACAGCGACGCCGTTGACCTGTTTGTAGTGGTTATCGGCAAATGAAAAGCAGTTCAGTCTCAAAACTAGTTCGGTTAAACGGAGCAGTGTTTCCGAGCTGGGTTCTTTAGTAATGCGCTGATCGAAGAAAAACCTAAGTGCCTTCGTTATCGGGAATTACGGTATATAAAGAAGTAATGTCCATAGTAATAATAAGTTTGTTTCGTCAGAAAAATTGAAATCGAAAAAAATTTCCAATGCGTGGTTAGTATCTTTGATGTATGATGGTAAAGATTTAACGATATAGGCACCATAATCCTGTCTAAGTAACTAGAGTTAAGTTCAGTACGGCAACTACAGGCAGAAATAATTGGTCGGCCAGGATTGTTTGGTTTGTGAATTTTAGGTTTGAAGTAAATACGTGAAGCCCTAGGAATAGTAACAATAAGATTTTTAGCGGTCATTGGTAATCCTTGTTCGGTGTCAATGAGATCCTAAATAGTTTTGACAGTTTTTTGGTTGGCTGAAGTGATATCTTTGTCAACTTTGGCATGAAAAGAGGTGTCAGAAAGTTGCCGAAAACGCGGTAGGAATGGCTGAAGTTAGAAGCCGTAGAGACAGAAGTGTAAGCAAACGAACATTTGATGGCATGGTTTACTACTAAAAAGGTAACCTTGTCAACTTTGATCAACAGTGTCAATAGCGCGACCAATGATATGAATTTTGACCAATTATCGAGAAAGTTATTGTCCGTTATCAGTAACAACATATTATTCAAGTTAAGCCAAATAACAGTAACTCTAACACGCAAAACAATTCTTGATAAACAAGCGACGATTTCGTTGAAAAAGCGACGATTTGGTGGAAAACGCGCGACGAAATCGACGTCCGCAGGTACCCATACAGAGGCTCAAGTATGTCATTGGTCTCATTGGTTTTGATTTTACTTTTTTTGTGTTTTCTCTTATGTTTTGTGTTATCAGATGTTAAGAATTCGCACATCTTCCAACACATAAAAAGGTCAGAGACATGCAAAGCTTTGTGTTCAGAAGATTACTTTTCAATTCTTGACACCGCCTCCACGTCTTTCCAACTCAAAATCAAGGAGGCTTTGCACATCGGGTGGGAAAAACCCTTGTTAAACAAACAAGTCAATTACGTCAATCTATCATTTTCACTTCAATTGTCCTTGTTATTTTCACTTTTTCCAGTTTTTTTGGGGGGGGCGTTTTCAACACCATTGTATTTCAGTTATTCATATTCATGTTGTTATTTAGTAATTAATGTTCTATGTACATTGTATTTATATCACACCGACTAGCGGTCTAATCTGCATTTTAAACTGAAGATGGATGTAGATCATCCGAAACATGTTTTTCAAACTTAAAATCGTGTGTCGTTATTTGAAGATTATTTCTTGCCTGCTGTTTTTTCGTAATTTTATTATTTATTGATTACTCATTGATCAGTTATATTGCCTGTTATACCACTAAAAAACTTTGTATCAATTTCCACTATTGTTGCACCAATATTCTTAGATGCCATTCTTACTTTATAAAATCTGTTACAGTCTACAACATATGAGAGGAAAGGAGATCTTATGGAGTCGAAGTCAACTGACCAAACAAAATTTTACAATATGTAGAAAATGAACTTCAAGGCTTTCAGATTTTCAAGGGCCACTTAAAGGAAATTCTCTCATAAGATCAAGTGTGTCAGAGAAAGGTAAAAATTGTGTCTCATTCAAGTTCAAAAGCAATTTTGTAGCCTTTTGAATACTTATTGATGACATTGACTGACGACTTATTAATATGAACTTCTGTACATTGGTCAGACAGCTCCAACCACTGAGCTACTGGAAGACTAGTGGCTAGCAATGAATATAAAAAGAGCTCCTACAAGTTCAAACTCAAGTGGCATAATCAATTTTACAATCTAAAGAACACAACCTCACAGCATTGTTTGAAGGATTCCAAGTGCCACTTATTTTTGCACAAGTTACTTGAAGAATACCGAAAAGTTAACAACTGTCACACGAGAACTGTAAATGTTAATTTTCACAAAAAAGCCAAACACATTACACTGAAGCACACTTGTATAGCTTTCCCAGCAAAGAAAATGTAAACGCCATTCATCTGATTGAGTAACATTAACTGAGTTGAAATAATTCAAATAACCTTGAAGAAATGTTATGTTAGACTGTGAAAATATATTACCCAAATAATGTGGTTTGCAGCCACGAAATGATGTGAGTGAGTAATCCATGACAAAGCAATGACATCAACAATTAAACAATGACTAAAAATTTGGTGGACAGTTGATTAGTCATTGATTACTAATTAGGTGCAATCCATGACTAAACTCAGTCAATGACTTATTGATTAGTCACATCTGGAGTACTAAATAGTGGAAAGAAAGAAATTTTTACACTCAATGGGTTACTCCACTGTTGAGGAACAATGGAATTCTTTTGGGGAAAGGGTGAAGAGGGCTACTATGCTAACTACAGGACCACTTTTATTCAGGCAGTAAATGAATAAGCTTTTGTTACATTGTTATTGTTGTTGTTAACAGCAATAAAATACAACCAAATACTCTAAATGCAATAAAAACTGAAAAAAACCAAGTTTACAATATTTTGTAAAATGATAGAATTATGGCTAAATCCATACTATAAAGCCAAAACCAGTGAGAAAACAAACTCATACTATGATAAAACAACAAAATCGACTTTTGACTTAAGGACTTTCAGTACTTACTTATGCTTTCCAGTAAGCTGAAAATACATGCCTAAAGCTGCCAAAAGGCATCAATATTTTTCAAGTGAGGCCCAGTAGTGCAGATTAGAGAGTTTTTACTTTGAGATATAAAATGTATATTTATATTCCAATATATGTGTATTGCTCTCTATTTATACACTTTATACATGAAGTGTACTTCCTGTAGATTCCCACAGAACTAAATTTTACTATTTAGACTTCTCATGCAGTCAAACTTGTGTAGAAAATGTGCATTCTCAGACTTAACTCATAAAAAGTATAATTTACACATTGGACGCCTAAAATATGTCAAAAGTTAAACGTGTATAAAATTTATATTCTGAGCCTTGGCTCAACATCTAGGTGTCTATTCTGTATAATTATATTGTATATTAAGTGTATAATTCTACACTTGAGATGTAAAATATACATCGAAAGTCAAAAGTGTATGAAGTGTCTTTTTCCCAAACTTAACTCGACATCTTGGTGACTATTCTATACATTGTGTAAAATTAAGTGTATAATTATACACTTTAGACATCTAAATAAGATACGTCAAAAGAAATCTGTCCAAAGTGTTGTAGTTCTGATGTCGTTTCAGTCTCCTGACAATTTTATTTACTGTGATTATTTCTTTTTTTCTTGCTCACTTTTTCAATGCATAGTTAGGGTGAATAGTTAGGGTGTAACGGGTGTGGGTAAATTTTCTCTTGTTTTATTTTATTGTGGTTGGGTCTGCTTGGTGTATGGACCTCGTAGGGGGCTCAGTGTCCTTTTGTCCTACACGCAGTGCTTACAATAAATCAAGAAATAAATAAATTAAAGTGAAAAGTGTGTGTATAGTGTATACAATTTTTTCCAAACTTGACATACAGGTACATCAAAAGTCAATAGTGTAACAAAGTGTCTATTCTTGGACTTGACAACATACCTGTGTCTAAAGAACAAGGTGTATCAGCATTGGATGTTTATGAGGTATATCTGTACATATTTGGTACACATGTACATTAGACGTCTAACGTGTAATTATACACTTTATATACATTAAACAGAATAGACACTAAGAGGTTGCGTCAAGTCTGAGAATACACATTTTATACACTTTTAACTTAAGATAAATATTAAATGTAAATTCAGTAGATTTAACATCTAGATCTTGGTGTCTATTTTGTATAGAGTGTGTAATTATACACTTTAGACCTCTAATATACATCAAAAGTCAGAAGTGTATAAAGTGTCTATTCCCGCACTGGACACAACATCTCAGTGTCTATTCTATACATTTTGTAGAGTGTATAACTATACATTTTAGATGTCAAAAGTGTATAATAGTCCAGTCAGTTATCGTCGAAAGTTACGAAAATTGTGACGAATCGCAGAAAAGCACCAAATTTGGCATACATCTCCTTGAGGGCAAATAAAACAAAGTTAGAAGGGGTGCCACGTGATCCAGGTATCCAGGGGGCCACAGCACTCAAATCAATTTTCATTTGTAGACACAGGACTCCCACCCTCATGAACCACCACTCAGTGGAAAACTGAAAAGGATTTGATGGGCCTTTTTAACTGTCCTTGTAAGCGAATGACAGAAAATGACAACAAACAGCCCTTAAAGTTTACAAGCCACGTATCCTTGTATTTTCACGCTCCCTTTTCACTAGCCTGGTTGCCCTGTGGTCTGATAGACTTACAAACTGAGTCGTTAAACTTACGAAACTGTCAAGGGAACGAATAATTATTAGTCGACAAAAAGTCCCAAATCAGCAGCTCAAATCTCAAAGGAAACCGTTGCCTGCTTCAACCATTCAAACATTGCCTATTTTGGATTATTTTCGTACATGTATGCCGATCCATTTAAGAGAAGGATAACTGAAAGAACTGAGTTACATTATTAATACAGTAAAAACCGCGCATAAGAACCTAAAATTTAAGAACCTGCTAGGCTAAAACGTTCCTTTTAAACCCCCTTTTCATAAGAACCTATTTAGCCTAAAATTTTCAATAGGGTCTTATTTCACAAAAATGAAGGCACAGATGAAAATACAGAAAAAAAAGTTTAGTCTAGGTTTCAGTCAGTACGATTCAAAGAATGAACTAAAATGAAAACCATATCATGTCTTTGCCAATAGTGGATTACACAATGCAATTATTAAGAATACAGATCCATGTGTCTCTCTCATTTTCAAAGCCACAGTTTTTGAAGCACATTGAAACTTCCTTGAATCTGTCATGCATCCATGGTGTGCCATCCATATGCCCCGTAGTAGTTATCTGTGCTGATAGCTTAGTGCCCCTATCAAATTAAAAACCTATTAAAGAACCTAAGTAGCCTAAAATCCCAGTAAATACCATTTCTATAAGAACCTACTTAAACTAAGTTGGAAAAATCTAGGTTCTTATACGAGGGTTTTTACTGTATTATTGTTTTGAATTAAGTTTCTTCACATCCCCTCCCTCATTACAATCCTTTAGACAATAAAAGCAAGTCGGTTTGAGCAAGAATCTCTAAAATGTCAGGGAGTTTATCAATTACTTTAATTTACAATTACTTTAATTGTACTGTTGAGAAAAACATATCAGGAGAGACATTTTAAGGCCACTGACATATCTGTCTTTACTTTAAACCTCACTTTAAATAAAAATGCAATGACTGATGAAAGAAAATTGGTAACGTTCAGTTCAGTCTGCCATCAGTCGTGTTGTCACCAGCAAGTACCATAAAAAGCAGGCGCGCTTGCTAAGCTCTCTTTCATGGTAGTCAACCACCTACAGTGATTAGTCACCATTTTTCCTAGCATTGTTCGTTTTTCTTTCTTTTTGTCTTGCAGTTCTTAGTTTAGTACACTGCAGTTGGTACTTAAGATCGCTAATACCGATAACATTAATTGTCTTAATCGAAGAAATACACTCCGAAGTCTGCAGAACAGGTTTTTATTAATTGTAGGTTTCAGGCAAGCCATCGCCTGAAAAATGCGTAAACACTAATTAGGCTAAATTACCCATGACTAGTAGATTCCGAACACAACACATAAATGGAAGGCGAAAAGGCATAGATATGGCCATGAGCTCAACCTTTCGCCCTAGAATAAGGAGGGACGTAAATAATTACCGTCTTATAGTCTTAGTGTTGGTCTTTTGAATAATGCGCAGATCAGAGGGGACACTAATTGTAATAGGCCAAAGTCTCTTCTGACGACATTTCATGTTCTTCAAGATAAACGTAAAAATGATATTGCCTCATTATTTTTTTTTACTGTCGCATGTGTTTGTTTTCCTCTGAATGCAGCTAACTGCCTTAGTAGTTCACGCCTACAACAGCCTGCAGCAGCCTTAGCAGTTCACACATACGACAACCTGCAGTACAGGCATTTCTCTCCTAGATATGTCTTTATCAAAAGAGAACTTGAACTAAGACTTAAATAAGCTGCTTGACTAGTTTGGGATAAGCTTAATTTTTCCCTTAGTGCAGCTTATTTTTGTTGTCCACATCACGGCCATTTATCCATTTGACCACAGGATACCCAGGCTCATGAGCAGATCTCCTGGTAGAAAAATATACATAATATATCGATTTAATGTAGCAAGTAACTCTATGGCTGTTTATTAACTTTTTTTTTTCGTTTGCTGATGAAACCAGTTAAAACGTCCCCTAAAATAATAATACTATGCCACTAGTGATTTGTTAGTGAGCCTGGGGTCCTGTGACCAAGATATTGATAATAGATTTGCGTTCCACTGCCCCCGGAATGCTCGGATCACGTGGCACCCCTTCTGCATTTGTTTTATATGGTCTCAAGAATATGTGTGCCAAATTTGATGCTTTTACGCGATTTGCCATGATTTTTTCCTTAACTGACCGGACTATAAGGTGCAGACCAATTCCCAAACTTGTCAGACTTGACATCTTAGTGTCTATTCTGTACATTGTGTATTAAAAGAGCGTATATATAATTATACGTCCACTGTATACAAAGCTCATTTCACTGTTATTTTAAGAAAAGACAATATACACTGTGAGTTGACATTAGGGGCTGGTCGTTTATTACCTGTGAGGGGGGGGGGGGGCATTTTGAGAAAGCTTAGAATATTTTCAAATTGACCCCCCACTCCATCCTAGTTTTTTAGATATGACCCCCCACAAAGTTTAAATATTGTGAAAGTGACCCCCAACTGATTGCTGTGGAAACTACGAATATTCTAGCTACAAATCAATTGTGCCGAAGTTCACCGCATACTTTATCTACAGTTGTGTTTATAAAGATCAGTGTTTACTGTTCACGGCTGTTTAATACATTCAAAACTTACCTTTCAATTCAATTCACGCTCGTTAACTGCTACCATGAACGTTCTGCTTGATATGATCAGAAGCAAATACTACTGTCACTACTGATTGTTGATGTGCATGCTAAACTTTAAAGATAATTTCCAAATGGTGTTTATCGTTTATTGCTATTTTAGCAGCCTGAGCAACAGTGCTACTCTAACTCATAACGCGTGCTCAAGAATGGAGTTTATGATCACTTTGGCAACGTGTAAAGTTGGAAGCACTGTGTAACCACTACTAAGAATAGTCTGAATGAGTCATCGATTCAGTGTATTTATCTATTAGGCTTCTAGTTGTTGTGGTTAATCAAAAGCGACAACTGGAAATACGTGTGCTCTCGATCTCGCAGGCTAATGCATGGTTCAATTTTACCTGTTACCATCCCCCCCCGGGCAACCCCGGGGACAAGTCCAGCCCTTCAGTCCCAGGGGTGGGGAATTGTTTGAAGTGGTCTTGTCCCGGGGGGAGGGGGGCGGGGTAAATCGAAAATAACTTCTTGTTCTTCTTGTGAAGTACGTCACTTCTCGGTTGACGCCGAACCGTGTGATGAAGACTGCCGATTTCCAGGGAGAATCTCTAAAATTTGTAGCAGACTGGTTAGAGAAAATAATCTCTCAAAATTAAAATTTGTATTTGAAGGAACTTTTATTATAAATTGTTAAACGAATGTGTGTTTGATGCGTACTCGAATGGATGGCGTTCTTCACAAACAAAGAAATATTTCTTCAGCGTATTTATGTATAAGACGACTTAAATAGACTCTATATGAAAACAGATGCACGGCTTTATATTAAACAGAGGTCTCAGTCCAGTGTTCATTCTTGAATCTGTTCACGGGCCTCGGCTTGTGCGTATGTACTATATTTACAATAAATCACGCGGCGAAGACCATTTCTTTACTCGCTAGCCGTATACCAGTGCGGTTAGATTTTTCTGCAGTTTTCTTTTTAAAATGTAGTGTTCATTTTTTTATTATAATTATTATACATGTAGTGTCTCTCATTCAAGAAACTCTAGAAAAACATTTGAGTTCTTGTCAAAACGTCTGGTTTTGCTATTGTATGGATCTATGTTTTCTACACAAAACAACGAATTTGTGGTCGATGAGGAGTCCCGGGGGTGGGAAATTGTCTCTTTTTGCGTGTCCGGGGGTGGGGAATAGACCGCCTAGTGTGAACAAAATTGCAAATCCCAGGAGGTGTGTCCGGGGGGGGGGGATGGTAACAGGTACAATTGAACCATGCAGCAGTAGTCTCAGCTATCTGGAAAATCAATATACCTACATCGCTCTCTTAACAAAAAGATGTTGTTTAAATACCACTTTCATAAGAGTTAAATAACCCCCAAGTAACGCTCCCCTTATCTGAAAATTACCCCACAAAAACAATCAAGATTTTGAAAATGACCCCCCAGCAAAATGGCCGGCCCCCCCTCACCGGTAATAAACGACTAGCCCCTTAATCTAAACTGTATATTCTGCAATACCGGGGCTTGGTGGATATTTTTTAGACTCCGAAAATGGCGCGCAAAACATCTTTCGATTCAAATGCCTAATTGAAATCGGTCTTTGGTTTTTTCGGTCGATCAATCCTAGCACCCAAAGTTATTATCATTACGGAACCAAACATTTTCTCACCTTACCTTCAATGGAAGAAACGCTAGCGTTTGTTTCCACCCGACCAGCTCTTGGACTCGACATCTTCCAGTCAACACCCGTAGCGAAAATTTTTTGTGATCGCTTTCTGAGTGAGCTTAGAAACAAGGCTCAATTCAGTAACCAAGCCTCCTGCTCGTCCGTACCTAACGGGAGAAGGGACAGGGTTACGGGGGACAGGGAAGGGAACATGTTTGTCAGTTTCGCGAGAACTTACCTACTGACTTTTTTGTGGTTTTCACGGCAAAGAATATATTTTATCGCGCTGCACTCAGTTTGTTTACGGATCTTTGGTGTCTGAACACAGTTTGTGCGCGCTGTACGATTTGCACTGCTGACGTGAGTTAGCGCGCATAAAGGGCACTACACGCATTACGCCTGTACAGCGATCATTTTATTTTGTCCAGTGAAGATTGTGCAAGCGTTATTTTCCGACTTAACAATCAAACAGTTTGTTATGTGTGGAAACGTTTGTTTTTCAATGTATTTATGGTAATACTATAGGATGTTACCCTGCTTTTCTGGGATTGTTTGTATGGATCGAGATCTCAGTCCGGAAAATTGTGACTGCATAGTTTAGTGGAAATGTACTTATTTCTTCGGAAGCTCTCACTGGAATTTCATGGAAATTGGTAGAATACTCGATCAGAACACGCGTAACTCGCCTGCAAACAAGAATTGAAATCTGAACGAGGACATGTTCAGAAAACGTTAAAATGCAGAACATTAAATTAATAAATTGACAGATTTCTCTGTCAAAATTTCATGCTATTTTACAGAATACAGGAAACAATCTTCGTTTGATGAGCTTTAAACTGCGCTGAAACAATATTAATAAGAGTATATGAAAACGATTTTATATTAAAATCAAACTCAGTTAGCAATGTGTTTTGTTTTGGAATACTTTTACAACAAGCAAAGGGCACAGCACCAAAATTCTCTTTTTAAAGTGAAGAGTTTTGTTTTTGGGATTGGTATGAAAATCAAAAACAAGATTTACAGTCCGAAAAGACGACGACGTATCACAAAGGTAATCCGCATAAACTAAACGTCTCGCCTGGCGTGTTTGGAAAAGAACTAAAACCGAGTTCGCAAACTGACTCTCTTGTACTCCAAGCTTATTACTGTCGTCAAATATTTCTTATGACTATGTTTAGTGAGTAGCGAGTACTCGTCGCCCGGGGGGGGGGGGGGGGGTACTCCCTTATATAGCCTATACGGGGATGTGCCGCTGAACAGGGGATGGTTTTTGGCCTCGCTGTCCTAAACAGGGTATGTGATTTCGTGCGAGTCTGTCCTAAACAGGGTATATAATTTCGCGCGAGTCTGTCCTAGTTGTAAACTGGGTATTGCATGTCCTAAACAGGGTAATAAAATTGATCTTGTTGTCCTTAACAGGGTTGGTATTTTAGGATTTTTTTGTCCTAAACAGGGTCAGGGTTTCAAACCCTCAGCGGCTCACCTATACCCAAATATGGGTCGAGTACCCCCCCCCCCCCCGGGACTCGTCGATTGTTCTTCGAGTACTCCTCAAATGCTCCTCAGTATACTCAACTCACTCTCTCCTCCGCAAAGGCTCCAATTACATTGAAAAGAGGCAGCGTGGAGGAGAGAAAACGGGAGCGCGGAGAACGACGGGAAGATGGGTAAAGCGGCTCGTTTCTCTTTCCTCCCTTCCCAGCATACTCCGCGCTCCATACTCATAGCGGAAAAGATATCCATGCGAGTCAATTTTGATGGTCACGAGGTCTCGTGAGCGTCCGTCCGTAGTACCATGCTTCATGTAGAATGTTCTAAGTGTCTCAATATTCGCCCGTTTAACACTAGTCAAAATTGACGGACTTCTCCCTAACCACCCTCTTTTCAGGCTTCAAGTTAAAAGGATCTACAGTCACGGACACTCATAAGAAAGAATCAGGAGCCCCTGTTATCACAGAATAGTACTTCTTGGTTTGTTCTTGTGGTAGACCTTAAATAATACCGCCTAAGTTCCTTTTTTTTTCAATGTGTTCTTTTTTAGAACAAACGTGAAGACTGCGTAAAAAACAAAGCAAAAAGAAAATGCAGACCGCATTGGAAAGTTTTGTTTTGATTCATTTTCTTCACGATTTTCAACAATTACAACGATAGCTTTCTTTCATCGCTGGGAGACATTCTTCAGAAAATTGAAGAAACGAATTTGTGATCTTAGAGTGGCGCAAACAGTTGCAACTAAGTTAATTTACCCAAACTAACTCTTTCTCGCTGTGCTGTGGTAGTGTAATTGTGAGAGGCACTGACATTCCGAATTGTATACTGCTCCTATTCAGGTGCGCGTTCAAACCTCCCAGCTCCACTATTTTGTATCTCCGATGTCCTTTTTTTTTCTAGACTTGCGAAAAGAAAAAAATACCCCGCTTAAACTGTCGGCATAAAGGCAAACTCCAGCCAAAAGGTAAGGGTAAAGTAGCACACGAGCCAGGGAGGCCCACAGGGCAGGAGCTTATCCCGGTTTCTGTAACATAAAGCAACTGAGAGTATTGCTACTCTCCCCTGGATGGGATGCTGGTCCATCGCAGGGTTACCCCCAGCAGTATGTCGCCGGTACCCATTTATACACCTGGGTGAGGAGAGACAATGTGCAGTAAAGTTTCTTGTCTAATGAAACAACACGATGGCAGCCTAAAGGCCGATCAATATCGTAACAAAATTTAACCAAAAGCTTGCAAAGTATTTTCTTACAAGTTCGGACTGGGTCATCAGTCAAAAGTTCAATTTTTCTAGTCTTATATCCAATGTGTGCAAAAAGATCAATAACCAATTAAATGTGATGCTGCGCTTTCGAAAACTTATACCCAGGGGCACCTTACTTAAGCTTTACAAAGCGCACATTTTACCACATTTCTACTATCGCTCCTCTGTATGGCATTTTTGTGGGGCGCGCGATGCGGAAAAGCTAGAAGCACTGAACAAGAGAATACTTAGATTTATACTTGGGGATTACTCGTCCCCATACAGTAGTCTTCTATCCAAAGTAAACTCCACTTCATTAGCTAATAAGCGCATTCAGAATTTCCTCACATTTAACAAATTAAAAAGCCAAAACCGTGCTTTGTTCTGTGATAAAGCACGCAAGGAAGTGACGAGAGCACTCAAGAAGTGTACGGTGAACACGAGCCGCAGGCGAGTGCTTCTCCCTACTTCTTGAGTGCTCTCGTCACTTCCTTGAGTGCTTTATCACAGAAAAAAGCACGGTCAGTTTGGCTTTTTTATTTGTTTTATAATATAGCTTTGCTCACATTTGTAAAGAATTTGGCCTTAATTTGCAAGAAAACAAGTTTTATTCATAGCTTGCAAGCGCGCGCAAGAAAGGTTTTCAGTTCGCCAGCGCGCGCAGAATGGTGTCAATGATTACTCCATGCATCTGTACTCTGATAAAGCACGCTGTTTCAACCAATCAGAACGCGCATTATATTGAGAGGTTATTATAATATTATACAAGAGCCCGTTTTCCCCACATTTTCCTGCTTATATGAAAGATATGTTTTCACTTCGGTCCTCTTCTTAGGAGCCTTATCTCATTTTCCTATTTGTCAGCCAAGCAATGGAATGCGCTGCCAGACTATATCCGAACAAGTGACTTTACAGAGTTCAAGACGAACATCCAGAGCATTACCTTCGTTTAGACGCTTATATATACATTTTTTCCCGCTATATATTAGTTTTTTTAAGTGTGTAACGTATTTTGTATTCCATTTTAAACATATTTTATTATATTTCTCGAAGATATTAGCTACTAATATTTGTAAATATATTAGTTAAGCTACTCTAAAATTCGAGCTAAAATAAAGTTTATGTTGTGTTATGTTTATGTTATCAGGATTCGGGAACACTGGGAACTAACGGCGACGAGGAAGTCACGAAAATTGAGAAAGTCAGAAAATTTGAGCGTCGCAGTGTATGTTCGTGGGAAACGTTTCCGCTCACTTGCATACAAAGTTATGCATTGCATACCTGTTTCTGTTAACTGCATTAGGAGTTGTTATCGGTTCGTCCAAGCTGCTCTGCACTGCTCTGTGCTTGCAGCTCTCAAGTTTGCATTCGAGTGCTCTTAGCTGCTTTGAGATATTCCCAACTGTTTTGAATCGGCGGCTAAATTGAGAATGCACGTATTCCAGCTTCTTCGGGTTGCCCTGGATTGCTTAGTTGTGCGCTTTGATCTACGCCGAGATGCACGCAGCTTTTCCCACTTCAGCGTTATAAGTTACTCTGAATAGTCTAGGTGCTCAGCGAGTTGCTCTGAAAATCACTGTTAGTTGTTTTGCCGCAAGTTGAGAAAAAAGTTACGCGTTTCACAGCATACCCAGTGTTTCAGTGTTCGTCATAAAGTAGAACACTAATTATGTGCAAACACGAAGACTTCAAACCGGAGCAGTTGCATACAAGGCGACTCCTCTAACGTTCGCGAGAGCTGTGTCCCCACTTTTGTAAAAATAATCACTTTTTATTATTCCACCGCTGCGTCATTTTACCATATAAGGTCAAGAGAACGCCCAAAATATGCCACACAGTAAAATTATTTATTGCACTGCAAAATTCAGGTTTCAAAGGTTTTCTGGCCAAAGGTCTGGAAAAATCCAATTTTGACGTGATTTTTTCAAGTGGAATAGTAGATCTCTTATTCGATGGCTTAACATATAATACGCGCGGACATTTTGCTCATTGCTCGTATTTTATCCTCGCCCCTTCGGGGCTCGAAAAAATACTACGCAACTCGCAAAATATCCGCGCGTATTATATGTAAAACCATCGAATAAGGTGTGTTATATACCGCAAGGTGCATATCGTATATATGTATATTATTTTTTAGTAATTATGTTAACACTACCCGCCTAGATTAGCCTTTGGTATTTCCGGGTAGTGTAGCCTTCTTTATAAGTAACGTAAAATTTGTGAAGAAATAAATTTATTAAATTTGGAAAAAGTCAAGGTTTGTTATTCATAAATTATATCGAGGTCTAGTCTTGGGGTTGTCTTTGATACGGAGACCCACCGATAAAACCGTAATCATACCACCACGTGGACAAAAAAGAATTCAAATTCTTAGACAAGGTTCATTTACAGTAACATAATAGTCAAAACGGCTTGGTATTTAAAAACAGCGCAGGGCAGCTTGGATTAACCGATAACTTCTCCTACCACAGCTTTTAAAGAGAAATTGAAAAGAGAGCACCTTAGGAAGAGCTCTGAGCCTTTAGTTAAGATTTATAGTACTAAAACAGGTGAAGATCTGCGCCAAAGACATTTAACATTCAAACGATCAAGTTTATTGAGCACAATTAAAGTAATTACGGTTAAAAATAACCTAAATCCATTCTCGTTGAGCATCTTCAATCATCCAAATTCAATTATAATTATTTACATTGCGGAGTACGTCAAGTCTTCATCTTCACTTGAGATGTCTTAAGGCAGGTCGTCCTGTTCAAAAAGCCTGTTCAATAAATTCTTTCGTTTATTGATTGCTGCTTTTGCGGCCTCCATGTAATCCAAGCCTTCGTCTTCCATAAATTCACACAATGTTTTCATGACCTTTTTGTGCATTGAGTCAGTTTTAAGATCACGATACCATTTTGTAGCGGAGCCTGCAGGCAAAGCCCGCCAGCGGAGCTCTATTGCTAAGGAAATTTGGTAACCTATCAATCCGAGAAATTTTGGTTGTGACGTAATAGTCACGTGACCGTCCGTCCGTCCGCACAGACTCTGTGGGAGGGGGAGGGGAGTCCCAAGACAACCCGACGGGGGTCGACGGGGGTAGAGAATGCCATCTTTTCTTGGCGGGAAATCGCGCGGTGCTTTTGGGCAACCGGCGTTTTTCTTGGCGGGAAATCGCATGACCATCGTCCCTTTTGACAAAGAGGTTTCTTTTAGGCTACGTTTACACGGGACCGGTCCGGAACCGTTCCGAACCGAACCGGACTGGAGCGGCCTCTGTTTACACGGGACCGTTCTGGAACCGGTCCGGAACGGATCAAAAACTGGACCTGCTGTTTTGCAGGTCCAGTTTTGGAATCCGTTCCGGACCGGTTCCAGAACGGTCCCGTGTAAACAGAAGGCCTATCCGGTCCGAAAATTGGACCGGATCCGTTCCGGACCGGTCCCGTGTAAACATAGCCTAAAAGCTTAAGCTTCTTTAGCATTTAACAATTGTTCGAGAGTGCTGAAGTTTTATACTTGACCGAAAAAAAAAACATCTAATATCTATAAATGGAAAGAGAAAGTTCAAGAGAATACTGGTAGAAGGCGAAAAGTTCAAGTTACGAAAGCTGCCTTCAAAGGACTTCATCGCTTTGTTTTCTTCACGGTGGAGAATTTGCCCTGCTCTGAAACACAACCGAGTAAGTGAAGTTTTTAAAGGGTCTAAGGTACATGATTTGCATTTAAGTATAAACTTACGGGTTTTCGAATAAACTTTTTTCAAAAATTACCTCTCTGTCCATTATTTTGCGTTTGTTTATTCATAACAGTAGGTCTAAGCACAGTCGCAAGACAACTGCACAAGCTTTGCTTTCAATTTTGACTGTCTGGTCCATCTCTTTGTGCAACTGTCGATTTTCTTGTCCTAGAGGTTTTCAATAGTAATAATCTTTTAAGCGAAGCAGTTGTCGGTTTAAAGCTATTTTATCCCAAAAGCTTCCGAAAACAGTTTTGTGCATTCCTCAAAGCGCCTAACTTTATATAGGCTTACTTCGCATCCGCAAACTTATGCCGGCATAATTTAATTAAAGCGTGTTTGGTGTTTCTTTGTTTTGAATCTTCATGGTCTCTAGTTAGAGAATGAAATATAGCAGTTATTTAAAAAACTACAAGCGAAGCAGTTGTCGGTTTAAACCTATTATATCTGAAAAGCTTCCAAAGACAGTTCTGTGTATTTTTAAAAGCGCTCGAATTTCAGACAATTTGCAGCCGCAAAACTTATGCCACGGAGTTAAGAATGTTTGGACGGTGTTTGTTTGTTTTCAATCTCTGACGATGGTCTCAAGTTAGAGAACGAAATATAAGGGTTACTTCAGTAACTATAAGCGAAACAGTTTTGAGTTTAAAGCTATTTTATGCGGTAAGTAATGTGTGTTCCTCAAAGTGCTTGAATTTTTTCGCGGCTGCTAAAAACATTTCTTCGTTAAGTTTATTACAAGTGCTTCGAAGTTCCCCAGATCCTTTCTTTCGGGTAATCCCAGTAAAATGCCGGTGAAATGTCAGTATAAATTTTCAGGACCAGACTAATATTTTTATTTAGTGGCAGTTCATGTTATTTGTTAACATCCGAACGCGATGAAGATAACCCATTTAAACAGTCGAATAATTTTTATTTTGTTTTTGTAAAGGAGCGCCGTTTCAAGTTCATTCAAGCGAACAGCCAATAATCCAAGGAGATTTGACAAGCCTTGACAGTTAATGACAGGATATGGAAACATTGCAAACACCAAGCAAGACGGCTCGTGAGTAAAATAATCAAGCTGTGCTCAGCCTCTAGAATGACCTTTCGGGCTTGGTTTTACAGCACAGATCCGCAAAATATTGGAGGACAATTCGGAACACCTTCGGGCTTTTTGAGAAACACTTTTCGAAAGCGAACGAGCCAAAAAAAAACCCGAAATATATTTCAGACCGAAAAGTTTCAGGACTATTTTTGAGAAACGAACACCAGTCTATTCCTTCGCGGCTCCGCTTTTAGGCTTGGCTAAATCTATATATTATAGTGCACATACAACTATCATAGCCCCTTTCTGTAAACAGGAAGTAAGAGATTGGACTCCTCAACTTTGGCAACGTCTTTTGGCAGTCCCTCTGTCACCTTTTCTTCCACTGGCTCCTCCCAGGTTGAATTCAGATGATAGATAACTTCCCCGCGTAGTTTATCCCAGGGATCATTACCATCACTGTCAGCTTCCTCATCTTCTTCTTCATCGGCATCTTCGCCTTTGTCTTCATCTTTATCTTCAGCGTCAATATCTTCATTATCATCGTAGTTATCTTCTTGTTTTTCATCGTCCTGAATTAGCTCCTTTTCCAATTCTTCATCTGTTTTCCCTGGAGCAAAAGCATCTTCAGAACCCTCACTCAGTGGATACTAACCAGTCATCACCTCTCACTTTTCCTTCATACGTCTATGACAACCTTGTATCTCGTGACGGTCTCTATTGTATTTTCGACTAAAATATCTGTTACAGAATTGACAAAGATACCCCATATTTTCCACGATGTTTACTCAACGCTTGCCTACCACAAATGAGCAACAGTAAGGTTGTCTTACTCATCAACAGACTTGAGTCATTCAAAAGGCGACGACCTCTGCATAGTTAAAGAATTCAATCCTCGCAGATAAGCCTGAATAAGAACAAGAGATCATCTTTTCCATTAAAAAGTGCAGGCAAATATAGTACTTTGAAGACCAATAAATTAAACAGGTTTAAAAAGTCAAGTGCAGTTGTTTTCCTTACACTCGTTATTATTCCTTTGGGTATAAAAACCAAAATGTTTGCATTCTACCGCACCCCAGTGTTTCTGTGACAAGCTTCTGAGCTATATGGCTTTGCATGTATAGCCGGATGGGAGCAAATATTGAGATCCAACCACCTCACCTAGTGCTATCGCGTGGATGAATGTTAAAGAGGTACCGTGTAGCACTAAATTTTTACGGAAGTTTAATTTTGCGAATGGGCGTTTTTTAGTGTGTGCTTTGCGGGAACTAATTTTTGCGATTGGGAAAAAATGGTTTTACTTGCTGGGAATTAAGTTTTGCGATTGTCAGAAGGTCGCCTTCTATTTGGAATGATAACATTCTTGTTTTTGATTACAAACCATCGAACGCAGGTGAACATGGACTCCTGGGTGAACAACATGCAGATGTATAACACGTTTTCAGTTAATCAATAGACTACCTTCAGATCATCTTTTTCTTTAAAGCTTTCAACAGCTAACTAATCGTAGTGAACCGACTGAAATTTTATCGTTTTGTCGGAAACTGCACATAGCGATAGCGATCGTTGATTGATTATTGTAGTAATTTAATATCAACCAGACAAAAATAGCTTTCTTGGTTTTTTTTAGGGGTGTTGGGTTTCTGTATGTGAGCTGTTTCTTTACTCGGGAGAATAAATTCTGTGAATATTGTGAAAGTGTGGACAGCTTTCTCGTGTTTTCCACAGTTTTATTTTTTGAATGTTTTGTTTTTAATCTAGTAGTATATCCGGTAGTTAATGAATACCACCTGATTGTCAGAGGTTTATTTTCGAATTTTAAACCCCCCACCATAATAACAAGCTCCTTTTGCTCGCTTGTTTATTATGGTGGGGGGTTTAAAATTCGAAAATAAACCTCTGACAATCAGGTAGTATTCATTAACTACCGGATATACTACTTAACCAAAATAAACCGCCCCATTAAAAAATATATTCAATTAAAGGTTGCCAAATAAGTGTTATACCCGAATTGAAATGACTGCACAAAACATAAACATTGAAGAGCTATTGAAAGAGCTTGGTCCAGAAACGTTACATCCTGCTGTTAAAAAAATAGTTAAATTTAAAGAGGTACACAATGATTTATTAAAACAACCTTTTTGTCATAAAAGGCAGCGACTTGTGCGTATAATCATATGTTTAGATTATCAAGACTGTCGCTGGGAAGGACTTTGTTATCCCTGTTTTGAGCAAGGAATTAAACATAAACTGTTGTACACTCCTCCGATTGAGAATATACCTTTAGTAAAGATTTGCTCTGATACTTACGACTGGCACAGCGCATATAACGATTTTAAGGAATTGGGTGGCCTCGATGCGATTTGTTTTTGAAGAGTACTAACCACCAATTTTTTTTAAAAAAACATAACCGAACACGAATGAAAAATTTTTTTTTTATCTGATTGATATTTGTGAGTTAAATTTGATGGCAACCAAATTCAACATCTGTCAGATAACGGAAGCAATTCAAAACCTACCACCAGAGTTACGTGAGATAATTTATAAACATTACCTCGCTATAAAACTGAAAGAGCGAGAGGCTTTGGGTTGGAACTTGGTTCACAATGAGCTTTTAATACAACCTTTCTGTCCTGAAATGGAGCGGCTTGTGCATATTATAGTGTGTATAGCTTATATGCACTGTTGTCAGGGAGGGTGTTGTTACCCTTGTTATAAACAAGAAGAAATCTTACATGAAATAACCATTTCTGTACCCGATATAATTGATTTAACCCTAATTAAGTTTTGCACTGATATGTTTGAAGAAGATTATCATAATCATTAATTTACTTTTTTAATCTATAAACAAAATATTCATTTCCTTCATCAGATACGTCAACACCCATTTTTTTAACAAAACGAAAAGGATAATATGTAAGATCTTCAACAAGACGTTTTGGGGCCCATACACGAAAATCATTATTATCTTTTGATTTTAAAGTTAAAATAGCTGATTCCCCAAATTTGCCTTTTCGGTGTGTAACGTTTAGTATTCTGTATATTCCATCAGAAATATCTCTCCATTTGAAAATTTCAACAATTTCAAAACCTTCTTCTGTTGGCCATTCTTCTTTGTCAGAGAAATCTGGTTCATTATTTTTTGATGGGAAATCTTGTGAGATCGTGTGTTGATCTGTGTAGACATCCATGGTGAGATACAATTGGTATACATTTGTTTAATAGGATGTACTTTTCTGCTCGACCAAAATTAAACCACCCAGAGCACAAAAAAAAGAACAGGACACAATGAATATACATATTTAAATAAGGATTTTATTGAAAATATAAACAAACTGAAGTTATACAAAAATAGAAAGTTACAGCTTCTTGACAACGGCGGTCATTTTATGACCGCGGTTTCCAAGGAGATTCAGCCTCTTGACAACGGCGGTCATTTTATGACCGCGGTTTCCAAGGAAATAAAGTCTCTTGACAACGGTGGTCATTAATGACCGCGGCTTCAAAGGAGATTAAACATCAGTCTTGAAAATTTCCAAAGTTACGGTTTCTTGGTTAACTGAATCCAGACGCAGTTTTTCGTGTTTGAACGACTTGTTGCCTATAGGATACATTTGAAGTATTGCCTTCTGCTCCTCGGAGATGCCTGAAGTTTGATTACATTGATCAGTGGTTTTCAATATTTGAAAGATTCAAATCGCAAGAGTTGTTCCATTCCATGTTTGTTTCCAAATGATATAAAATGGGGTGATGTCAGTCTTTTATAGTCGTTCAGTTACAACCAGTTACAACCAGTTACAACCAGTTGAGGCTTTGTGAAAACGGCGCGTGATACATTTCTGGAAAGTTCCAGCAATGATGAAAGAAAAACAGATTTAGATGTGAAGTCATGTTCGAAAGATCAAGAATGTTCGTTTCTCGGGTTCATTGCTATATTAGGTTTTTTATAGGTCAGCTTCTTTGTTGAGAAGTTTAAAGTTTATTTTTTTCGCTTCTTTTTTAAGCAAGCTTATCGGTCAAATTTCGCAACTGTTCAAGAGTAAGCTTAACCAAACATATTTCCTCTTCAGTCGGTTCTTCATTTTCTAAGTTTTTTTTCAACATTTTATAACATCTTCTTGATTTGTTTGTTTTAAGAATTCACACATTTGCGTTAGAAGACATTTTATTACATGCGGTTCCATTTTATTCTTAATTTCATTGTTTTTTTAATTGTTCATACACGTGTAGCTGCACGTGTAGCTGCACGTGTAACTTTGACAATGTGATGACTCATTTCCAAGGGAAAGTCCCGCGACCACCGGCTATGTTTTTAATGCATTGAAGTGTGGTATGTAAATTTATCTGTTTCATTATGGAACTTCATCTTAACCGGAAATCGGGTAGCCGTCTTCATCACGAGTTGATAATTTTATTTTTTTCGAAGAACATTCATGATTTGGCGACATTATTTTTGAAACACACTCACGAGTAATGTATTGTATTTGTCTAAGATCAGGAGGAGTGAGAAGTTCAAGAAACCAATAACAAATAGTGGCAAAGAGTGCAATCATTTTGTAAGTATATATTTACTTTAAAAATCTACAATTGAGCGAATTTTTTATGGTACTTTCTTTGAACAGAAAGCGGAATCTCCATACAATGATCAGTGATGAAATTATCTTTCATTTTCAAGCTATCAAGAAAGGCCTTCTCGTTGAAATCTTCGCCTCGGAGGTAAAAGCGAATCTCGTCAAGGATTTTCTGGTATTCGATACGGGCCAAATTTGCTCGTTCCATTTTTTTATTGAACTTTTTAAGGTTTGCCACTGCTTTCAAAATAAGACCAACACCAGTTAAAGTTGCCATGACAGCAGGGTTCAGTGTTATTCCTCCAGCAACTGCGGCACTAATAATTAACCTGCCAGCTGAAAGATTACAAACAAAATTTTTTCTTCGAAAACCGCGGTGCAACTTTTCATAACAATAATGTTTCTTGTGGTAATGAGTATATAAATCTTTCAGAAATTTAACCTTCTCTTCAGAAAGTGTTTTGTCGATATGGTTGAATTCGAAAATGTCCCGCATTGTGCAGTATAATAAATGTAAAAATATTTATGGCATTCGATATTCAATTAACATTAAGAGTTTTTCATCTTTCATGCGTAAATTCAGTTCAAAATATATTGAACAACAAGACTTAAATATATGATTAATATTAATTGTTTGTGTTTTTGTTGTTTCGGTTGAATTAAATTTTTCAACAGAACTAGCATCTATTCCTATAAAACTAGGATGTTGAAATGACAAATGCATTTGAAGGGAAATAGGTCCCTATTGTCTTTTGTTTTTCATATACATTACTTTTATTTTTAATATCTTGTCATTCTGATTCATTATTATTTCTTCACAACCATTTAATAAAAATTTGCTTCCATTTTTAGTATTTAAAAAACCATGTATATAATTAACGGAACCACTCAAATTGTGTCCGTTTAAAGACAAATCTGTTTGCATAACCATTTTCCCGTTTTCAATAACAAAAGCGGTGTCACAGACACTTGGGTCAACATTTGAAATGGTTTCTTTAACACCATAGACAATTAAATAACCAATTGTTAAAAACGATCGTTTACTTACTGTACCGTGCAGATCGAGATAAACGAATTGTGGGGGTGAGCTACCCCATCTGTGAAAATGGATAACTGTTTTGGTGTACTTCTCGACTGTTTTGGTTGTTTCATCAGAAATTGAAATCGTTGTTCCTTGAGCTGTTACACTTATCATATTCATTTCCGGCGGAAGCCATTCAACGACCATTGTGTAATATCCGACCGGAAGTTTATATAAGTTAAAACCGAGGCGTGACCGGTACTGGTTGGGCGAGCCTTTTTCAAACAAGAGTTTAAGTTGGTAAGCTTTTTTATTAATTTGATGAGGAGAATTGGGAAAATCAACAATACCCAAAACCTCGATATTGTTTTCACTCGAAGATTCATCAGTGTCTTCCATCAAGTATCTGAAGGCGTCCCTTTTTTGACCTGAGTTATTGATCTGAGATTCACGAATTTTTTGAGTGACAAGATCTCTCAAATCTGATATTTCCTCTTGCACAAAATCAACATTAACTGCGGATTTCGAGTCTCTGTAATCGGTTTGTGAGTTAATAATTTTATTGTTATTTAAATTCAAGTTTCCAGTCATACTGTTAGTACCATCAACTTTGAGAAACTTTTTTTGTGTCATGTCATCAATTCTGTTGTTAACAAACTCGACACATGCGGCGTCTCTTTGGTTTGATGGAAGATTAAGATTGATAATTGATTTATTTTTCATATCAATATCAGATCCTTTATCCAGTTTTTTTTCAAGCTGATTTTCGACATACTTTTTGTTTGTGGCTTGATCTGCCTGTGTTGGGTCTTTCACATTGAAAATTGTATTATTATTCATATCAATATTTGCCTCCATTTTTCCTCCCTCTTTTTTTGAAAGAAAGATATTTCTCGTGTCTTGATAGCTTATTGCCTTCGTTAAATCGCCGCGGACAGGATATGGGTTGCTTTTCAATCGCAAGATACTGTACTTATTTTGCATGTCAATATCAGCAGAACCGCTTACACTACCCTGAGATCCAGGATCACCTTTTTCTCCTTTATCACCCTTATCGCCCTTGTCGCCCTTGTCGCCTTTTAAACCCCGTGGTCCTTGTGCTCCCTCCTGACCTTGTGGTCCAGCGGGCCCTTTTTCTCCCCTTGGACCATAAGGACCCCGTGGTCCTCCAGGGCCTTCATCACCCTTTGGTCCAGGAGGACCCTCAGGGCCAGGAGGACCACCTGGGCCAGGAGGACCCACTTTTCCACCACTTTCGCTCGTCGTAGTTTGGCTTGTTCCACCTATTTGACCGACGAATCTACCCATTATATATCTTCATCAAAATTTTTTTTCATTAATTTCTGGGGTTTGTCATAGTAAAAGAAAGAATATTTTTTATCGGTGGCGCGATCTAAAGCGTCATGATCCAAACCTATCTCGTCTGCAATTCGTTTGTTTTCTCTTGGAAGAAATCTGAAAATACAAAAATGGCTGCAGTTATCACGGATGTTTTTCGGCACCTTGTAGAAAGTTTGAGTGAGGTAAATAACGCAGCAGTTTTTGTGCCGCCCGTTGATAAAATAATTAATGATATCGTTTTGGTTTTTTTCGCAAACAAGGTCATCAAAAACAACTATTTTTTGGTTGTCCACCGGAAGCTCTTCGAGTGGAATAATTTCATCACCATAAGCCTCAATAACCTCATAACCAACCTGGGGGTTGATTTTTTCAGCAAAGTCCTGCAAAAGCTTCTGGTATTTGTTCTGGTGCAGGTTTTTTGAAAAGAGGTAAATTTTATCATACTCCAACAACTCATAAAGCATATGCAGTAATATGTTTGTTTTACCAGAATTACTGGGTCCACAAATTAACATCCGAAAAACATCTGCTGGCATACAAGGGTCACCTTGCTTGTAGTCACTCTTGGAAGAACCTGGGTCATAATTTGGAATCTTCATTTTTTTTTTCGCTTCTATATATTAACGCTGGAAATATGTCAATGAAAAAATGGCGACAGTTGGCTGAAGAAAAGTCGAAGCTAGATGAAAAAACAGAAGAAATTCACCAAAAATTCAAAATGGATAAAATAAAAAAAGAGTTTGGTCAGCTTTCAGGAGAGGAGCTTTTTAAACCAATCACAAAAAGGCTTGATGAAAATAGAAGCACCACTGTGGAAAAAGAAGAGGAAGAAGAGGAGCAGGAAGTTCCTGATTACACAATGGATGAATTTGACGAAATCAACCCGTTTGGTGACGAATTCAGACCGGATGCACCAACTCCAGCACCATCACCACCAACAACACCAACAACAACCACAACACCTCTAGTACCAACATCACAACCACCCCCATATCAAGAATTTGATGATTTTCCATTACCACCTCCACCTTTAATGGAAGAAACTGTTATGCCGGGATCTTACAAAGGTGAAACAAAAAAAGAAATATCAAACCGGCTTAGAAATGTAAGAAGTATTATTAGCAAACATGGACATGACCCAGCTTACAAAGTAAAAAGTAAAGAATCACAATACCATGGATATGATATAGAAAAACTGAAAGAAGAGGAATACAATCTCGAAACCATGAAAGCACATCAAGAACATGCAGAAAAGTTATTAAAAAGGAAACAACCTTTATTAACACAATTACAAGAAAAAAAGGCGAAATTGAAACCACCAAAAAAAACAAGAAAAAAGAGAAATTTCCAAAACTCCTCTTGAAAAAGCTGTCATGAGCCGAAGACCTGCTTTTGAACTTTCTGACAATGAAGATGACTCTTATGAACAAGATTGGGAAACCGAAGGAAGTGGCATGGCTGATGAAGCTGAAAATTTGATCAACCAACTTTATTTGAGTTTAGGGTCGATAAAAGCAGGAAATAGCTCAATAAAACTGAAAAAACAGGTATTATATTTGCTTGATTTACTTGTTGAACTCGGCACGATAAATAAAAAGGATAAGAAAAAAATTATTTCTGATTATATACAATGAGTTTTGAAATACTGCTTGACTCTAACCTTGCAAAACTAGAAGTTGGTGGAGAACAGAATGTTTCACACGATTTTACAGTGAGTTTTTACCCCCCTATCAACTTAGGTGAAGGAAAATATAAAGCCGTGCTAGACAGACTTATTACAATGAGTTACTCATGGAATAATATCGATTCTCGTTATGATAACAACAAAATTAGATGGAAGAAAAAACAGAACAAGCGTGGAAAACTTTAACTTTTCCGAATGGAATGTATGATTACAAAAGAATCAACACATTTATTCAGCAACACACCGGTAAAGTAGACCCAACAAACAAAGACAGTGATTACATTTTCACAATATATTTCGATATGTCAATTTATAGAGTTGTGACTTTGATAAATAACGATTATGAGCTTGACTTGTCTCAAGGAAATTTTGGCGAATTGATTGGTTATGGAAAAAGTACCTTGAGGGGGGATGTTGTCGGAAGGGAAGTTCCAAATATTACAAGAGGTGTTGATTGGGTATATTTGCACTGCGATCTTATCTCGCGCCGAACAAACAATATTCCAAACGATGTGGTATACTGTTTCTCAACATCAGATCTTCTGGTTAGCTATCCATTTCAAAAAGAGCTGCGTCGGCTTAAGTGGCATTCTGTGAATAAAAGTTATATTGATAAAATAAGGGTTTGGGTAACAGACGGAAGAAACAATATCCTGGATCTCAACGGGACAGACATTGCAAAAAGTTTAATGATTGAAAAAGAGTAAGAATTTTTTTGTTGGTAAAATATACAATCATGAATCATCCGAGTGAGTGGGCAAGATTCTTTGACAAAAACACCGGACGTTATCGATATAAACACAAAGGGTCGGGTGTGATCCGTGACACCTTCATGACTATCGGCAAAGTATTCAAAGACACTGCAAAGAACGTTGCAAAGAAAACAGCCGAAAAAGCCACAAAAACAATCGCTGAAAAGGCGGGTCAGAGAGTTGGTGAACTTGCTGTTGAAAAAGGTTCGAAACAAATACGAAAACTACTGCAAGAGCAAAAAAACCCATTGTCTAAAGACGCAAAAAAGAAACTTGCAAATATTTTGCAAAACCAAACACAGAAAAAATCAGACGTTCTCATGAAATTGAATCGAATTTTGGCAAACGAAATTTAATTTAAAAAAAAAATTTTTCTTTTAATATAACTGCAACATGTTCAGAACTCCACAATTCCTTAAACGGTCGGAAGATATCCTTATTGAATGTGAAAAACGGTTAGAAGACCCCGGGAATAATCAAACACAAGAAAAAAGTGGTTATAAATTCGTACAAGAAGACAGAAACCATTTTTATGACTGGTACAGAGCTTATTTCTTAGTTCATTTTAAGTTTGAAGCAAATGCAAATGGAGGTAACATTGTAGCTGACACTGAATCTGCTCCGATAAATGGGTCTTTTTCATTAATCAAAAATATGAGAGTTTCATCAGCGGGGACAGAAGTTACTGAGCCAAACAATATCCACAAAGGGAGTTTCATTAAAAATCTGCTTGACTATTCAAACGATTTTTCGGGAACTGTGGCAAAAGATCAATTTTGGTATCTTGACGTTGACAAAACCACAGTTACAAATGCAAATGCGACTAACCTTGGAATGCGTGCAAGAGCTCTTCTTTCAAATGGTGGAAAGATAGTTGAGACAAAAATTCCTTTAAACAGATACTCATTTTTCGAAAATCTTTCCGAAGCTCTTTTACCACCAACGAAAATGGAGTTTGATGTTACTCTGCAAGATGATAAAGAACTTATTTAACAAAACGATGGAACAGCTCGAAGACTTGTTGTTAAAAAATTTGAGTTATGGGTTCCACAACTATCTTTCCACGGTGAAGGGCAAAAATTTGTAGATGAAAATTTTTTAAAAACAAAAAAAATTAAATATTTGAAAGAACGAATTATGGAAAGTTCCCCAAGAACTGATACTGGTGGTACGTGTTCGTTTACAGCTGCAATTAAAAATGTAAAACACGTATTCATATTTCTTCAACAATACCGTAAAAAAAATTCTTACACACAAAACCCTTACTTTTTCGATACATTTGATATCGATGGTGATAAAACGGCATTTTTAACGAGATGTCGACTAAATTATGGTGAAAATTTTTACCCTTCAGTTTATTTCTCAGACAAAAACAAATTGAGAATTTACGAACATTTGATAAATTATAGGTACAGAAATTATGATTACAACAGCGGTGTTCAGCTACAGATTGCAAACTTCGAGAGTTTATACCCGATCATTCACTTCGATCTAAGAAATAATGAAAAATTTATGACAAATGATCCCCTTAATCTTACTTTAGAATATGAATTAAACGAAACAGCAAACCTTCAATACATTATATACGCATATGTTATAAATGAAGAAGAATTTGTTTTAGAAACACTTGGTAATGAGCTTGTTGTTGTTTAAAAAAAGAAAAAAAAATCTGAATATAATATACACACAAGATGAGCACAACTTATCATCCGTTCAAAATCGCACTGACTGATGGTCAAAAAAAGAGACTTCAAAAAGCTTATGTAACAAAGATGCCTGTTGGTCTGAAAGTCAAACCAGACCAAATTGGGCGTGGTGACGAACTTCTTCTCACTGAAACTCAAATCAAGCGATTGAAAAAAAGATCGGCGGCAGGGAAAGGAATGGTAATAAAATTTAGCCAGACACAGCTTCAGAATACTGCGCAGCGTGGTGGAAATTTGTTTTCTGCTATGTTAGGTTTGGCAAAACCTTTGATAAAGCCAGCCCTTGGAGCATTAGCAAGTGCAGGTTTGAGTTTTGGCGCTGAAAAGGTGCTGAAAAAGATATTCGGAAAGGGTTTTGGACCAAGAGAAATCGAGCTTTATAAACTTGTCAAGCGAATGACTCCTGCTCAGAAAAAGGCGACAAAACAATATCTTGTTGGAAAAGGTTTGGTGAAAGGAGGCGGCGCACAATACGGTGGTTTCCTTGGCATGTTGGCGTCTATCGGAGTACCTTTGGCCCTTGATTTGGTCAGAAAAATAATTGGAAAAGGTATGCAAACACAACCACCGCCACCAGCACGAACAAGACGATCACCAGGAATACCAAAAGGTAAAGGGATGCAAATTCAACCTCCACCTTTTTATGGAACTTGGGAGGATTCTTATCGTTTAAAAAAAAGGTGAAATTTGTTGATAAACCTCTTTCCAACATTGACCTGAGAAAATGGTGCAACGTTTTACGAATACCCATCAAAGGCATTTTTAGCAGAAACGAAACAAAACCCTTATTTCATTCTCCATGTATTATAAACTTGGATGATTTCGGAAGTTTGGGAACTCACTGGGTATGTTGTTGGCCAAAAGGAAAAGGTCTTTACGAGTATTTCGATTCATTTGGATTTCCACCACCTTTGGAATGGGAACAGGAGATGTCAATGCATGGGATGAAACATTTTTTCAGAAATGACAACCAAATTCAATGGGAACAAAGTGTGAGATGTGGTTATTACTGCCTTCTCTTTTTAAACGAAAGAAATAAAGGAACAAGTTTTACCGATATTTTGAAAATATTCTCCAACGATTTACTTCAAAATGAGGAAATTGTGAAAAATTATTTTTCATAACTATATAAAAATGGAAAAAGTGTACTGTGTGAAAGAAAAGCGGCACACACCCAATGTAAAGGGGACCGAAAAAGTTATAATCACAAAGAACAATCGAAAACTCTTGAAAGTAAAGTGCGCAAGTTGTGGAAAAATGAAATCAAGTTTTTTTTTGCCGGGAAACTGAGTGAGCCCTCCCTTGCGGAGGGCAGTGGAATATTTGGCGATGTTGCTATGGCAGTTGGTGATCTTGCAATTACAAAAGGAATCCCTTATCTTGCGAAAAAAAGTGTTGAAGCTGGAAGATATTACGCTTCTGAAGCAATGAGAGACCCTAAATTACAAAAGAAAGCAATAAATTACACTCTTGACAAAGCCCGCCCAGTTATTCAAAAAGTTGGAAGTGAAATGTTTGATCAACTTTCAACTAAAGTTCGACCAAACCAACGTTACAAAACTGACAGACCTGATTTGGGTGGAGCTGGGTTTGATATACATGCAGCAATTGGCAAATTTCCGAAACCAAAAAAAGGTTGGACATTGCCGGGACATAATTTCACAGGGCCATACAATCCTCTTGAAAAGCAGGTTAAATTCAATCCAGAAACGGGTGAAATTCTTGAAATATATCAACAACCCACAGGTGCTACAGATGCGATTGCAATGCAACATGATGTTGATTATGATGTTTGTTCCAACCGTGAAAAAAAGTATGGTGAAAACCTGAAAAAATGCAAAAACAAAGCGGATAAAAAAATGGTTAAGTCTCTTGACGCAGTTCCTTACAAACAAAGGCAGTGGGGCCATGCGGCTGCAAGAAATGCAATTAATGCAAAACAAAAGTTAGGGTTGGGTTTGAAAAAACAAAAAAAAAGGGACTGGTGTTTTGGACAAACCGTTGGATGCTATTAAATTTGCTGAAACTTTGACAAAAAAATGATTCCTTCCACAAAACATGTATTCGATCGGTATTGGTCAGGTGATATTGCAAAAAATGCTTTCATGGGTCCAACTGGTGTCACAAGCAAGAAATTTTGGACTCATCCAAAAAAGGGTACTGTCATGCGTTTAATAAAAAATCCAAAAACAGGCAAATATGAAAATGTTTATGAAGAACCTTGATTGGCTTTTAACCACCATTTTTCAAACTCCTTTTTTGCGAGCCACCAGCTTTCTAAGTTTTTGGGAAAGTGATTAAAAATATATTTCATAATTTCTTTTTTCTTTGGCCAGCATTCAGAAGGTACTTTTTCAAAATAATTGTACAGAAAACAGTGGTAGTTCACTGACTTGCCGGACATCTTCTGGAATTGAGCAATAACGTTGCCAAGAAAATCTACCTCGCTGGAAGAAAACATTTCTTTTATGTCCCATTTTTGCAAAACCTTGTTTAAATAATCATTATTCGTTGGAAGATCAGTGGAACTTCTTCTCCAATTTTCTTCTTCAAAATATTCATAATCATCACATTCAAACACTCTACCACATTTTTGGCATGCATGACAGAACTCATTCACCACATAAATTAATTTCTCATCGCATGAAGGACAACGATCAATCTTTTTTGATAACAGTTTTATTTCATTTTTTTGCAACATTTCTTTAATCATTTTCGGCGAAATTTTCTCACCTTGCAAACAACCAAACGGGTCGTCCATTTTTTATTGTGTATAGTATACAATGAGCTCCCGTATTTTCAATAAATTGTCAAAAATTTATTACAGCCTGCAAGGGTATTGGAAAGGTTTTGCAGCAATTAAGAGCTCCTGACCAGAAATATCGAGAATCCCACGACAGAAACGAAATTTCATATTCCATTTTATTTTACCAAAAATACCTCTTTGGTAAACTATTTTCAAAAATCATATTTAAAAGTTCCTCCGCTTTTTGTTTTTTCCAAAATTTAAATAAGTTCGAAATACGGCTAGAAGCTCGCTTGCGCCCCCCCGGAAATAAGGGAAAATCGTGCATTTTTAGCAAG
Source organism: Siderastrea siderea (assembly GCA_964030785.1). NCBI lineage: Eukaryota > Metazoa > Cnidaria > Anthozoa > Scleractinia > Rhizangiidae > Siderastrea > Siderastrea siderea. The sequence goes on along the minus strand of OZ034971.1, from coordinate 45,437,553 downwards.
CTCGTACGCAACAATGGAAATCGTTCCTGTTTTGCCATTTGGCTCATAAGTACATCATTCTTTCTTCTATCCAAAAATACAAAAATCGGATCTAAATTTGTATTTTTAGTCTGCTTGTTGACCTGTTGAAGATACTAACCTTGAAGGGTTCAAAGTCAAAGTGAAATTTGGGTCAACTTCAAAGGCTTATAACTGACCTAGCATATGTTTTTCAGACCAAACATATACATCAACTGTAAGCTCAAGCATTCCTTTTCACTCTCTGAAAGTATCGTTTTTGGCCCGCTAAAGGCGACTCGTGGAGAAAAAAAATTGTGCGGGGCATTTTGAGCATTTCGGTAGAAAGGCCGCTGTCACGCGAGCCACATCGGTTCCACTAAAGCAGTCATAAAACAAGGTTTCACTGGCTCATCATTTTGAATAGGTAAAAGTAAAAATATATACTTTTCACTTAGAGGTAACTATGTTATTATGGCTGAGGGGCAGCCCGGTTTACTTGTCTACAATGCAAATTTATTTATAATGTAACAATATTATTTGATTGATCCAAACTGATAAACCAAAGATACTCTCACCTTAAGACACCATCTTGTGAATCTCTTGGTCCAGGTTATCACTCCTTTTACCAGACTTATTGGCTGCAGTAGTCATGACAATTTGTAGATTGAAAAAACAAAAGTTACAACCACGTCAAACTATGCACTTCGTATTCAAATTAGCATAAATGTGAGACATGAAATCTGAGCTTTTCGTGATAGGCACGATAAAGGATAGCGTGACGCAGTGACTCAGAAAGCTGGAAAACCCAAATGGGCTTAAACCAGGAGCCCTTACTTACACATAAATGTGAGTTTTCCGGTAAATAGCCGTTTTGAATGTATATATACGAAGTGACACTTCTCTAATGAGGGAAAGGATCGTAACGGTCATTTTCAATTTCAAATACTTCAGTAGGGTCCGATCATTTACTGTTAGAGGGCAGTGGGGGGTGGTTGGAAAAAACCGAAATATTCCCGCAAAGCTTTTGTGGAAGAAAGACCGCAAAAACACCAGGGAAAGAAAATTCAAGCAAAGCTTTTAGTTCCAATAAAAAAAATAAATAAATAAATCATAATCGTAATAACAAAGCAGAAATAAGCAAAAATTTAATGATACATCTCTTATCGTCTTTGATCAGTTTTAAATGGACGTGTGAGTGCTATTTTAAGTCTCGTGGGACACATTCAGTTAACAAAAACGCCACCACAAGAACAACTTGAAACGATTTCTTCTAGTATGCTGGTGTGGGGTACTTTTCTTCTAAGTTTCAAAGAAGGTGTTTACAAGTCAAAACGCTCGCAGAGAAACTGAGAAAGTCCAAGTTTCCGGTTGCCGTTCTTTGCGAATGCCATCAGCGAAGATGTCGTACTGGTCGTACACAGTGAGATGTTCCAGTTGAAACCTTGAGAGGATATCTTGTCTTACTGTAGTCAAATTGGTTCATTTTATTTTATTTTTTTTTATGAGGGGAGGTATGCTAGGGATCATTTGCAGATTCAGATATTTTATGGTCGGACCATTTATTTTAGAGGGGGTGGTTGGAAAAATAAGAAAAGTTTGATTTGGAAACCTTTTGTACAAGAAACGCTGCAAAAGCTTTGTCGCAAGAAGAAAGTAAAGAACGGTAGCTAATTCGGGAGAATTGTGTATATCTTTTCCAATCGCTGCTAGGCCTTGCACCGTCGTAGGAAGGTGTGGAATGATACCTGTGCTGAAATCTCAACAGCCGTCTGAATCCTTAGGCTTTGCCACACAGATCGAGTTCCAAACGGTTCCGGTTCTGATAAGTCTTCTGAAACTGCTATCCGTACCGTCAATCCGGTCCAGTAAAGGTCCGGTTTTTGGACCTGCAAAAATGCAGGAACCGGTTCCGCTCCCATATTGGACAGGTACTATGTGAACACCTTGACCGGTTCGTTTTGGTTCCAACAGCGGAATTTAGGCTTGGGCATTAGTTAAATTTATCGCGTGTATCAGTGTTGTGTTTTTGATTAAACTCATCTAGAAATTTAAAGAGAGACTAAACTACTGTCTGCGATAGCATAAATGCCACATAACTTATTGTAATTCTGGGTTTAAAGCTTGAAAAGGTTAAAAACTTGTGCATTTTGGTTGCGTATTTTGTAATCGGCAGGGATAGGGTAATTTATTATCTGGCCAGAGACCTTTGGCTTCTTTCAATCCATAGATTCAGCCTTCTTCGATCGTCTTTCACGCGTTTTGGTCTGCCGGTGGATAACTTATTGGTACAAACAGCTGATTTTCTCACGTTGGTCCAGAAGTGGACTGGTACCGGACGATTTCTGTACCGTTTCCGTGTGAACAGATGCTCATAAATGAAACGGTCCTACGTGAACAGATCTGGTCTGGTCCAGAACCATTTGGAAACTGTTCTGTGAGAACATAGCCTAAGACGTTGTTCGTAAGTTTGGGAGGGGGTTGGGCCCTAAGAGAAGAAACAAAGAAAGCTTCCCGCTTCGATGGTAAAAAAAACAGTCTACCTCGAAAACAAAGTTCAATATTGGCCATTCATCAAGAAGGAAAGTGGACGCAGAGGCAGTACCGTGGGATGAAATAAGCCGGATCGCTAGGTTCCGGGGAAGTGCCTGACGGCCCAGCATTAGCCACTGCTTTCTTTTAGGGTCTAGCGGCAAACGATTTCCGTGCCTTTGAAAAATAAACCTCTCTGAGTACAGCGAGACAAGATATCCTCTCAAGGTTTCAACTGGAACATCACATCGTGTACGACCAGTACGACATCTGCGCCATGAGCAGCAACCGGAAACTTGGACTTTTTTTGTTTCACTGCCAGCGCTTTGAATTGTAACTCCTTTAAAACTTAGAAGGAAAGTACCCTACATCAGCCTACTAGAAGAAATGGTTTCAAGTCGTTCTTGTGGTGGCGCTTTTGTTACCTGAATGTGTCCCACGAGACTTAAAATAGCACTCACACGTCCATTTAAAACAGATCAAAGACAATAAGAGAAGAATCATTAAATTTTTGCATTTTTCTGCAGAGTTATTATGATTATGAGTTATCTATTCATTTTTTTCTGTAACTAAAAGCTTTGCTTGAATTTCCTTTCCCTGGTGTTTTTGTGGTCTTTCTTCCGCAAAAGCTTTGCGGGAATATTTCGTTTTTCCAACCTCCCCCTCTAAAATAAATGGTCCGACCGTAGAATATTTGAAACTGCAAATGACCCCTAGGATCCCTTCCCTCATTAGAGAAATTTCACCTCGTATATATACATTCAAAACGGCTATTAACCGGAAAACTAATATTTATGCTCAAACAAGGGCTCCTGGTGGTAGTCACTACGTCACGCTATCCCATATCGTGCCTATCAGGAAAAGCTCAGATTTCATGTGGCACTTTTATGCTAATTTAAATACGGAGTGCATAGTTTGGCATGGTTTGAAAAAGGTTCGGTAACTTTTGGTTTTTTAATCTACAAATTATCATAACTTATCCAACCAACAAGTCTGGCAAAAGAAGTGATAACCTGAGCCAGGAGATTTACAAGATGATGTCTTAGGTGAGAGTATCTTTATATTTATCAGTTTAGATCAACGAAATAATATTGTTACATTATAATTAAATTTGCATTGTACAAACGTAAACCGGGTTGCCGCTAAGCCATAGTAACATAGTTACCTCTAAGTGAAAAGTATATATTTTTAATTTATTAACCTATTCAAAACAAGGTGCCAGAGAAACCTCTTTTTTTGACTGCTTTAGTGCAACCGATCTGGCTCGCCGTTGCGTGATAGCGGCAGTTCTACCGAAATGCTCAAAATGCCCTGCACACTTTTTATTCTCGACGCGTCTCTTTTAGCGGGCCAAAAACGACACTTTCAGAGAGTACAAACGAATGATTGAGCTTACAGTTGATGTATATTTTTGGTCTGAAAAACATATGCTAGGTCAGTTATAAGCCTCTGAAGTTGACCCAAGTTTCACTTTGACTTTGAACCCTTGAATGTTAGTATCTTCAACAGGTCAACAAGCAGACTGAAAATGCAAATTTATATCCGTTTTTTATATTTTTAGATAGAGGAATGAATGATGTACTTATGAGCCAAATGGTAAAACGTGAACGATTTCCATTGTTGCGTACGAGCTTGCTAAAAATGCACGATTTTCCCTTGTTTCCGGGGGGCGCAAGCAAGCTTCTAGCCGTATTTTGAACTTTTGTAATTTTTGGAAAAACCAAAAAGCGGATGAACTTTTAATTATGATTTTTGAAAATAGTTTACCAAAGAGGTATTTTTGGTGAAATAAAATGAAATATGAAATTTCGCTTCTGTCGTGGGATTCTCGATATTTCTGGTCAGGCGCTCTTAAGAAATTAGCCCAGGCAGCGAAAGTTTCGGAAGATGTGGCTCAAAACTGGTTGATGAAGCAAGCTCTTTGGCAAGTTTATTTACCAGCCCCACGATACATTCCAAGACCAAAATTTGACGTTCCTGTTCCAAACAAAGTTCACCAAGCCGATCTTCTGTATCTCCCACACGATCGCCCACCACGCTCCCGTAAAACTTTTAAATATGCTCTCACAGTGGTAGATGTAGCCTCTCGATACAAAGAAGCCGAACCGTTGACCACAAAAGAGGCTAAAGAAGTTGCAGCTGCTCTGGAACGAATTTATAGTCGGGGTCCTTTGAAGTGGCCGAAACTGCTTCAAGTCGACCCTGGTCGTGAGTTCATGGGTGCTGTGAATCAACTGCTTTCAAAACATAATGTCGAGGTTAGACGTGGTCGTGTGGATATTCACCGTGATCAAGCAATTGTTGAAAGATTCAACCGCACCCTGGCTGAACGGCTGTTTGGACACCAGTATGGGGTTGAAATAAGCCTCCCTGAGGGTCAGCGGTTCACTGCGTGGGTGACCCGACTGCCAGCTGTTATTTCAGCTTTAAATAAAGAAGTCACTCGACTGACTGATCAAAAACCTGTTGATGCTATTAAAAAGAAAACTGTTCCATCCAAACCCTCAACACCTTATTTGAGACCTGTTGGTGTGAACGAAAAAAAGCTCCCCTCCGGTTTGAGTGTTCGCTATCTCTATCAACCAGGTGAACTTGAAGGTGGTCGACGAAGAGCTACCGACCCAATCTGGTCTTTGAATGTTTACGAGATTGAAAAAATTATGATAAAACCAGACGCTCCGGTTATCTATTATTTATTTGACGGACCAAAACGCTGGTTTGTTCGCGAAGAGCTTTTGGTTGTCCCTCCAGATACACAACTACCACCAGCAAGCTAACAATGAAACTCGATCGGTTCTGTGTGAATACCGTCTTCCAATACCCATCGTTTGTCGTAGTAAGCGCTCAACCCCAGCTTCTGCTGTTCGTAAGTGACTATTTGTCCATCCCGCATTCTAAAACCTCTATTAGTTGCTATGTCCTTGCTGCCTTCCAAAGCTTTCTTGAAACGCTGCGCCGTGATCTCGTTTTGTTTCTTTGACACCCCTTTAGTGCTGAACTTCTTTTCACCCTCAGAGTCTTCGATAAAATAACATTTTGAACAGAGGGCAATCATTTTGCTGCCTTTACACTCGAGTTTAAAGAGCCCAGGGGTTCGACTGCTCCACTTATCCCAAGCTAACCACTCTTTCTTGTTGTCCTCAAATTCTTTTTGCAGCTCTGGTTTGACGATGTCTTCCAACTTTTCTGCGCTTATTGCTATATAATTGCTGTCTGTGTCCATCTGAATCAATTCGAAATCTTTTCTGTCAAAATATCTATCAAGAAAGTCATAATAGAATTCAAGCATTCGAAGTTTAGCCAATTGATATACAGCAATTCCAACCTGAAATGGTCTTTTTATTGTAATATTTGTCTTTCTACTTTCCAACTCATACGCTTCCCCAATTTCGTCAAGATCGCTGAAATATGCACTTCGCAAGGTTTTGTCGACAAGTTTTTCATCTTTGGTGTAAATAGTGTTTTTTTGTCTCTCCAAGGCTTCGATGAGCTTTCCATACCCACTATTTCCTAACAGTTTGAATACCTCAGCCAGCAGCGCCTTGCTTTTTTCTTTATCTCCAGTTCTACGAGCTTCAGTCACTTGCTCCACAAACCAAGTGAATATTTTTGATGGTTGGTAATCAATAGTTCGATAAACATTTGTGATCACTGCTCCATGTTCAAGATACCATCTTAAAAGAGGTGCGTATAATAATATCTTCTTTGCAGACAATGCCCCCACTAACTTCTTTCCGTCTCCGCGGTTCCTTTTTGTGCGTTTAAGACATTCAAACATATGTTGCGGCACAGCTTCAACAGGAACCTTTTTGTTGTAGAAGAACGGACACATTTCCTCAAACTTTGGGTATATGTGCTTAGGGATCTCTATATCAACTTCTGCAAATCCAAACCATTTTTCTTCTTTGAGTCTTTGTGTTAGTATGGGAGAGGAGGCTTCGTTATTGTAATGCACGACCTTTTCTTTTCCACAAGGCATGTCTCTTAGCATAGTTGACAAATACAAAGCGTTGGCGTCGTAACCCACTATATTTTTACAAAAACGAGGTTCTGCTATTCGATGAGACCTTATTTTCGTAACTCCAACTTCATGATATCTTGCGAAAACAAGGCTCGGTCCTCCAACAACAGCTGCTTTCAACATCTTATACGCTTCTTTGCACGGGCTGTAAAGATCTGCGCCCCTCTCAACACATTTACGGAGCAAGTAATGTAAACTAACACCTGGAATACTTACAGCATCTTTCAAAATATCGATTCCTTTATCAGTGTAGAAAGCACGCATCTTTTCCAGTGCCTCGAGACCAGGAGCTACATCGAGATTATTGTAGTAACGCAGCCAGTCTGCGAAGGTACGCATACCCTTTTCTTTGAACAGACGCTGGCATCCTTCCCATTCATCCCGTGTTAGAACATAACCACCCTTCAGCTTCGAATACCAATCCTCATATTTCGGAAGTGCGCGAAAATCAAGTTTTTCAGGTGTGTCAAACCATTCATACGGAAACCACGATTTTACAGTTTCGCATTCATAAGCTTTTACCCATTTCTCATAACTTGTACCCGGACCTAAGTAGTTTATGATATCGAGAAAGCGAAAGTTTTTACTCAAAATGAACATAATTTTATTTCCATTTTTTGCAACTTTTACTTTTTTACCTGTATCAGCTAAAAGTTCCGCTAAATATTCTCTAATAAGATTCAAATCATATCTCCCCGAGTTAAACCCAAGAACTGGCACCTGATTACACCATTTTTCTATTTTGAGACGCTGTGTTTTTTTTATCATATTTATATCGTCAGGTATGAAGACTGCTCTTACTTGATCCCTTATATTTTTCACACGCCTCTCAAGTTCTTCCATAAACTTGCAAACAAGCACCGCAGGGTCTCTTTCACAGATATGAGTTGGTTCTCTGTCTAAAGTGTCACCAACACTAACAGACATTGGTACGTGTATGTTTTCGATTGTTAACATGCTTGTTGGTTCCTTCCTCTGATTTTTATCTCCGCGTGCTTCAAAGTCAAACAATATAAAGTGTGGATAACTTTGTGTTTGAGGCTTTGGTAACTTTATATTTATTTTTCCTACTTCACAAGACCATGCCTCGATTACACGGTAGCCAGCAGCTCGAAGCTTTTGTGTACGTTCAAAAGTTGCTTTAAATCTATCTTCTCGTGTTTGGCCATAACGAGTAATAATTCTATTTCGATCATAAGGAAAACATTTTCGGCATCCATGCCAATAACATCCATGATATTGAAAAACAGTTTTTGTTTCGTGGTTGTAGCCGTCTACAGGTGCACGCTCAACCCATCTTTCACCACCATGCCCGCAAGCAGCGTGATGAATGTGAATTTTACGAAGTGCTGCTTCTTGTTCAAGCCAACAAAGAGATTCTGGAGAAGATGAATGTTTTGGGTAAAAAACCTTCTCAAAATCTGTTTGTGGTAATTCAACTTTTTCGGCCGGACATTCAATCACCGTCTTCCCTTGGGAGCACCTTTCGGCATGCCGTTGTAAACTGCAAGCTTGAGTGAATCTTGCAAGACAATGAACACATAAATAAACTTTTACAAGCTTCGTTATATCTTTTATTACGAAACCATGCCCTTCATAAATTCCAATTGTTAAAATATTTGTTAATTCGGTTGGTGGTGTCCTTCTAAGATACCATACCACTTCACCATCCTCCAAACGTTCAGGCTCATATACACGAATACCCAACTCTTTGAAAATTTGTTTTTTATTAAGATTTTTTTCAACCTTATCAAGTTCATCTAAAGATGTTTTACGACAGTCTTTTGGAACAGCTTTGAGGTTGAAGAAAACCTTTGCAAGTTCCCTTGCTGCCGTTGTACTTCGATCTGGTCTTGAACCTCGATGTACCGCAATACAACGCCAAAGACATAAATTGTCTTGGTAAGTATCAAGAGCAATCATTGGTCCCGCACGCCCACGCGCACAATCACGCAGCCAATCTGGTAATGGTCCTGTACCTAAAAGTGGCTGACGGTCAATAACGACCTTTACATCAACATCAGAATAACCCCTAAACACCCATTTTGTGTTGGTCTTTCAATGTTATCAATGTTCAGGCGCGCATCCTCCTTTTCTCTCAACCAATTTTCTGCTTCAACATACCTGTTTATCCAAGGTGAACCTCCTGAGTTTTTATAATACAGGATAATAGTCCCGTCTTCGATGTTTTCCAACCAATAAGAATAGTTATGTCGCAAGTAGGCTGCTGTTCTGACCTTCTCCTTATCTTTCCTATAAAATGTTCTGTAAGGTTATTTTCAAGTCCTTGTCTTTTTCTCCAGAAGATATAACGACGGCCTTCCTTTTCTACACCTTCCTCTTCCTCACCTCTTTTAAACAAATTTGCAAGCATGCTCTAATAACTCTTTTCTCGATTCTTTATTGGTTGAATAGGATCAAACTCTTTCAGTATTGTCTGCCTTTTTATTCTTCTTCTTTGACGAGGGGGAGCTTTTGGGAGGTACTTTCGCGGAAGCAGAGGTTTGGGTAGGCGCTCTTCAAGGGGAATGCGCTCATCGAGTATGTTTTGTACAACCTCGCGGAGAGGACCCGCTGCAGGGGCGTCCTCTGCAAGTAATTGCTCTAAAGCTTGTAACGTTTCTGGACCAAGCTCTTTCAATAGCTCTTCAATGTTTATGTTTTGTGTAGTCATTTCAATTCGGGTATAACACTTATTTGGCAACCTTTAATTGAATATATTTTTTAATGGGGCGGTTTATTTTGGTTAAGTAGTATATCCGGTAGTTAATGAATACTACCTGATTGTCAGAGGTTTATTTTCGAATTTTAAACCCCCCACCATAATAAACAAGCGAGCAAAAGGAGCTTGTTATTATGGTGGGGGGTTTAAAATTCGAAAATAAACCTCTGACAATCAGGTGGTGGTATTCATTAACTTCCGGATATACTACTAATCTCGTTTTATTTCTTATTAATTATTAATTATTTCTTATTATTTTATTTCTTTTTAATCTCGTTTTATTTCTTATTATGCGATGAACCCATTCAGCAAGAAACGTACGTTGCATTGGATGTGCTGTCAGGTCAGATTACATCCTAGCCAGAAGAAGCATTCGCGACTGATGATGGATAATGAAGAGGCATGGTTTTGATCACTTTTATCATACCGTGTATAAATAAAGTTAATTATTATTATAAGAGAAACATTGATCTTGCTCACGTTGTGACGATTGCGAAAGAAGTTTGTAACGCTCTCGGATTTAAGCTGTATAACAACTGGAAAGTCTAGCTACCTCACCGAGTTAACTAAACTTCCCAGGACTACCATCGAATCTACTATCTTCCTTACATCCTTGGAGTTCAAGAATTCTGGTGACATCGTGAAGGCAAAGGAGCTCAAAGATTGCATCATCTGCGAAATTTATCAGTATGGCGCATTTAAAGGATGGAACGATTTAAGGGATGTACAAAGTACAGGATTACTCTAAACAATTAGAACTGTTTGAGGTTAAACCAATTAAATATTCTTGGGCTGGGACAACAGAAACAGGGAATGAACTTAGCGTGGATATTGATTTTGTCACAACTGAGATTTAACTGACAAACTTCGCTTGTGATCCGTACGCTAACTAGTTTGCAAATACATTCAATGCAACGACACGCTAATTTCATTCCTTTATTCAATAAATTGTGATTTGCTTGATTAACAAGAAACGTTATTGGCTATTTTAGGATTCAGTTCTGCGGATGTGATATGGCCCCTGACTAACAAATGTGTACAATAAGTAACTTTTGATTACTCCGAATAAACGAGCAAGTGTTTTTTGAGTATAACGAGTAATTGCTGAGTGCATTTTTTAACAATTTGTAATATTATTATTATTTAGTGTGTCCCCCAACTAGCACCCTGTCTTTACAGGGTGCTAGATCAATTTGACACATAAATAAAGTTATTATTATTATTATTATTATTGTTACTACTAAGGGCATTTACATGAGCTCTGTTGGAGCACAATGGTGAGTAACTGTTCTGCTTTTAGAGAATTGTAAAACAACAGTTGGAACTGTGCACTGTCTCTTAAGGGCCCACTGACCTATTTTTCGTGCGTTGCTAAGGAAGTGAAAAATCACTTCCGGTGGATGGCGTCAGCATTTCACTCAAGTTCAGGTGCAATCGGTACAATGCGTTCAAAACATTTTTACGGACAGGGTAGTTTATCGAGCTTCTCAGTTGGAAAACTAAATTAAAGCAGCCTTCTTTGGGGGGGGGGGGGATATTATTAGTTTGAGGATTTCCAGCTGAAGCAACACGGAAAGGATTGGAACTCCGTAAAAACTAAAATCTTAAATTAAGATGTTAAGCATCTTGCTTAAGATAGACAAGAACTCAAATTAAGAGCAAAATCATCTTATTTTAAGACGATATACCCTTAAGGTCTTAATTTAAGATGACCACACTCTTATTTCGTTGTAAGATTCTTATCATCTTAATTTAAGGTTTTGAATGTGTCTTAAACTAAGATTTATTGATTCTTAAATTAAGACGCGCTATTCTTAAATTAAGACGCGCTATTTTATATGATCTTAATTTAAGATTAACACTTCTTATTTTAAGTTATGTACTTTGAGATATCTTACCTTAAGACCGAGAGCATCTTAAAATAAGATTGCTGCTGATCTTAAATAAATTTTAAGATGATTTGAAAACGATTAAGAGCAATTCATCTTAGATAAGATGCAGTGCGTCTTATATTAAGAGGGGTCCATTATTGCTTGCGGTATATAGCTCAATTAAAATTTTTAAGAAGGTGCACATGTGTCTTAAGATTTTAATACGGTTAACGAAAAATAAGATGAATAAAGCGTGACGCTAATATCCTTTTTTTCTTCTTCTTTATTTTCAGGTTTTATTATTACAAGATAAAGTATGAAGTCTCCTGCCAAGTTGTAATGTTATTATAGTTATTTAGTTTGCTCAGTGGAAACTTGATAAAAAAGGACACTGAACGTGAGTCGTCGAGTTAACTGGTGGGAAAATGTGCAAGTCAAGTTTATTAAGGGGCGCCCACCGGTTTGGGTTCGCTGCTGCCGAATATTTCTTTCTTTCTGTTCGGCACACCTAAATGGCCTGAGATGTTCGGATTTAATCAGTCTAGAAATTTCATAAGCGGAACATCGCATCCTTCTTTCGTATCTGAGTAATTCCTAACAGTTATTTTCGGAGGGGCAAATATGTCGTTCGTGAAGTGTAAAATAAGGTCAGCTGGCAATCGCATTTTCCTAAAAACATTAGCAGCTCAGAAACTGGGCGGATAGGATTCCGTTTCCAAAAGGTTCTGCGCCTTAAATTTTCAGTTTTTTTTTTACAGATTTTTCCTCTGTAGTGTTCCCTTAAACAAGCGCAAGTTTTAATTCTTCACCTAGAAAGTGTTCCCGGCCGCTTACGGGAATGTTTACGGGAATGTAAAAATACGGCGTTTGCATGCGGTCAACCGGGTTTTGTCAAGGTAATCATTAAAAGAGCTGTCCGCTCATGGGACGCTGCGTTAAAAGAGCTTAGACTGTATTTTCTTGTTTTCAAGGATCATATATTCAGACAAATAAATTTTTATGGTTTTGTTAAATCTTGGGAGCGCGTATCACTTCTGCGCTAACTTTGTGACACTCTTAGATCATATAGCGGCTCTGCCCAGAGTTTGTAGATTTCTGCTGCAGTACGTTTTTCTCTTTATGGTCTGTTATCATCGTGAGGAAAATGTGTTTCTCTTATCACATCGTGCCAGATGCCCCATTCTAACGACCAAACCTCGGCTTTCCCTACAGGTAAAACGGGGAACTTGTGAAAATGTAGCCAACCCTTTCTTTAACATCGCATGACATCGGCAGGTTGCAGTGAGATTCTACTTCTTCTGAATGTGATTAAAAACTAAATATTGTATGTCTTTACAAAAGAGTAGTCTGTGCCTTTTTTATTACCTTTTATGCGACAATTGTACGAATGAGCCTATTTTATAAAAGAAAAAAACAGTCAAAACGGAAACGTGGGGCGAGCGCAGCAAGGCTGCCTCTTATCAATCTCACTGTCATTGTTCCCACTCTGGCCCCAAATATTTTGCCTTATAGCCACCTCTTTTGTAACATCAAAAACTCGCATACTTAGCTTGGGCGGCCTGTTTTGCAGTCAAGATCACTGCCAGCACAGGCAAAGATAAAAAAGGCGTTATTGCGTGGGACAAATTGGTCAAATACTTTATTAATCGATAGCTCCTTGTAGAGTCGTTGTTTTGTAATATAACAAATTTCAAAGACTGTAAATGGTTTGAACCCAGGAGTCACATCATAATTCGGTAAATTGTGATCGTCTGGGTAAGTGTAGTCCTGAGAAGGACTGTTTGAGGTGACATTGACTGACGTTTCGACAATCTGAGAGGAAGTCATCATCAGATTCAAGTGAACTGTGAATCGTCAGTAGATGTTTTAAGTCTCTGGTCGTTGTCCTGATTGGTCGACGATCTCGTGATGTTATTGGTCGTCTGTCAATTAAGCCGTGATGTTATTGGCTGTGAAGACTGTTTAACATGATTGGTGCGTTTCGATCCGTCTTTTGTTAGTGAAATGTCCGTTGGTCTATTCTTAGTCAAATAAGTCGGTTAGTCTGTTGTTTAAAATAAATAAACAAGTAAAGTGCATGTAAGAGTGCTAGAAGTGAGCAATACTGCCCTACATAATTTCCCCCGGCCGCAGGCCTGAAAGAAGAAATTAGAAATGAATACCAAAAGAAAAATCTTTGACCCCGGCGGAATTTGAACCCGCGACCTCCGGATTAGATCACCGTCGCTCTACCAACTGAGCTACGAGGCCAAGCTGGGAGCAGGTGGTCTGTTGTTTGTCTGTCTTGTTATTGTCGGCAATCAGTCGCTTGGAAGGTGCAGGTAGCTGTTGGCAACGGTTCAGTGGTGTTTGTTTTAAGTTAGTAACCAGCTTCCAGAGTGATTCGTTGATAGTAGTCCGTACTGTAGGTAATACATTCAGCAGAGTCCCAATGGTGCTCAGCAATGTGATTGTTGATATCACCATTTCTAGTCGCTCGTTTGTGTTCAGTCAGTCGGACGTTCAAATTCCCGGCTGCCGGTCTCACCGATATAAGTGGGCTGGCAGTCGCAGCATTTGATCTTATAAACTGCTCCCTGTCTGTCGCTCGGTTCGTATTTGTCTTTAATGTTCGTCAAAAGCTGTCGTATAGTAGTGATCGGTTTGTGAGCAACGCGGATGCTGTAGGGTTGTAGGATTCGTGCGATAGTTTCAGAAGTCCCTTTGATGTAAGGTATGGTTGCAGTAGTGTCAGGTGTCGCGTTATTGTTCGTAGCGTTCGGTTCTGAGTTTCTGTAAGTGTTGTGTCTAATAAAGTCCCGGTTGTAATTATTCTTCTTGAAAACGTTGTCTAAGTACTTGATTTCGTCCGTTAAGCTGTCGGGTGAGTCAAGAACTAGTTGCGCGCGTCTTGTCAGGGTCTGTATAGTCGTAGCTTTGTGAGACGTTGGGTTGTAAGATGATTGGTCGAGTATTATGTCGGTATGTGTCGGTTTTCTGTAAATTGTCGTCCGTAGTTCGTTATTGTCGCGGGTACCTAAGCAGTCTAAAAAAGGTATTTTAACATTTTTCTCGATCTCCTTAGTAAACCGTATGTCGGCGTTTTGGTCGTTGAGGCGTTCGTGAAAATCGTCGATTTCGTCTTTGTGTACGGCTGTAAATGTGTCGTCAACGTAACGTAGCCAGAGTGGTAGTGTTCGTTTGTAAGTTAGGAGGGCTCGTTCCTCGATGTTCTGCATAACGATTTCTGCAACAACAACGGAAACTGGTGAGCCCATAGCTGTTCCATGCAACTGTTTGTAGTGCTTGCCGTTGTACTGAAAATAAGTAGAAGTAGACAAAGGTTCAGTAGGTCCATTAAGTCGTCTGTAGGTAGCGGTAGTGCAATAGTAGAGTTGTTGATGGCGGTCTCAGTGCAGTCTAGAGCTAGTTGAAGTGCAATACTTGTGAACAGTGATTTCACATCAAAAGACACTAGTTTGTAGTCGTCAGGTATTTGTACTGTCTTGATTGCGTCCTTAAAGTCCTCAGTGGGCTGTAGTTTGTGTCGTGATTTGTCGGTCAAAGGTACGATAGTCAAGTATTTGGACAGTTGGTAAGTCGGGGACCCAAAGAATGAGACTATGGGTATGTTATGTTTGTGCAGTTTCGGTAGTCCGCAGTCCGTAGTTTCGGTGGTTGTGACACACGGCACCTCAGTCTCAGTGCTGTAGCGTTGAATGTCAATAGCGTCAGTTTTCTTGAGGTCAAGTAGCTTCCAATTTACCGTATTACAAAATTTCAAAGAAGCAAAATCTTTTTAGTCCATCCATGCCTAAACACTTCTCCTGAGAATCACATAAGGCTGTCCTTCAAACGGCAGTTGTTGGACAGGTTCGTGGGTTACTAAATGTTGCTGTTTCACCAAGACCTTGCCAGAAGCGAAGTCGGGTTCTACAGAGTACGCGTTTAGATGCTGGTCAAGGCCATCACTTCGAAGTGCTTCTAGATAGAAAAAAAATTCCTGGGTATCAACGCAAATGATTTTGTCAATCCGTCCAAATAAGGGCAAGTCTCCGCGTACGTCCCTGACGACCACAAAGCCTTCTTTGTACAGGGTTCCGTTTACTCTGACCCATGAACAGCTATAGAGAAAAACCAAAACATGATCGTCAACACCACGGCAGCAAAAACCAAACACAAATGGTGAGGCCACTTAGAGGGCACTTACCTAGAGGCCACTATTTTTTAACAGGGAGGGGTATTGTAATGGATAAAGTGTCATTACGCTCTAAAATGGCGAAAACTGTTGAAATTCTTCAGGCTATTTCTGTCAACCAGTTAAAACTTCAGTGATACTACTTACATTGCTACTTCAGTAGGTGGAGTCAGGCTTTCCTTTACTTGGAGTAGTTGTGGTGCGCACTGCAGCGCACTGCAGTTCAGCGAGATCCACAAGTTTTGCTGTTTAAAAACAGATAATGGGACAGGTTATACTGACAAAAGATAATATTAGAGGCGTCAGATAAGGTACCCCTTTTATAATCTGTACTTTTAATCGAAGTCTTACTTCGCATGGTTGAACAATCAGTATAAGCTGTAAGCTCTGTTAATTATTACTTCACAAGAAAGTAATATATAAAGTGTCCCCTGCTTCTTGAAGTATTCGGTTTTGAATACCAGGAAACACAGACATATATTCCCTTTGTCATTATCTTCGGTAAGTAAAACCTAGCAACACATTGAAATATTGAATTGGTATAAATAAAAATTACTTCCTTCAGTAGTGCTATAACGGACTTAAGGGAAAACAGCACCAAAAATGTCGAGTTTTCACGAGCTTTCAGAACTCAGTCAACAAAGATATAAGACAAACGGTGCAAAGGGATATTGGCACCTTTCTTGCTGCATTCAACGTCGGGCTTGAAGAAGCCGACATGATCAGCTGCTGCCACAACATTCGAGGCCATCCAGCGTTGATGGTGTCTGGCTAGAGAAAGGGCAGCATTCTTGTAACTGATTCTGGACGCAAACCCTTTAAAATAGCTGTGTTTGGCCTCGCACCTCATAGTCCACTGGTGTGCTAGGGGACCAAGACTGCAAAAGGCAAAAAAAAAAAAGCCTTGAAAATGCAGTTTCGTTTCATTGAAAGAAAGTCACAAAACAGCGTTCATTCAATTAACTTTCCGCGTCGGCTGTAATAAATACGGAAGCTAATTTTCAAAGTCCTCTTTCTTTTTCTGAGAACTTTCTGCAGCCTTGCAGTTGAAAATAATGCTTTGTTTTTTAGATTTTACGCCGAGTTACCCGTTTGAGACGGGAAGAACTGTTTCGAACCATTTATGATTTCTTAAAGCAGATGGAATACTTTGGTCCTTTTTGAGCTGAAAAAAATATATATTGCCTTGATGTGAGAGCTCGGTAAATGTCAGATCCTCTTACAAAACACTAATAGTGTTTTAAAACAATTCATTTGACGACTTACAGTGTTTTCAACTTTAACAGGATGAAACTGTACAATAACTGATCTCAATCACTTCTTATTAGTCACGGTCAAAAAGATATGAAATTACTTATAGCGTAAAAGTTCAACAATACAAACCTCAAGAGTCAACTGGTGAAATGTACGGCATAATGCTGCTTGGGTCGCTGGGCAACATCTGGGTATTGGGCATAAAATTCCTCAAGGTATTCGGCCATTACGAGGGCAAGATACTGTGCGGTTTCTTTGGTGTGCCTTTGAGCCATTGCCAATGCCATCATTTCCAGCAATTTCGTGTAATTCATCAAGTGTCTTTGCTCACGAGGGACAACATGTCCAACAAAAAACGGCAAGAAGGTGGCCAGTCCCCACATCTGCACAGTCTAAAGATCAAAATATTAATTTATTAGTGTAGAATGAGACAACGTTAAGATTAACTTTCGGCAACTTTTTGACATGATGACTAACAAAATTCTGATGGCTGCTATTTCAACTGCCCAGTTGATGTGCAAGGACAATCACAGGCGAAGCCTTTTAGTTGTACGTTCCCTCATTTGCAAACTTTGCCTCCGTACCCTTGCATTTGATCAGATGAAACAGAAGCCACAGGGCCGGCTGACAAGAAGTTGTCGAAATGTACACTACACTTGAGATCATGCTTGTTTTTTATTGAGACGCAGTCATAAGAATACAGCTGTAGGTCAGTTGGAATGATTGTACTCTCACAAACTAGCCATTAGAGGGAGGCGTTTGTTAGAGAGCGGGCGCTCATAAGGTCATTTGTGGTAAGGGACGGACCATTAGAAAAGTTAGGGGGGATTTTTCAGCTACACCAATTTTTTTGTTAACATTTCCCTTGCAGGAATATTTTTTTTCCGTACGCAAGAACCTTTTTTCTAGGCTACTCGTTGTGCATGATTTTTTCTTTCTCTCAATTATCCCTTGAATGACCTTTTCTGTACTTCGCCAGGAGCTCATCCCGCTACTGACTTCGCCCCTTGCCCGCCGCATAACTTTTCTAATGGTAAGCTAAATGAAATCAGAAAACTTGGCAATCTCATCACTTGTACCGCGGGAATCTGTTTGTGGTACAGTCATTAAAGATGCCGTTCAATGCCGTGTTGTTCAGTTAATGTGAGGTTGAATTTGTACTCTCCACAACGCCTTTCCATCGCAGCCATGGTTACTACAATGAATGTTTCTGTTACTCACCACTTTGACGGAAAGTACCATCGTCTGTATGTACTGCTTTGTCCTTGACCTCGTTGGGGCGCTCGCTACTGGGAACGTACTCAGGGTAATTGAATTGCCGTATGGAGCAATTAAGGAAATCTAAAGTGAAAAAACCTTCGGTGATAGGTTGGCGCAAAAGATGCTTGATAGTAAATGGCACCAGACCTTCCAGTAACACGTGCATGATGTCCTGTGGAAATTGTTCCGTTAGGTCCATGGTAGTGTCGGCAAATGTGCATCTCCTTGAAACCAAAAGGACAAAAGCTTCCTTAGGAGCTGTTAACATGGAGGGAGGAAGATCCCAGAGCTAGGAAGATCTCGCAACAGGCGGATTATCCTAGCGCCACTTGTTTTCTGTATTCACTTAACACGCAAAGGGTTACACTTGGCCCCAGCGCTAGGATCGTCCTAGCTGAGATATAGGAAGATCCTAGCGCCATGTAAACTACCTTCGCTTGGAAGATCCCAGGGACAGAAAAACAAACATGGCGGCGCTCGGGCGTTCAGCTGCTAAAGGCCGACAATTTCATTTGAATTCCAGCAACCACTCCTGGCCGAAAATCTGCATGTAAACCAAACGAAAAGTCGTTTCGCCTTCTGGGATCTTCCTAGATCGTCCTCCCTCTATGTAAACAGCCTCTTGCTGTAGCTTATTTATCTTACGTGATAGTCCCCTAGAAATGTTAATCTGGGATATGAGGGGGTGGATATTCATATTCTACTTTGCTGAGTTCCTTTCCGCTGAGTCATCCACAAATTACTTGCTGGATTGGAATGAATGGAGCTAAGTCACAATGTTTTAATGCATTCCACCTATTATCCGTTAAGGACGGTGCCCCTTTTGTTGCTGCGCATCTCGGGTCTGGTCGGAGATATTGAAATTTCTTTAGGAATTTGCCTATTCATACAAAGTATTTTTGCGCGGTCTACGGATATGTGGAAAAAGCAGATCTCAGCAAGGGCTTTCGGAATCTTAAAGAAAATTGAGGGTAATCACTCATTTTTCAGAGATACTTGGGCTTAAATTTGGAAAAGGAAATACCATACCTTCTTTGTATTTTAAAGCTTTTGAGAATTACGGTTGCTTATTTATCCCTAAAAAGTACGTGGTTACCCCATGTTTTTAGATCCCAATAACCCTTGCTAAGATCTGCCTTTTCTCCATACTCATAACGTTTGCAAAAACACCTCTGTATTAGGACGCCGTCCTTAACTAGTACGGGAAAGCCTAATAGCCAGGCCATTTCACGAAAATCAGAGCGAGCAATTAGAGATCATTAGTTGTTACCTGTGAATTCCGTAAATTTTCGAATAGTGCTCACGTAAATCCGGATCAATCAAGTCCCGACACTGTGCCTCGTATGTTGCCATTGTTCTTTTTTGGAATTCTTGCTCAAAAAACTAAAGAACAAGGAAAACAGACAAAAATGACAACAGGGACGCATCACAATTGTCTGCCTAAACTAAAAAACAACATATGCGTCTGCTTTCTGGTTCAGGCAGTCGCTTGGAGTGTTATTTAATTTACCTTATTGACCAACTCCTGCAATGTTGCCATGCAATGTCTACATATTCGTAAAGCGGCGGCAACCCCCTCTTTGAACCTCCAAACTTATTGAGCCCTGGTGTGTCTCCCAATCCAACCGCGACAGCTCCGTACATGAGATGATCCACTCCCTTGACCTTGAAATTGTAGCCAGTCTCCTGCAGGAACAGCAAGCACTGACAGCTCAATAAATAACTGTCTTTCACATTGACTGTTATCATTAACACTTCAAGATAAAACAAGAGAGATTGCCTTCTAGTCGAAACTTGTACACTGGAGGCAGAATCTTGGAGACAACTAAATGAAAAAATTCCTTGTCATTTGCGGAGGCACAATGAGTACTGAGGATTGAACGGTGAGAAATAGTGCCGAGATCATTTAACTTACAATACGAGCAAATAAATGCCCTTTATGTCTAATTGTCTTAAACGCAAAGTTAGAATTTTGAAGACCTTCTTACTTGACCGTTTGATCTTTACTCCTACGAGTTTCGTTTTGGAGTTTCTGTTATTCAAGAACCTTTATTGTTTGGTTACACTCTTCATAACATGCAAGTAACTGAAAGTCCGGAGAGGGATTGACGATTCATGTATCTTACGAATAGTACTATGAAACAATAACGTCATTCCAGGGAAGCCAGAGCTTGTTCGGTTATACGGTTCGTTATACGGTACTTCCTCTGCACCTGTAACATTTAATCGGTAATCCTAGGAATAAGTTTAAGTTTACGGTTAACTATTACTTACTAATTCCTGGACTCCCAACTTAAAATTCGTGAGAATTCGGTCCAAGGCATCGTCATGCCTCTTCATAGCTGCTTTTTCTACCAATGCATATAACTGGATAACTTTAAGGGTAGAACGGTACTTGGGACGGATGTTCCCCAGCGTCCAGTAGAATGCTCCTAAAATAGATTTCAATTGTTCAATTGTCAGGTCTCATTCCATTTAAAGACGTTCACGCCCAAAATTGTCCCAAGTTTAGACCTTGTTAAAAATTTCCTCCAATAAGCCGCTGCCGACCTCCTGCCATAGAGGCCAAAAATGGGTCACCATGTGCGTTTCGGTGATAAAGCGTAATTAAACACCTTCAGTCCCCGCAAACGAAGAAACAGTGTTAATGAAACGCCTTCCCTTAATGTTTTCTGATGTTTCCTTCCCATGCAAACCAAGAAACATTTCAGTGGAAACAAACACACTCAAGCTCGACAGCAGACACCAGACATTTACGCATGAACCCAAAAGAAAGTTTAAACCACGCAATCCTAAAGTCTACTTGACAAGGCTACTTGTGAGCTGACAAACCGGGAAACATTGTAATGTTGCAGACACAATTTTTTCCTAAAAAAAAAGTGAGAAAAATTTTTCTCTCTTGGAAACAAACATACTTTGGGGAATTAATGTTTGCGCAACCGTGTTTCCAGAAGTGGTTTTGGTTATGGGACATCAGTTGTGTGCGGCCTAGGGATGCGCATACACTATTTATACGAACGTCCGTAACTATTAAAAGTTTAACACGGATTAGACTGAGACAAAATAACAATAAATCGATCTCTTACCCATCACGATGGTCTTTGAGGTAAGTGGGTTTGTTACTTCGAAGTCATCGTGATAAAGAAACAGCTGTAACGCTGAGGGATGGACAGAAAAGATTGCATGTCCCTTGAATATCTCTCCGTCGCAAAAGTCGACTATCTTTCCATCTTTATCAAGATGTGGTGACGAAAGAACCTGGCAAAAGTCAAATAAAAAATTTGAACATACAGAATATAAGGATGTATCGCTAAACGCAGTGAGAAAGTGCTGCTTTGAAAAAAAAAACAGTTTAATATAATTGATCAGTGAAGTAACATCAATAGAGGGGGGGATAGAAGCAAAAAACGTCGTTGCACCCTGGATAAACGGAGACTCAAATAGACGCAAATTCGGAATGGACAACTTGCGTACACAGACAAGTTTCGATGAGTGGATTCGCAACAAATTGCAAGTTGAAGGCATGTTACAAAGAGCCATTTTGCTACATCCTTGCATACGCACCAATTATAGACAAAATCTAAACGCCAAACCTGGGTATTTACAGTAGCTGGGATAGTCTACTGTGTCAGTTTTCTGTATAGCTAGTAGATGCAAAGTAAGACAACACGTACCTCTCTCAAAATGTCATCAACTTGCAAGAAAGCCTCCAATGCGTCAAGAAGGGGAATTATGACCGCACAACCTTCGACGACACAATGACTTTTTTCGTCTATATGACGCCCTATGACACAAGGAACAGGCTCCTGTAAAGAGTGCAAAACACAATACATATGATATGAGTCTCTGTTTAACAACTCATACAGATTATAATTGTTAGCTATCGCACTATTAGATATCCAGATAGTAGTGCGATAGATACTTTGAAATAATAGTGCGATAGAACTTTGAAATAAAATTTACCACACAATTGAAAACTTCTCGAAAGTATGCTTCCTGTTGCCATGGCGTTTCAAGGCCAGCAAGTGGTGTTTCCAGCGCATTTAAATTGATATCAAGGTCCACCCCTTTTTCCTTGATCTTTTCAGAGAAAACCTTCTTGCACTCGGAGATAATATTACTGGCAAAGTAGTTGACGCATTGTACAAACTGCTGCGTTGTATTTTGTGTCAGGCGATTGTCTTCTTTAAACGATAGCAAGATTCTTGCGTGCCTTTTTTTGCGTTCTGCTTCCAAATTTTCGTGCGCATTTGCGTTTTCTTCGAAATTGTCAATTCCAATAACGGGCTGACAAATTTCGTCCATTTCTCCACTCTCCATCTCCTGCTCGATTTCAACCGTTTCATCGTCACTCTCCCCATCTCCTCCAGCTTGATATATCGCTTTGTTACGTTTCCTGACATGATTGTTCCAACTTTTGTAAGATTTAACACGAGAAACACAGCCCTGAATTCCACATAGAATATCCACATTTGGTTGTCCTGAATGTACCATATTCATATGTTTTACAAGTCCTTTCAGTTGCATGGCATGAAAAGTTCTACACAGGCAGCACGACCACATTTACACGGAAATTGCTCAAGAAAACGATCACACCACTGTCAAACGATCTTTGATTTTTGGACGAACTTTGAGAAAGAGTTGGAGATGGACCTGTGAGGAAACACCTTTTTTCTCCTAGAGCTATAGCTGGATTTAGGATTGAAAATTCACGGAATAAAAAAACTGGTCATTCATTGGCTGAGAAAAATGAGATGTTATTGGTTAAGAATGATTGAATGTGATTGGTGGACCAAGTTAGAAATAGGATCGAAAAATCTTAAGATCAGGAAAGCTAGTCAGTCATTGGCTAAAAATTGGGAGATGTGATTGGCTCTACTCCTGCGCCGAATTCTGATTGGCCCATTCTGGAAGGTGCAAAATTCGATTCATATTTCTGCTTACTCAGCTCTATCTTCAGTTCAACTCCGCAACCTGTTCATTGGTCTTTCTGTTAATTCCAACTTAAGCTTATATACAAAGTACACAAAAAGTTCTTTTAGGAACTTTTACAATTACAACAGTTCTCTTCAGAACTTTTCGTGTTTCCATTTACAATGGAAGTAGTTGAAATGGACAAGGTCCAGACCATGGACGCAAAGCAAATTGCAAGTTGGGTGGAAAGGAGAGTTCCAATTAAAAGCTTTAATTATGAAGCAGCTTTTCAAGGTAAGTTTTAACTATGTAGTTCGAGGAGAAATTCAATTCACTTTCAACGTTAATGTGGACTTTGTGGCTAACGGTATGCTATGTGTACACGTATCAGCTTAAATAGCACGTGGAGAAAGAGATTCGACTTTCACGTTATGAACACTTCTACAAAATGAAGACTTAAGCTTACCTTATATTAATTTGTAGCTCTGTTTTTCTTTTGTAGTGGAAAACATTGATGGAGAGGCGTTCTGCTGCCTGACAGCTGAGGAAACTCAGAGCCTCTTACCACTTGCTGGCCACAGGTTTAAATTTAAACAGTGGTATGGAAAGCTGAGATTACCGCCAGTAACCTTTTTTGCTGAGGTAGGAAAAACTTAAAAAGACGTAATAAATTGCAAAACAACAACATTTGTATTTTTATACAAACTCATCACTTTACCTGCCAGCTGGTGAAGATTATTCAATTTCTCTTTCTTTCCTTTCAGATGGACACAGGAAAAGAGGTCTGTCAGATGGATGTTAAAGAATTTGGGCAGTTAGTTGGCTTAGCTTGCCCATCGCTAAGCAAAACTTTAGCAGGTAATTCACTGACAATTTTGTTGTAACTGCTACGAAATTTAAGCAAGTGGTCTGTGATCATTTTTTGTCCAATTTATTTAATGCGTTTTGTCACTTTTCAATATGATGTTGCTATTTTCCGTAATAATTTTAAGTTGTACGTTGCTGGTGGTTTGCCTTTCCATTGCATGAACCCTACCAGTTTAATTGTAGACTGAAAGGCCTGAAACCAAGTTACATTGAACTGAACTTGCGCAGTTTGACTCGCTGGAGGCGGACGTGTTTTCTATAGCTCCGTCTCTTTGAGAGATGTTAATCTGAGTTACCAGTTGTTAGACCGCTCATGGATGGAAAAATATAATGGGGAATGAAAAGGAAGATAGGTCATCTGCTTTTGGCGGTCGCGAAAGATTGAGAGAAAATGGTTCGCAAACGGATGAAGATGAACACGTGGCAGCCATGACGCAGAGAAGCTCAACAGATGCTCGTTTTGACGACCTGAGCGATAAACTAGATAGAGTTCTATCAGCATGCAAACAAATCGAGTCCCTGAAAAGCAAAATTATTACTCTACGTGGTGAAGTTAAAGATTTGAAGGACTCGCTGAACTTCGCTCAAGAGAATATCACTCAACTTCAAACAGAGTTAGCGAAGACGACGGCAACCGTTGAAGAACACGGTGATGATTTAGATTCCATGGATGCTGATATTGAAGCACTGAAACGAAGAAACATAAAATTGGAAGCATATACCAGGCGCGAGAATATGCGAATTTACAATGTTAACGAAGAATCGGAAGAAGATATCGAAGATGTGGTAAGGAACCTTTTTGTAAGCAAGATGCAAATTCCACCCGAAGCTGTTAAAGCGATTAGATTTAAAAGGGTGCACAGAATTCCAACTAAAACATGAAGCCAGAGATCGCAAAGCCGACCTAGACCAGTGATTGCTAGATTCAGCCATTATCAGGACAAAGAATTTGTTCGTTCCTTTTACAAGAACTTAAAAGGAACTGATATTGGAATCTCGGATGACTTCCCGAAAGAAATTGAAGATATCCATAAAACGCTGTATCCAGTGTTAAAAAACGCCAAACGGGATCAGAAGAAAGCATTTTTTAATTTTGACAAACTTATTATTGATGGGCAACTCTACAGAGGAAAAGAAACCAAAAACCTTTCCTACTATGGAAATATCATGAAGAACTTTGTTTACATGTAATCCCATGAACGGTTTGAACTGAAGAAGAGAGGGAACACAAGGTTCGAATACAGGACTGGTAAATGATTGACTGTATGTTTACATGTGTGTGGCTTGTGTCTGTGCGTTTTGTTCTTTATATCTTGTTTTAAGGGGAAAATAATTCTTGTTCCGTACTTTAAAGAAACAATTACTACTCCGTATTTTAAAGAAATATGCGTACACTTCCAAATGAAATCTCAAAAAGGAATATTTTCTGTATACTACGAAAAGTCGTAGATGGCAAAATTATTTAAATTAGTCTCCCTCAATGTAAGGGGTATAAACAATTTTCATAAACGTAGAGCCATATTCACGTGGTGTCGAAAAAGAAAAGCTGACGTCATATTCCTTCAGGAGACACATTCAAAGGAGGAATCTGAGAAACAATGGTGAATGAATGGAGTGGGAAAATTGTTTATTCCCATGGAAGTCCAAATTCCTGCGGTGTAGCAGTGCTGATAAGAAACGGATTTAATTGCATAATTCATAACACTATTATTGATCCCTCTGGGCGTTATATCATATTAAAAGTAGATATAGAAGACAAGGTTTATGTCCTCATAAACATTTACGCGCCCAATAAAGATAAAATAACTTGCAAATTCTTCAAAAATTTACATGTAGAAAATATCATTTGTAGAGGCGATTTTAATTGCCCTCTAAATCCAAAGCTTGATAAAAAAAAGGTGGTGGAATGGTGCCAAGAAAAATGGTAATAGATAATATTGAATGTTTACAAAATGAACTAGATCTTGTTGACATTTGGAGAATCAAAAACCCTCAAACTAAAAGTTACACCTAGAGCCAAAAATCGCCACAAATTTTTTTGTCGATTAGATTATTGGTTAGTATCTAACAACTTGCAAGACTTTGTTAACTCAACGGATATTACTCCAGCGATAAAAACTGATCATGCAGCGATTGAAATTACCCTGACCGATTCATATCAAAATGCTAAAGGTCCTGGTTTTTGGAAAATGAATGTCTCTCTGCTTGATGATGAAAACTATCTTAAGGATTTGGAAAACAAACTTCCACAATGGAAGATAACAGGTATGAATGACTTATCCGATAAATGCTCTGTCTGGGATTGGCTGAAATTTAACATTCGAAATCATGCCATTTCTTACTCTAAACAAAAGGCCAAAGAACGAAGCAAAGAGCAAAAATCTCTGCAAAATGATTATCAAATAGCAACAAAGAATTTCGAAGAAGACCCGACTGTTTCGAATCAAAATCGTTTGAATGAAGCGAAAGACGCTCTTGAACTTTTTTATGAGGAAAAAACAAAAGGCATTATCATTCGCGCAAGGGCTCGGTGGCACGAACATGGAGAAAGAAACACAGAGTATTTTTTAAATTTAGAAAAACGAAATAATGTTAAAAAGCATATTAGAAAATTACTAGTTAGTGGTGCTATCACAACCGATCCCTTCAAAATACTTGATGAACAGAAGCGCTTTTATCACAACCTTTATAAATCTCAATTTCCCGGCATAGATAACAACGATGGCGAAATCTTCTTAAACAACTTGAACATACCGAAATTATCTGAAGAACAGAAACAATCTTGTGAAGGTGAAATATCCCTTGAGGAATTAAAGTCCATCTTAGAAAGCTTTCAAAAGAACAAATCACCTGGTAATGACGGAATACCAATTGCATTTTATAAAACATGCTGGAACCTAATGAGTGATTCTTTTATCGAATGTGTTAATGAATCCTTCAAATTTGGTGAAATGTCCTGCACGCAAAGAAAAGCAGTCATCACTTTAATTGAGAAACAAGGTAAAGATCGAACTCTTATGGAAAATTGGCGGCCAATATCCCTCATTAATGTTGACGCGAAAATAATCTCGAAAGTTATCGCAGCTAGAGTAAAAGATGTCTTGCCAAACATTATTCATCACAATCAAACCGGCTATGTCAAAGACCGTTACATTGGAGAGACAGTGAGATCGATTTTTGACATAATGGAATTTACGGATAACGAGAACATTCCTGGCATTTTGATCTTTATTGATTTTAGAAAAGCCTTTGACACCTTAGAATGGCATTATCTTTTTAGCTGTTTGAAAGCGTTTAATTTCGGCCCTGACTTAACAAATTGGGTTAGAACTTTTTATCAAAATATTCAGAGCTGTGTAATAAACAATGGTTTAGTATGGTGGCCTAGGACTGCCATAGCAAGAAACCCATTGTCTTAACATTTCTCTTTTAAATATATGTTTTATTTTCTTTTTTTGTTGTTTTTTTTTAATGTCTTTATTGTTTTTTCATCAAAGTAATATTTTATCGAAGTTATTTTCGATGAAAAGTAAATTATTTGAAGAACTAGATGAAAACAAAATGATTTCAAAAATGAAAATAATCTTGAGCGGAACCAAAAGTAAATTCCTTTAAAATCGTTGTAAAAACAATTAAAAACAGAATTTAAAAAAAAATCAAAATAAAATTAAATCAAAATTGTCCATGGCCTATCACTGCCATAACAAAAAAAAAATTATTGTCATGGTCTATCGTTGCCATAGACCAGAATGCCATTCGGGTAAAATCTTGCTCTTATTCAAGATGGCGACTGCTCGCATCCGAAACGCCGATTGGCAAGAAGACGCAGAGTTAAAAGACGCTTTAGGTTGTTATGTCAAGGAAAACCTTCGTCGAATCGAAGTCTTAGACTTTGTTACACGGGATTTTAGTCAATATGCATGGAGCTTAAGGACGCTAGACAGACGGCTAGAGTACTTTGGGATCAAATATACCAGGGCCTGAACAATCGATGAAACCGATGATCGGAAAATCAATCGATCAATCGATAACAATCGATGCCAATTAATCGATTAATATCGATAATCGATGAACAATCGATGCTCAGGTTTTTTGTGATTATCGATTTCATCGATTATCAATTTTTATTGATTATCAATGCCAATCGATCAGTTAATTGACATCGATTGTCATCGATTGGTTATCATTTTTGATGCGTTATATTTTCAGTCAATATTTTCAAAACACGGCCTCGTTACGCATTTTAATGAGGAAAACTGCGATAAAACTTTATTTTTTTCACAATGGTGATTGATACATCGTGGAGAACATGGGCATACGATTTTATAACAATATCAATTCTCAATTGGCCATCAAATTGATGAATTGTGATGAAACTGAGATCAAAGAAGATTAAAGGTCACTCAGTGCTTTAAAATTGAATACCGTCCAATGCAATGCTGGCGTCATATTTTAAAAAAGTAAAAATTATCTTAAAACACTAACATAAGTTATGATTTGCCTTTCAAACTGTATACTTAAACTGTAACATAAAAATGGCAGTTTAAACGCCTTGAGAAAGAAGCTCCCCAAAAGAGTCTGGCGGCTAGAAGGCTCACTCATTAGTTAAACTAGCCATAGGCAGCACTAAACATGTCTATTGGATACTGGTCACAGTGGTCACCACAGAAGGAACGTACATTTACTTGCGCAAGCATTGAACAAGTCAACAGCATCATCAATAACGCAAGAAACGAGGAACCTAAAGCGTTAAGTTGTTCTTGAATAGCATTGATGGTCTGATGAGGTGCACTATATGTTGTTATAATCCTCAAAAGAAAAGTGACCAGAACGGGGAGTAATATCATGGTTGAAAATCGCTGAAAACTCTGAAAATCGAAACAATCAGCTCAAACTGCACGCCATTGTGACCAAAGCTCGCGTCACCCGATGATTCAAATCACAGAAATCAGCTGTTCAGATTCGCACCTTAACCGAGCTGTCAAATTACCCGAGTAACCGTGGGAAAAATTCCTGCGTCTCGTCTTTTGTTTTCATATTGTCAGTATTGTATACACCAGTATACACGCGTAACGCATTGAGTAATGAAGTGTGAAAATGTAGACTGAAAAAAAAACGTAAATTAACCCATGAATGATCAGAATAATATACTAAAACATTTAAATTTATTCTATAGGTAGAAAATTGGTTTCAAAACCATCGCCGAATGGCGAAGAATGACGCATACAAACCAGGAGAATTAAGCCTGAAGAAATAGAGTTAATCTGACTTTATTCATTGTTTACTTTATGTACCTTTGCAGATCTTTGTTAATAAATGATTTCCGAAGCGTGTTCACGTTTATTCTGCTTTATTTAATTACAATTCAGTATAATTACATCACCCACCATTCAGAGCTGACGAGCTGAGCAGACTCGTCCCTAGTCATCTCTCCATCGCCAGACTAAGAGACGGCTGGGGAAGAGTCAACATTCTCGCAGTCTCGAGAGTTATTTTGCAGTTCTTTCCTCCGTCTGGATATCTTTAACACTTAACACTACACTTAATTATTTTCAGAAATTTACACGGATAAATCAGATAATAATAATTTCATCTTGCACGGCGTGTGGACACAACTGGTGGACAGGACCTGTGGGAAAAATAGAAAATAGTGAAAATATAAAATTCCTGAAAATTCCTATCAACCAGATATCAAAAGGACAGCGAAAGGAACAGCTAAGCGAAAAGGTGTGTTGTTGACGTGTGGTTTTTCAAAACACTGTTTCAAACTGTTCGAAGTCTGTCAAAGTGTGTTTCTGTTCTTGATTTTTGAAACCATTCAACTGCATACAAACAATCCTGTGAACAAATTCGAATCGTCTCAAACATTCGTGCGTACTGCGAGTGCGTATACGTACATGCTGGAACGTGGCATACCGAGAATTTTTTAACGCCAATCGATGACAATCGATGAGTTGCGACCACTTTTGTGTGATTATCGATTGGTCATCGATTGGCCGATGCCAATCGATGCCAATTAACTAACAGGTAATCGATTGTTATCGATTGATCGATTGATTTTCCGATCATCGGTTTCATCGATTGTTCAGGCCCTGAATATACGGATCGAACCGTTCAGGTAGACGAGGTCGAAGAGGCAGTCAAGAAAGAATTGGAAGGACCGGGACAGCTTCTTGGCTACCGAGCTTTACACAAAAGGCTTAGACAGGTCCATGATCTAAACGTTCCGCGGGATCTTGTTTATGCAGTAATGTACAATGTCGATCCTGATGCTCTCGCTGAAAGGGCGCCACAATTCACGAAGAAGAAGGCGAAAGGCAACTTTACTTCACGCGGCCCAAACTGGGTTCATTCTCTTGATGGCCACGACAAATTAATGGGCTATCAAAACAGCACTTTTCCTGTTGCAGTTTACGGGTGCATGGACACCTGCAGCCGTAAAATGCTTTGGGCAAAGGTTTGGGTTAGCAACAGTAATCCAGAAGTAATTGGGCGATTTTACCTTGAGTACCTGTACAAGACAAGGACAATTGCAAGCAAGCTCAGGCTAGATAAAGGAACGGAAACCGGAGTAATGGCCACTATGCACGCCTTTCTCCGACAGCACCACGGGGACATGGATCCAGTTGAAACAGTAATATATGGGCCATCAACCTCCAATCAGGTAAGTGGTATTTTGCTATGTTATAGACCCAATGCAAATATGGCCGCCATTAATTCCCCAGAAGAAACATTTGTGAACAGAATTAAATTAATTTGTCTTAAAATCAAGTCAAAGGAAATTAGTGTATGATATTTAAGGGCTTTATTCCTATCTTACGGAAAGTTACTGGGCCATTTGTTTCATCAAAAACATGGAAACGAGGCTAGGCTTTTCCCATAAATTTCTCAGGGTAGCATGATATTCCATTAATCGAAACTTTAACCAAATTCTTGAACATGATTGGTATTTAGCAGCCCGATTTGGTTGTAATTGGACAGTGTGATCGGCCAGTTTAGGTGTCGTGCCTGTCAGTAATTGGACAGTAGGCGTCATTTTGCTTGTGCTGTTCAGTGTGCACTTTCTTGAGTGAAATGTTATGTTTTTTTATTATTACAAAGACTTTTAATAATGTTGCCGGTAAAGTTTGTTTGTTTCTCGAATTTTGTCATAGTTTTGATTAATTGGTAACAGGACTTCGTGTCGTCCAATAATGCTCGTGATAAAACAAATCGGACACCCGCTTTGCAGTGGCCTAATGGTTAGCGTCCTCGATTTCAAGTCGAACAGCCTGGGTTCGAGCCCTGGCTGGGGCCACTGTGTTGTATTTTTGGGCAAGACACTTTACTCTCATTGTGCCTCTCTCTACCCAGGTGTATAAATGGGTACTGGCAAATTTACTGCTGGGGGGTAACCCTGCGATGGACTAGCATTCCATCCAGGGGGAGTAGCAATACTCCTATAGGCTTAATGCTATGGAAACCGGGATAAGCTCCGGCTGCTTAGGCCACTTGGCTGGGACATAGACTTTACCTTTACTCCCACTTCGCGGTCGTCCCATTTTTTTAATGAGTGGTATGATTAAAGGTGTGTCCACAGTTCAAAGAAACATACAGAATTCATTCAAAAATGAATTTTGCAATGGTGTGTCATTAGCATTAAAGTTTTTTAGTGACTCTTTTGAACCTCCACAAATGCACTGGAGTTGGGCATTTGAACAGCAAGTCTCTATGAAGTTCAAATGCCCTGCCTATGCCTGCCCCCCCCCCACCCCCTCCCCCCGCAGCTTAACAGTGAAACTCGCATGTAAATTACCTTGACTTGACTATGGCAGATTGAAAGGTGGTGGAGAGAACTCCATGAAAGGCTGGAGAAATTTTTCAAGTTTCCATTTAATCAACTGAAAGACCAAGGTCATTATGATCCACAAAATGAGACCCACAGGTAATAGGCTAGATATATATAGACATTACTTTTTTGAGTAAAATGAGCACTTATGTAAAAGAGAAAATTTAATATGGGCCATCTAGGGTGTGTGCATGCGTACAGGTCTGGCCAGACCATAGAAATGTGTTGTGTGACCTTTGCATTCAGTGGTTTAATTGCAGGAGCTAATACAAGAACCCAAAAATTGTCTGTTCACAATGAGGTGGAAACCCAGAGTTTCAACAGTAGTAAAACATTGTATTAGATGCACATACATGTACAGTATGGAATTTAGTAAAGCTGTCCATTTACAACTTTCTCAAGCAAAGCTCAGACTGTATGCATTACTATTTGACAGGCTTCTCTTAGCATACCTGATGATACCAATAGTTCAAAGAGAAGTCAACACCTTTATAGATGTGGTATGGAACAGTCACAGGATCCGTGAGCAAAAAAACACTTTCCTACCTGATGGGGTTCCAAACCACATTTACAGTTTTCCTGATAAATATGGATTGGAGGAATGTGGTAGGTATCTATACTGTGTAATTTTTCAAACACAACTTGCAAGATTAAAAAGACTGATTAAATTATGGAGTCAGTCCCTAAAATCAAAACCCTGTAAAAGTGAGCGAAAACTTAGTGAGGCTCAAAATAGTACTTTCCAGCTATTAATAGGTTTTGATTTCAGAGTTTTGGACTTCATCAGTACAAAAAAGCTTCTAGAAAGTATTCAATATCCTGCTATAACAACCAATAAGAAAAATGAGGAAAGTTTCATCTTTAATGACCTTATCTATTATGTTCATAAAAATTTAAGAATAAATTACATTCAAATGTTTCTTTTCCCCCTCTTTGACACATTCATTAATTTTTATTGCCTTATTTGAAAGTCACTTTCATTAAAAATAAGTACCTATTTTGAAGGGTGGGAAGTCACAGAGGAACAGCTAGAAGAAGTTGCAGAGCTTTCAGATGTGCTAGCTGACAACGATGACTATTTGAGTGCTGAGTTGAGGAATAAATGTGAGCAAGTAATCGCTGATCCATTGCAGATTGATGTCAGTGATTTTCCTAATGCTTTTCGGTACCTCAAGGAGAATGTAGATGTACATGCATAGCAATAATAACTGTAAGGAGAGTGCAGATACACCTAAACACTTGTGTACTTTTATATGGCATGGCTTTTCCATGTAGAGTAACAGAGAAATATCATTTTGTGCAACATTGTGAGCCAGTTAAAAAGGACTGTGATTTGTACCCAGCGGTTAAACTACAAAATACAGGGCCACGTTTGAAGACTGACGGGTATATATTTGGTGGCTTGTTTGGCTCAGTAGTTAATGCCGAGCCAAACAAGCTACTACTGCACATAAAAGATGTAGCATAACACATGTACAATAACTTCTCATTCTTTACATCCACTTTTGAAACAAACAAAAACCAAACAAGCCAGCAGATACACTGCCTTCAAAAATGGTCCTTCATTTAAAAAATTTAAAAGCAGTGAGGTTTGTATCAAAACAAAGTCAGCTCCAACCTCATGTTCATTTAAAGACCTCATTACTTTGAACTCAACAATAAAATTGACTTTTTCAAAGCCGTAGGAGGTACATCAACTTCATACAGGGAGGAATAATAAAAATAATTTTAATGTTGTGTTCTTCTAATAAAAATATCCATGTTCCTGTGTGGGATTAGAAATTCTACAGGGTGGGTTGGGGTCTTGTAGAGCATATTAAACTAATAATTCGAAGAAGTGGGGTAATAGGGGCATAATACTGTTTGTAATTTTTCTGAAATTAAGGAGAATAAATGAGTTCTTTGCTTGGTAACTGGATATGTATTTTATGTCAAAGCTTTGGGTAAAAGGCTGTCAAATTTAATGAATTAACAATTTCAACTCGGGCATAAAACAGAAAGCTATAGCCCTACAAAAAATATATGATATGGGTAATTTGTATGGTCTTTATCTCGCTTTAACAATGATAAATGGTAACCAGGCTCCTTGGGGGAGTGGACACAGACTGATTTGTAAGCTGGACACTCAAAATTGGAAGTATGGTATAGATGTAGATACCTTTTGGAATCACCAAAAAATTAAGCCGAAGCAGCATTGACCTATTGAATTACACAGTTAACAGCACTACACCAAAATCTATTCTGAATGTTTTAAAATACTAAATGTATTCATGGAAATTTTATTACAAATCATCAAAAACTTAACTATAATATTTTATCAAACAGTCCTTTTTGTACATGTACAATACAATGTCAATATATTAATAATTATTGCAAACAATCTGTTCAATAAACTATAACCTCTAACATAACTGTAACTTCTCCACTATATATCAAGGTCTTGCCTCTTTCAAATTGGCAGTTGATTGTAAATACTTCTTTTGCACAAAAATTTATCTATCATTTTAAAGAAACCTTGCTATCAATATTGAAGTTGATTCATGAAAAAACTATGTATGGCCTATGCATAGTTTTCTCTGACTTTCAATAAATTTTACATAGCACCTCTATAATAACCAAAACACTAGAAACCTCTAAAAAATGAGGTTGGAATTAAAATATCTAATAAACAATTTAAAATGATGTAGTGAAAATGTAGTAAAAAATGCTATGAAAAATATGCAAAATTGACAGTCTACTTAAATCTAAACAGTACTTATCACTGGTACATGCATTTGTAATGTTTCTTTTGGTTAAATATAATCACATCTGGTCATACAATTAAGGGTAATTTTTGTGAAATTGTGTCTCCATTTGCTTGCTACATGAAGTAAAAAAAGCCTAAGGAATATTTATTTTTCTGAAGAAAAATCAATAAATTAATTTCTGGTATCTTACATGTACTGTCTCTTTTATGGAAACCTGTCCTGTTGCCATTGTTAACTCAAATGACCAGATAAAGGGGCCAACCATTTTTAATCAATTGGGGGTGGCTGATTGTAAAAAATTAAATCTACAAACTGTTTTGGTTCCAAAAAACAGCAACATAACAACAACAAAAAATTCCTTCCCCCTGCAAAAAAATGTATATTTAGTATATACCACACAAGTGAAAAGTCCTTTTCGTGCATGCTGATTGGTTAACTCTGAGGTGATTAGCAAAGTACTATTCACCTCCAAGCAATTAAAGAGAAACAAACTGCCTTCGCACTTCGCTTTGTTTACAGAAAGTGACGTTTTAGTCCGTTAGTTATTCAACTTGTGTGGTATATACTGAAACATTATTATTCACCTCAGTGTCGGTGAACGTGGTGAATAATTACTTTGTGGCTCGGTAAATATCCACCACTATTCACCTCCCTCGAAAGTGGAATGGTTGGCCCTTTAAGCCCACTTGACTACTAATTACCATATGGGCCTACAGAAACATTCACATACTTGGTTTGGTCACTCAAATTCAGTTAATTGCAATAGATGGCAGTAATCATTGCACTTGTGGTTGGCAGTAAAGTTCTCTATGGCATTCTTGGACAGATTTCCTGTACAAAACAGCATGTTGCTGGGCTCTAGCACCTTGCTGGCAATTTCTGGGTCAAAAAGGCAACTTCCACAGCCTTGAATATCCAGCAACATCACCTCTCTCTCTGACCGTTCATATGAGAAGTGTGCTAGGCACTCTGCCTTCTTGGTCAAGGGATCAGCATTTTCGCTCTCACATATGTTTCCATTGTTGTTGATATATTTGCGGAATGTCCCCTCTACAAACTCTTCCACTGTTACATATTCTTCGCCAATCTTTCCCATGAAAATCTTCTTGTAGCTCATGGTCTCCCCAAAAAGGATTTCATTATCGCTTGCAAGAAGCTCCTCTTTGAGCTTAGCTGCAAAATTTCGTGCAAGGTAGTGCATTTGCACTACCTTCTTTGTTTGTTCCTCTATTGTCTGTCCAATGGTAATGATGTCATCCGCAGCCTTTTTCAGGTACTTTTTCACCACCCACGTTGAACCATTGAAGCCCGTCATTGGAAGTTGCTTTGAAGGCCTTCCGAAAACCTCCGGTTCCAAATGGCTCGGGTTCAATGGAAAACTCCACGGTTGATGGTCTTCCGGTCCACGCCATTCCCGACATGTCAAAATTAAAGATCTCAACAGAGGTTGTGGTGTTGGTAATAAGCTTTCCCAATTTAAGCATGTCAACACCTGACAGGCTTCGCGGGACAAATTTGCTTGGACTTTGGGAAGCTCTTTGTGGTACTGATGTGACAGCAGCCGCTTTTTGACCTTGGGAAATTTCGCTGATCTTTCTCTTCCGCCGCTCACTGACCCCCGCCGAAACTTCAATCGGAGCGTCCTCGACTTTGCCCTCAATGAAGCGAACGTGAATTACCTTCAAGGTGGGCAACTGTTTTACAGAGGAACAGGAAGGTCCCTGTTCCCCTGCAAGAACATCACAGGACATCGTTTCAGGCATACCGTAATGCTTCATGCACACCTTCTTGATATTGCAAACAGAAATTTCGTCGAACTGTTCGAAAGGGACGAACTCACGTGCTCCAATTCGAGAGTATTTCTGAGCTTTGCCGGAGACTTCTGCGCTCAGTCGCTGCACAACTATGGTTTCAAGGTCTTTGGCTGACTTTCCAGAGTCCTTTTTTCCCTTTTTCCCTTGGCATAGCTCTTTCATTTTCTCTTTAAATTTACCCCAGTTTTGACCACCGGCTGCCATGTTGACTTTGTCACCTTGCACAGTGCGCAAAGCATTATAGGTAAATGCACCTAAATGCATTCTGGTCTATGGCAACGATAGGCCATGACAATAATTTTTTTTTTTGTTATGGCCATGGCCAATGTTGTTTTCATTTTACCTTTTTTTTTTCTTATGGCAGTGATAGGCCATGGACAATTTTGATTTTATTTTATTTTGATTTTTTTTTAAATTCTGTTTTTAATTGTTTTTACAACGATTTTAAAGGAATTTACTTTTGGTTCCGCTCAAGATTATTTTCATTTTTGAAATCATTTTGTTTTCATCTAGTTCTTAAATAATTTACTTTTCATCGAAAATAACTTCGATAAAATATTACTTTGATGAAAAAACAATAAAGACATTAAAAAAAACAACAAAAAAAAGAAAATAAAACATATATTTAAAAGAGAAATGTTAAGACAATGGGTTTTTTGCTATGGCAATCCTAGGCCACCATAGTTTAGCATCGGATTATTTTACCTTAGAACGAGGAGTGAGACAGGGCGACCCCCTTTCCCCCTACCTCTTCCTCTTAGCCATCGAGACCTTGGCAATTTCTATTCGACAAAATCCTGAAATTGAGGGAATTAAAATAGGAAAAAATGAAACTAAGCTTCTTCAATATGCAGACGATACTACTGCTGTGTTATCAAATTTAAACTCGGCAAATGCTTTATTTCAACAAATGAATTTACTGAAAAATTTATGCGGAATTGAAGTCAACAGTTCAAAAACAGAAGGTATGTGGATTGGGTCTCTCAAAAAAAACGAAGAAAAGCCACTTGGAATAAATTGGCCAAATAAACCCTTTAAGAGTATCTTTCACGTACGATCAAACATTACTTTACGAAAAAACGTCCGGGAGAAACTCGATAATATGAAAAACTTACAAATATTTGGTCTTCAAGAGGACTTTCCATTTATGGAAAGGTCACTATTATTAAATCTTTACTCATCCCTAAATTAGTCTATGCGTCCTCCTTGCTTCCAACCCCAGCAAGTATTATCAAACAAGTAAATCATATAATCTACACATTTTTGTGGAAAGGTAAAGACAAGGCGACAAGGCTCTCAGCAATTAACGACTTTGAAGGTGAAGGTGTAAAAATGATAGACATAGACAGCATGATCAAAGCTCTTAGGCTAGCCTGGTTGAACCGAATATTCAATAATAAGGAAAGTACGTGGAAAATCTATTTGATGCATCTCTTAAAAGATGTTGGGGGCTCATTCACTTTTGAATGCAACTACGAAATAAAAGATCATTCGATAACCTCAATTTTCTATAGGGAACTGCTGCAATGGTGGTCAGAATTCCGAGATCTCTTTTCTGATGAGAAAAATTGGATATCTGTAGTTTGGAATCACAAAGATATAAGAATAAATGGAAAACCTGTTTTTCATAGGACATACTATGATTCCGGAATTTGCACTGTTGATGATCTCCTATTAAATCTAAACAACATCGAATCATTCGACATAATAAGGAACAAAATAAAAAAGGTCAATTTTCTTACATGGACAGGTCTTAGACATTCAATACCTTCCGAATTAAAAACAGTTCAATACAGGTTCACAAGAGGGAATCCCTCTTAAGTACAACAACGTTATTTTTGACATTACAAAAAAGAGATCAAAAGACTACTATTCCCTGATAATTAGTAAAAAAGCTCAGCTACCTAATAACGTTCAGAAACTAAGACAACAATTCAACTTAACTGATGAAGAACTGAAAGTTGCCTTCACCCTACCGCATAAAATAGCGAATGAACCCTATGTCAAAGCTTTTCAATACAAAATTTTAAACTCAATTCTTTATGCTAACACGAAATTATTTAAAATTGGATACAGCGAGCATGATAAATGTACTTTCTGCAACAATGAATCAGAAACATTACACCACCTATTTTTCAACTGCCCTCACTCAAATCTATTTTGGAAACATCTGGAAAAATATTACTTTAACCTAACAAAACAACTTAAAGTTCTCAGCCTTCAAGAAATCATTATAGGTATTACAGCATCATCATGCCCCTTACTAAACTATCTAATTTCAATCGGTAAAGTTTATATTTGGGATTGCAGGAAGAAGTGTGTACGGCCGTAGATAGAAGGTTTTATACTGAAAATAAAAACAAAATATCAGATAGAAAAATACATCGCCACCAAAAACAACGATCTACAAGCATTTTATAAGAAATGGACGGGAAATTTTCCACTCTTAGTTTAATCTTTTTTTTCTTTTCTTTCTAGTGGAACCCCGATATAACGATCCTCGATATAACGATATCCCCGGTATAACGATGAATTTGCTATGTCCCGGCAAAAGTTACAGTAAAATGAATGGGACAGAACCCCGATATAACGATATTCCCGATATAACGATGAGAATTTAGCATACCGAGCGTAAAATCTTCCCCGATATAACGATGGGCGCTTTCCATTCGACCAAAAATTCCGGTTTGTCATTCTGGGTATTCTGTGTGGCGAATGGAACAGTATTTTCCAGTTGCACACACCGGTCGGTTCCAGGCCATCGTGTTCCAAGTCGCGCGCCAAAATACAAAATAAACTGAAACAAAACAAATGGCGGACCCGCTGCATCTGTTGCTCGCTTTGGAGTCGTTCGACGACTCCGAAGTCAACACAAACGACGTTTTAAGCGAAGATGACGATATTATTTTTTTCTCTGTAGCTAGCTGCTACATGCGAAGAAATTTAAACAGAGTGTTCGAATATTTTGAGAATACAATTCCAGCGTATTTTCCAGACGAATTCAAAGGCCACTTCCGCATGACAAGAGAAACTTGCGAACTATTTCTTCGCGAGGTCATGCCGACAGGACGAATACCCGTTGGTAACGGGTCT
The DNA here is from genome assembly GCA_964030785.1 of Siderastrea siderea. Taxonomy (NCBI): domain Eukaryota; kingdom Metazoa; phylum Cnidaria; class Anthozoa; order Scleractinia; family Rhizangiidae; genus Siderastrea; species Siderastrea siderea. Next base: position 45,398,456 of record OZ034971.1, on the reverse strand, counting down.
GGTCGAGCTGCAATTCCACCTGCAAAACAAGTGTTATGCTTCCTGTGGAGTATGGCGAACCAAGAACCCACTCGAGCAGTGGCAGACAGGTTTGACATAACACTGAGTAGTGTGGACAGGGTTCTAAAGCGAGTATCACAGGCGGCAATTGATTTGTCAGGCCAGTTCATCCGATGGCCTAATGGTGAGTTCATTTTGTCAGGAACAGAACAAAGGGTAAATTTGTCGAGTAATTCCTTGACAATTGGGTATTTTTATTCATTATTTTACAGCAAATGAAAAGCAAGCTATAAGAACCAGCTTCGAAGACGAAGGGGGATTCCCTGGCGTTATTGGTTTAATTGATGGCACCCATATCCGGATACGAGCCCCAGAAGATGACCCAGATGCATATGTCAACAGGAAAAAGTTTTTCTCATTTAATATTCAGGTAACAGAAACGCAAGTATATAAATATTTTGTAATTAGAATTGACAATATTCCTCTCACTTGGGCATTCCTTTATGTCTTCAGGTTGTTTGTGATAATAACATGATCTTTACTGATGTTCTTGCTGGATGGCCTGGATCCGTTCACGACTCCAGGGTGCTCCGTAATTCTGAGCCTTCACGCACAGCCGCAAATAAGTTTCCTGGAGATACCCATCTCCTTGGAGATGGGGGCTACCCCTTGTTGAGGTAGATTATAGATAATCAAACCATTGTTTAGTGTTGACTTACTATTACAGATCTTCACTCTTACTTTGCAGTCGATCGGTTGGTTTATATCACATATTATTTTCAGCCTAGCTACATTATAAAAAACCCGCTCCAGAAACTTATCAGGGCGTTAAAAATGAACTGGGATCATTCTGTTGTATGCATCAAGAAAATAAGAGTTTAAAGTGAAAATTACATAACTTTACCCCTCTTCACCCCGTACACACCCCACCATCACCCTTTCCATTGCTACCTTTTAAGTGTTAACTAGAAGTTTGGAGTGTCTTATGCATGATTTTTTATTTCAGATGGCTCATCACTCCATACAGGGACAATGGCCATTTGACACGACAACAGACAGAAAAGGTTTAATAGAGTCCTTTCATCACTAAGACAGAAAGTTGAAAGGGCAATAGGGCTTTTAAAGGGGTGATGGAGAAAACTCCTTTACTTGGATCATTTGGATTTGAGACTGGCAGTTCATCTCATCATCTCAGCTTGTGTACTCCACAACTTTTGCATAATCCATGATGATTTTTATGATGGCTACATGGATGATGATGATGATGATGATGGCTTTGATGACCCTGATGATGATGGGCCTCATCCAGATGGAAGGGCAGAACAGAAGAGAGCCCATCTAATGAACATTATTTGTCCTTGAGCTAACTGCAATTGTGGGTTTCACGAGGGCTTCAGAGCAGAAGGGTCCCCCCAATAAGTACCAGAAAGCGAATGTGGTGGGTGTATTGTATTGCCCCCTTGCCACAGAACAACAGTCCATAAAATTTGTATTCAAACCAAATTGGTATTCAAACCCAAATGAAAAACCAGTGAGTTAAGCTCTCAGTAGTCAAAATGTAGCAAATGTGCCACTGTTACAGTTCATAATTGATAACCAATAACTCACTTTGAGTCATCACAATCTCAATTTAATCTTTAAATGCACTGCAAACCAATTGCACTAAAGGCAATTTTGGATGGAAAGATAATAATTAAGTATTACACAAATTATTGTGAACAAAAATTTAATAATCTCTATCTGAAAGGTGGTTCATATTTGCTTTCTCTTGCTAAAAAGGGGGGCTGGGAAGTTCCCATTTCATATCAACACTTTTGAACAATAATATTGATGTTCAGATATATAGAAAATAGCAGTCATTAAAAATTCAATGTTTGCCAGACTGGAAGACCTGTTTGGAGTGGTAAAATAAAAACTGTGTGCCTTATAGAGTTTTACAGTAGTTTAACTATATTCAAGCAAAATAATGAATTATCAACAGCAACATTACTATTACTGCCTTCCCTGTGTTCTGCAGTAACTGTTAAACCCATTTTAGGGTTGATGAATTTCTCACAACACAGACGTTTTAATTTGAAATGAACAACAAAAAGATTTGTAATAGATCAATTCCAAGTAAGAACCCCCTTTCCTTCGTAAGATATGTTTTACTCAAACAGATGCCCCGCCCACTGTGCATTTTACTACCCTCACCATCACTAACTATTCGTGGTAAAGTGGAAGCTATTTGCATCTTGTTGGAGATGTAGAACTTGGGACTGATCATAAATACAGAAAAGCATAACACAACGGTGGAACGATAACTGTCAAGCAAGCAGTACAGTTGCGAAAAATTACCAGAATAAAATGAAGTAGTGTTCAACTTATTGAGATTCTACTGCATAACAAATCAGTTTAACTCAGTTACTTCTTTTTCAAAACATCCAAAAATTGGGTAAAAAAATTCCTTTTTTTCCTGAAGCATCTCTCTAAGTAAGGCAATTTTTTGTTCTTCCACTTTTTCTCTCTTCTCCGAGTAACCCTGCAAAAATGTTAGCATCTCAGCAGCTGAAGACTGGCTTTTTCGTTTTCTCACTCTCTTCTTTACATCCTTTGCTCCCTTTAAACTGTTGTCACTTTCATCACCCTCAAGCGTATCACCATCACCTTCGCATTCTGTGTTAGATTCACTTTGACTTGATGAAGAACTTGCCACTCGTGCAACATCAAAGGTGTACCTTGGATTAACTATGGGACTTTCCCCGATACATTCTTGTAGACTGTCATAAAATTTGCATGTTTGTCTTGCATTTCCTGTGTGCTTGTTGTTATCTTCAACCTGTTTAAACTTTGCTAACAGTTTATCCCATTTCCTTATGCACTGATCAACAGTTACTTTACTTTCCAAAGTTTCATTAAAGTGAGCACAGATTTTTTGGAACCCATCCTTTTTTGTTTTTCCTTTCTTTAAGAGATGTTTAAATTGCCCATAGCCTTCAATTAGCAGTTTCACATGATTATCATCCAACTTAAAAGACTTTTGTTGGTTCTCTGGCTGTGACATTTCTGTTTCCAAAGCGCCCAGCTGGGGACGAGGTTGCTCTGTTTCATGAAATACACCTATAACATTGGAGAAATAAATAAGTATGTAGGTTCATTTATTTGTAGCACTCAAAAAATATCCAAAAAATGCAATTCATGACTTGTGTCTAAGGTTAACTTGATTTATTTTGACCGTCTCTAACGTTATTTTATGCATGCTACAAGTATAGATCACTAAAATAAAACATACAGCTGGTGTAATTCTATCTATGTGCAGCGATATTTATTACTGTCTTGTGCCTTCCTGCTCAAAGGAGAGTGAAACTTAAGCTAACTACTTTTTAAGCATATATAAAAGCTTTGAACACGCTCAAAAGCAGTACGGGCGGTTTGTAGGGTAGTTATAGGCCGTTATAGGCGTAAAGAATTCGAAAAGTATGCGTGTACGCTGAAAATACAACTTCCTAAAAGTAATGGCGGGAAAATCTCCATGCACAAGGAAGTGTGCTCATGATTCGTTTAATGCATAAAGCTTACAAACATTTCTGTGCTACTTACCACTCATAACTCCGGCCATTCCTGCTAAATTTCCCAAGCAATTATGCTGAACTAACACCTGAAGGTTTTCCGAGGAAAAAAGGCATTCAGTGCACTGATATTGCGGACTCATCGACGACGCCATCTTGACTCTCCAATACGGCTCGGAAAAACTGGGCCCGAGCCGGAATGGTCGAATGGAACGGAATTTTCCTTTGATTTTCCGGTTATTCCGATTTTCCGGAATTTTTGGAGAACCTCGCGAGGTTGTCCTAAAATTCCGGAATTTTATTCCGGGAAAATTCTGTTCCATTCGCCTCCCAACCCGGAATCCCCGGAATTTTTGGTTGAATGGAAAGCGCCTGATATTAACCCGCCGTCAGGACGGGTCTAGTAATACCGTTTTTTTCCCCTGGTTTTTTTTTTTTTTGGTGGTCACTTGCCCCAGACCTCCGGTTTTTGCTCGGGCAAAGAAATACTCGTTGTGTCTTTCGCTACACAGCCAAGGGCTTTTATCTTGAGTGACCGTAACATATTTTGCACCCCCCGGGGGGGAGGACAACGGTGGGGTCTAATGCCCCTGGGGCTTTTCTTGTTTTTTTTTTGTTTTTTTTTTGTGGTCAGTTGCCCCAGACCTCCGCTCGGTCAAAACAATACTTTGTTCGTTTAGCGTTTATTCGCCAGAATTTTCATGAAAGTTGGTGTAGAAAATTACCGGTGATTTAATGGCATGAAAATTCCTTCGATGAAAGCAAGAACGAAGGTGCTAGCGAGCTTTGAAGCTGGCATGAATTTGCCAAACCTGCCCTGGCACGTAAACATTACATCACTGAAACACAAAAGGTGATCCGGGGAAGTCCCTTGCTTTCGCCAAGTTGAAAAATTCAACAGTGAAATGCAAGCATATTTTTGGCGGTTTTGCTTTGCCTCGCCAAAATCTTTAGGGAAAGTTGTGTAGAAAAGTACAAGGAATTCAATGGAGTTGACTTCTCTTCAATGAGAGCAAAGACGAAGGTGCTAGCGAGCTTTGAAAGCCAATGGTTCATGCTATAAACATTACGTGATTGAAACACAGAAGCCAATTCGGATAAGTAAACTTGCTTGCGCCAAATCACTCATTCGGGGAAGTCCCTTGCTTTCGTCAAGTTGAATAATTCAACAGTGAAATGCAAGCATTTTTTTCGCCAAAATCTTTAGGGAAAGTTGTGTAGAAAAGTACAAGGAATTCAATGGAGTTAACATTTCTTCGACGAGAGCAAGGACGAATGTACTAGGGAGCTTAAGTTTGAAAGCTGGCATGAACTCGCGATCGCTATGAACTTAGTAATTATGATGTAAAGTATGTATGTATGAGTGCCAACAAGTGAGTAATACTGCCCTCCATAATTTCCCCCCGACCACAGGCCTTAAAAGTAAGAAATTAGAAATGAGAACCAAGATAAAAGAAAAATCTTTGACCCTGGCGGGATTCGAAACCCACGACCTCCGGATTAGAACACCGTCGCTCAACCAACTGAGCTACGAGGCCAGGCTGAGTCATGCTATGATCAAAATAATAATTTCATCACCCTCTTCGTCACGCACGCTAAAACAGGGTGATTAGGCAAGTCGTGTCTTGATTTATATTATCATCGCAAGCACGTAAAAGATACGATAAATCACCAACTCTTACCTGACCGTAATATATTTTGGACCCCAAGGGCAGAGAGAACATCGGCGGGGTTAATGCCCCCTGGGGCTTTTCTTGTTACAGTATCAGTACACAGGAGTCAAAGATACTAAAACTGAGAGAACTATTAAATGACAAGGAGGATAAAGAGGCATCGCAAACTGAAAGCTGTTGACAGAAACGTTACAGATGTATCCGAATGTTAAAAATTCAATTTTTATTTAAATTGTAACTGTGTACTGATACTGCAATATCGTTATATCGGGGAAGATTTTACGCTCGGTACGCTAAATTCTCATCGTTATATCGGGAATATCGTTATATCGAAGATCGTTATATCGGGGTTCTGTCCCATTCATTTTACTGTAACTTTTGCCGGACAGTGGAACCCCGATATAACGATATGCCAAGGGAGCAGTGAAATTATATCGTTATATCGAGGTATCGTTATATCGAGACTCCCGATATAACGATATGGCCGTAAAATAGCCGAAAATATCGTTATATCGGGGTAAAATTGAAATGTACTTTTTTACTGCATATTATTTAATTAAAATTGTAATGAGTATCAACTGATTCACAAATGTAGCGTTTCAAGCACGCAGCAATGTCCTTAAACAATTTGCAAAGCATTAGACGTTTTCAAGGTTACACGACAGTCTGTGGTATGAATCGTAAAAGGGAAACAAAACTAAACTTAAACATTTGAAGTTGCGACTGTAATCGTCTTTACTTATCGCTCTTTGCGTGTTCATTGTTTTTCTTTTTTAACAGACACTTGTTCATTAATTAAAGTACTCTTCAAGTTTGGTTTGCCTCATTTGTTTTACTTGCAATCTTGAAAACGCATCCTCCATTGCTGAAAGAGAGGAGAGGAATTCTCTCTCTCGTTCGCCTGAATCGTCCAACGTAATAATAAAATCTCTTATTGCCTTGACAGCTTAAGTAGCTTTCACAAGAGTCAGGGGCGTAGGTTCAATCACTGATATATCATCATCAGAGTCTGACTCGTCCCCTTGATCTCGAGCTAGCATGCGTGACTGGTTGGACTGCCTCCAAAGCTTCCCTTTCGACGTCATTTTCCGTCATTTGATTCTCTGTGGTAACATGTTGGTTAGACTACCCTTCTCCATAAACTAGATTCTCCACCTTCTTCTACGCTTTCAATAAGGTAATTTGGCTTGAAAATATGGCCAAACATTTGTTTTATTTTGGCACAGCACGAACCAAATAATCCTCACGATACTCATGCTGTTGCCATAAACGAATGGAGGGCAAAAGAAAGCGCAAGCAAGTCGTCGTCGGCCACGTGCCACTGACTCTGTCACGAATCTTTCATTTATTTTTGAAACATGGAGGGCAGATTTCCGTTAAAGTTACAGAAAACGCGGGAACAAAGGCATCGGCCTTGAAATCCCGGCGACGCATACGTTTGGTCACAAGAAGGAGTCAAAGATACTAAAATTGAGAGAACTATTAAATGACAAGGAGGATAAAGAGGCATCGCAAACTGAAAGCTGTTGACAGAAACGTTACAGATGTACCCGAATGTTAAAAATTCAATTTTTATTAAAATTGTTACTGTGTACTGATACTGTAATATCGTTATATCGGCGAAGATTTTACGCTCGGTACGCTAAATTCTCATCGTTATATCGGGAATATCGTTATATCGAAGATCGTTATATCGGGGTTCTGTCCCATTCACTTTACTGTAACTTTTGCCGGGACATAGCAAATTCATCGTTATACCGGGGATATCGTTATATCGAGGATCGTTATCTCGGGGTTCCACTGTAGATTGTGCAGCATTCCTGGAAATGCCACTGGAGGATGTGACAAAAATGATCAACGGTGCTGGTGATATTGCCAAGTGCAAAAAAATGAGGGAGGAATTGACAGCAATGAAGGTAATTAGTTAATCTTTGTTTGTAGAATGTCACAGTCAGTTTTCCAACTACTGTATTCACTTGAATAAATGCCCTTGGGTGGGGGGGGGGGGGGGCATTCAATAATATTTATAAAGGCAAACAAACAAATACAACAACGCCAGCAAGGGACTGATAAAATTAAATTTTTCCCTAAATTTTTTAAATGAAAAATCCCTCACAATAATGCACCAGGGCATTGGGATTTTAGTTTTCTTGTGGCTTTGGGAGATATTAATTCGAGGGAATCATTCAATTAAGAAAGGGAATTTTACAAGTAAATACAGTTAAACTATAATTGTTTCAAAATTACCCCATGCATTTTTCTGCCATATCCAATTTAGTATGACAGAAATAAGTAGTGTAGGGAAAAAAAGGTAACAACATTCAATGATCTGAAAATTTCTGGAAGTGTTGTTGGAATTTGGGACACCTATTCTTTTATCATTTTAAATTGAAGGGTTCAGCAGAAAGGTTGTATGACACAATTTGAGGTTGAAATCTAAACTGCCTCAATTCACTTCAATTTGGCACACAGACTGGTTTTCATGTTAGAAACAAAGTCATAGGTTAGTTCTAAAAGCAAGTATTACTTGACGTGCTAAAAACTGCAGTGAAGCAAACAAAACAACAGCAGAGCAAGGGGAGGGACTTCCTATACTGGGGGGCACTGACCAAAAGGGTTTTTTTTTTCTGTGGGAAAAATTTCAATTTCAGTACATGAAAGGGCCGTAAAATCGGCTCCAAAGTGGAAGGAATGGCAACGAAAGCAAAGTGTATAAAAGGGTGCAAAATTAGAGCAGAAAATGACAATGTGAAACACATAAAAGCTTGCACCTTTCAAGCAACTGATCCAGAACGACCGAAAAACCCAGCAAAAATGTGACAATTACAGTGTATAGCAAATTCTATTGTTTTGCCTTATCCTTGAGGTGTAAAAAAGGGGTGCAATTCTGCTCTAGGTATATGAAAAGGGTGCAATTTTGCTCTAGGTATATGAAAGGGGTGCCAATGCGTTAAAACTTGGTGTAATAAATGGTAAGGGTGTGAACCTTCGGGTGGAGTCTTGTCGTATAAAACTTTATTGAGTACCCCCTTCCTTCAGGGAGCAAGAGAGCTGCTTTTTGGTTGATTTTTTTTGGGTTGGTACACACACAGAACAAATCATTCAAGAAACTTTTCATTCAGCTGGTTTAGTTTTTTGGAGGAAAAGTAATGGGCTAATTATAGTTATTTTAGCTTGAAGGTCAAGAACCCATGACCCACGACTATGTTTCTTACATGAAATGCAGCCTGTGTGCCAAATTGAGCTGAACTAGAACAATTTACTAGATTTCAACATCAATGTTACTTACAACGTTTTTCCACCTACTCCTTAATTATCAAAAGCACCCTATTTGCTCGTTCAAGGTGAATTAATTTCAATGTCAAAGCCAAACAAAGGACAAGAGTGTAATAAAAAAATATTAAAACCAATTGGCAAAAGTAAATTAATCAAAGCCCTGATTTTTACCACAGAATAAAGGAAAAAGACCTGACAAAAAAAGAAAAACAGTTTCCAAGGAAAAGAGGCGGCAGTACCACATGAACAGAGGCTCCAAATATGAGGCAACCTGGTTAGGCCCTGATACAGCAAAGCTTTACCCTACTGGGTGGAAAAATGGGAAAAAAAATTTTTATCGTCAGAAAGTGTACTCACCCAAAAAACGAGGAAGCACCACACCACCTGGAATATGGGATGTAGACTTTCCAGACAACTATGTGATTCCCATGCTGGACAAAAGGAAAGAACCAGCACCTGGTTCCTACGCTGCCAGAAGACGGGCACGTTTTGGAGCCCGTCAATTGCAGAAAACTATTTCTGAGACCAAAACTTCTTAGTTTCTCATACGTCAAGATTAAGATTTTAATTGAGCATCGGACAAAAATTGTATTGTTGATTGAAATTGTATTGTACATTGAAAGACAGAAGTGAAATTGAATGCAATACTATTATCTTGTTGTTATTAAAGTGGAGCACTGGTAAAAGATAGGTGTCCCAGTTTTTCTTTTTTTGTGTCTTTTTATCCATGAGCCCCCTATGTCTTGTTTCTTGGGATAACAGGAGTCTACTGGGACAGAAAGCATTTCATTCCAGTCAATAGTCTTATACATGTATGGGTTACTAGCCACAATCAACATCTGACTTTTGAACACAACGGTATTTGTCCATAAATGTTCTTGTATACAATATCAAGAAATGTATGGGAACCACAAAATGCAACTGCTGCAATCAGCTAATTTCCAGCAACCTTCACTTCTTGAAATTGCTCAGCAACATATTTTTTAACAAATCTTGAAAGTATTGCCAGTTAACTGTTTAAGGTGGTTCGCGGCCATTTATTAGCGTGCAGGCTCCATTTTATGAACTGAATTTTCGGCAAGTAAGCGTTAACCGATTTCAGTGATTTTTGGTATTCTAAAAGAATGTTCAAATATTACAAAACTATTAGCAAACAAGTTCAACAATTAAGAGATACAAGCGCTATTCAAAGACCAGTCTTTTCAGGGAAATGTAAATATTTCCATTAAAGGAAGACAGAATTTTTCTAATTAAGCACATTAATAAGTTCAAAGACTTCAAGGTTTACTGTAAACAAGTTTCTACACAATCAGATGGGTAGAAATTTCTGCACAGTTGATTGTTGAGTTTTGGCTTCAAAATATCATGCTTGTGTAATTGCCTTACCTGTTGCAAGTCTGAACAGTAACGTAAAGCTAAGACCACACATATTTTTTGACAGCTTGATACCGTGCACCTAAAACTCTGCTATAAAAATTGGAAAACACATGAAACTCCCGGTAAAATCTACAAGCAAATGAAGAAGGTTAGAGCATGTTAAAAGTGTGCAACTTGTGAATCTGAAGATATTCAAGTTTATTCCCCTTGTAAAAAATCTACCAATTTGTTGTTGAAATCCAGTATATATACAAACGACCTCATCTAGTTTTGATGAAATGCAATGAATTTAGCTCGTCAAGTTGGCTAATTTGCATCCTCTATTTCATAAAATGGATAAAGAACCTTGTGTTCCTGTAAATTAATCAAACCTACCATGTTGTGGTATTTATTTTGCCACTTGGGAATTTCGGTTTGTGGAAAAATGAAATGATAATGTGGTTGAGTGTGTTTTTCATGTGCAATTTGTGTTGCGATGATTTGTTCCAACAAAGATGAATGGGAAAAACCAGTGATTCCCAAATGGCAAATAAATCCCGGAACGCAGTAAGTTTGAATAATTAACAGGAACCCGAGGGTCTCAGAGCATTATAACACGGAAGCCGTGAAGTAGCCAACTCGACGAGCCAAATTCATTGGATTTCGTTGAGGCTACACGCCTGAAACTAGGTGAGGTCGTTTGTATATATGCTAGATGTTATCATCCTTGGAAATAAGGGAAAACAAATTGGTAGTTTTTCACAAGTCAAATAAACTTCAAATACCTTCAGATTCACAAGTTACGCACTATTAACATGCTCTTCCTCATTCGCTTGTAGCTTTTACTGGGAGTTTCCGACCTTTTCCTATTTTTTTTTCAGCAGTGCCTTAGGTATCATCAAGCTGTCACCAAATGCTTGCTATCCCAGCATTATGCCAGTGTTCTTGCAACAGCTGAGGCAATTACACAAACATAATATTTTGAAGCCAAAACTGAATTATCAACTGTGCAAAAATTTCTACCAAGCCAATTTGCCAAACTTGCTCGCAGCAAACCTTGAAGTCTTAGAACTAATTATGGACCGAGGTTAATAAGAACAAAGTCTATCGTCGTTTAATGGAAATGTTCACGTTCTCCTAAAAAGGGTGGTCTTCAAATAGGGCTTCTATCTCTTAACCATTAAACTTGTTTGCCCTAAAACTAAAAGTTTTGTGATATGCAAACATTCTTTGTTTAGAATACGAAAAATCACAGATATCAGTTGACACTTACTTGCCTAAAATAATTCAATTTATAAAATGGTGCCTCTGTGCTAATAAATAGCCATGAGCCACCTTAAGCTTTTCTATTTTTTCATACTGTTTGAATTTTGTTATTGGATTCCCATAAAATGGTAACACTGTTGTGTCAAGCTTAACCAAACTTATAGTGTTGGCCAGTTTGTTTGCAAACCAGCGATAATGTCAATGTCTTTCCCGTGACTGACAGCCACAAGACTGGGTGAAATGCATTTGGGGCAGGTCATCATACCACTGCCATTTCTGGAGGATGGGGTAGGGGAATAGAGAAAGAACGCTGTTGCTTCAGCATTATAAGCTATCAATACGACAATGCACTTAGACCGGGGCACTTAGAAGTATATTTGCAAAAAAACTACTTCTCAGTTCACAAAAGGAAGATATACCAAAAGGTCGCCATGATTTTTTGGAAGAATTATTTATTGTGTTTATAATGACTGATATTTTTCGACTCTGTTTCAATGAAAAACTGAATTTATCAAAAACCAATGTTGAGTGAAGATGATCAGGGGTTCCCCTGCTGAAATGGTATGTCGCAAATAAGACAATCCATGTACTTACCCGGGAAAAGCTTCCGGCCTTGAGGGCATCCTTGCTCGTGTGCAACTTTACCTTTAATACCTGTCACATTACGTCATCGCCATGTGCCCCATCATGCGTCACGAGCATGACATTGGACTGTTGTCGGTCTGCCATCTTGACCGCGTGTAAAGAGTGTAATGCCGTTGTGTTTAAATTAAAAGTCTCAGAAGCTATTCTGTGCCATGGATGTCAGAAGCGGGATGATTTACGCCAGCTAAACAATCACGGAGATAGCAAACGGAAACTGGTACGTACGATTTAACAGTGTTGACTATAAGGTCTTTTCGTACGACTGAAAATGAGCGACTTGGTAGGATTCGATTAACCTAAAATGGACTGGAGTCCTGGCCCCGATTTACACACACGATTTAAGCGATTCCGCCAAAAGTGTGAACTGTTACTTGATGGGCCACTGAAAAGCCGAGATAGCACTCAGAAGTGTAAATATATGTTGCTTTGGTCGGGCGACCACGGTCTAGATTTATTCAATACGTGGGCGCGTACAACCGATCAACAGAAAGACCTGAAGGAATATTGGACAATATTTGAAGATCACGTTAAACCACAGGCTAACCACATCTTAAACAGATATTACTTGCGAAGCCTGAAACAGAACAACCGGCCCCTTGAGGCATTTCTGACTAAAGTAAGACTACTCATACCGAGTTCTGGTTACCCACAAGAATTACATGATGAACTCATGCCTGACACATTAGTATTTGGCACCGACTCGGAAGAAGTCAGGAGAAAATGCATTGCCCGTGGTAACGAATTACCCTTCACAAAAGCAAAGGACATTGCACGTACCGAGGAAGCTACGCAAATGCAACTGAAAGCAATGAGTGACTCTTTGCCCCCTAGCCAACTGCAACAACCGGATGGTGAAGTGAACGCAATCAGCAAAGGAAAAGAAACAGAAGGTAGAAGAAGTAAAGGTAGAGCAACCAGATGGCCTGAAAATAAACCAAAGCAGTGTTACAGATGCAGAGATAGCTTTCATGCCAAAGGTCAACAATGTCCAGCTAGTGGAGCAGAATGTTACAATTGCAACAAACGTGGTCATTTCAGCAATGTTTGCAAATTTAAGACGAAAAAGGATGTCATGAACCTACAGAAGGACCAACCTGATGGTGCAACAAGTGAATGCCCAGGTTATGACAGAGTCTTCCTGGGAACATTAGAGGCCGAGCAGAGTGCCCCTTTGAATTCTAGCCCCAGTACTCTAACGATCGCTGGTATTGAACAGAGAAAAAACCGCACCAAAGTCATGACCGAGATCCAAGTCACAGTGAATCCTTCTGAAACGCACACTGTACCCATTACTTGCAAAGTTGACACTGGTGCAGAAGTAAATGTCATCTCTAAAGAACAGTATGATAAACTCATCCCCAGCCCTCAGCACAGACACTTAGGCCCTGCACAATACCGGATTACTGCATATCGAGGTCATACCATAAAGACCCTTGGTACCTGCCAACTGTACGTTCATCAAAATGGCAACATTAAAGAGATCATTTTCAATGTCACTGAAGTGCCAGGACCAGCAATGCTTGGTTGTAAAGCCTGTGAGGATCTGGGACTGATACAATTTAACTGCAGTTTGGAAACCTCTAAGCAAGACCAAGCTATCTGCCTTGAAGCGCAAGCACCCTCCAAATCACAGCAGAAGATTGATGGTTCAGGACCTAAACCCCTTGACACTCAAACACACACCCCACTAGATGAGAAAAGCTTCCTCAATGAATTCAGTGATTGTTTCGAGGGCCTGGGAACCTTCAACATGAAGCCCTATCACATCACCCTAGATCCTGACGCTCAGCCTGTCATCCATGCACCACGTGCTGTGCCAGTACATCTACAAGGCATGTATAAAGAGGAACTTAACAACATGGTAGAACTTGGCGTTCTCACACCAGTAAGCGAACCCACCGACTGGGTCAACAGTATTGTCCTTTCTGAAACGACTAATGACAGAGGAAAAGTCACAAAAATCAGAGTTTGCCTTGACCCACGTGATTTGAACAAAGCAATAAAGCGTGAACACTACTACACTAAAACAATTGATGAAGTGGTCACACAGCTTAATGATGCCAAATTTTTCAGTGTAGTGGATGCCAAAAAAGTCTACTGGCATGTGCCCTTAGATGAAGCCAGCTCTTACCTGACTACTTTTGGGAGGTTCCGTTTTACCCGACTCCCCTTTGGCCTTGTTGTCTCACAAGATGTGTTCCAAAAGCACCTAGACTCAGCACTAGATGGACTGAAGGGAGTGACCGGCATCGCTGATGATACATTTGTGTTTGGAGCTACAGAGAAAGAGCATGAGGAAAACATGGTGAATCTCTTGAACAGGTCCAGAGAAAAGGGAATCAAGTTCAACAAGGACAAGATACAGTTCAAGTGTCAAGAAGTAAGCTTCTTTGGACACTAGTGGAACCCTGATGGAATCAAGCCGGATGATAAGAAAATATCTGCAATTCAGAACATGGCCCCTCCAGAGAACCGCAAAGATCTCCAAAGCTTTCTAGGCCTCGTGAACTACTTAACAAGATATTCAGGTCGATTGGCCAGCATCACAGCACCACTGCGAGACCTCACCAAGAAAGACATAGCGTACATATGGGGACCTGAACACCACCACGCGTTCCAGCTAGTCAAGGAAGAGATCACATCAATGGGAGTGCTCCGATACTTCGACCCAAGCATCGAAACCGTCATTCAAACCGACGCTTCTCAGAAAGGTCTAGGAGCGGTCCTGCTACAGCAAGGACAACTGGTATGCTATGCCTCGAAAGCACTCACAGATACAGAGAAAAACTACAGCAATATTGAGAGAGAAACACTGGGTGTAGTATGGGGTCTGGAGAGGCTCAATTACTTCATTTTCGGAAAACATTGTACAGTAAACACTGATCATAAGCCTCTCGAGTCAGTTTTTAAGAAAAGCTTGTCTAGTTGCCCACCCAGACTGCAGAGGTTTTTAATGAGAGCCCTGAAGTATGATGTCACTGTTAACTACGTGAAAGGTCCTGATGTGCCAATAGCTGATGCCCTCTCTAGAGTCAGCCCTAAGCTCGCCTCAGCAAATGGCCAACTTCCAAAAATACATGTCCACCACATCACACAAAACCTCCCTGCATCTCCAACAAGGCTACAACAGATTCGAGACGAGACAAAGAAGGACCCCACCTTGTCATTGCTAAAGGAAACTGTCTTTGAAGGATGGCTTCAGAAAAGAGAAAAGTGCCCTCCGTTACTCCATGACTATTGGAATTTCAGAGAGGAATTAACTGTTGAGGATGGCCTACTGCTGAAAGGTGACCGAATTTTGATACCACCCACCTTGAGACCCGAAATCCTAGACATCATACATCAACGCCATTTGGGGCAAGAGAAATGTCTGCTTTGAGCGCGCACATGTGTGTTCTGGCCCGGAATTACAAAGGATATCATCAATAAAGTCGACCAGTGCGAGCCCTGCCAGAAATACCAGAGAAAGGCCCCAAAAGAGCCAATACTCCAGCCGCAACCCCCATGCCGACCATGGGAAAGACTCAGCTCCAATATGTTCCAGTTTAAAGGCCAGCAATACCTCCTGCTAACAGACCAATACAGCAGATTTCCCATCATCAGGAGACTTACAAGCACCACATCATCCGCAATTATCAACAACTTAAAGAGCATCTTTGCTGAGCACGGCATCCCGTTACAACTTGTAACCGATCATGGTCCGCAGTACAGCTCAGCCGAATTTGACGGTTTTATGACCACCTATGGAGTAGAACACATGACCACCTCTTCGATGTATCCCCAATCGGATGGGTCTGCTGAACGAATGGTCCACACTGTGGAGAACATTCTCAAAAAATGCGAAGAGGACAAGGAAGATCCTTACCTTGTTCTTCTGTCCTACCGAGCCACACCCTTGGACAACCAGCTCAAGTCCCCCGCAGAACTGCTCACCGGCAGAAATTTCAAAACCAGACTACCCATGTACCAGTGAAACCCTCCTGACAGCCCTGACTATGAAGCCACAAGAATCAAATTGGCAATGGGTAAGGAGAAAGAAGCACAATATTACAACCAGTGCTCGGGACCACCTAAGAAACCATTAGGAGTTGACCAACCCATCCGGATGTTTGACCACCAATCACAAACCTGGCAGCCTGTTGTCATTATACAGCCAGCCAAGGAGCCAAGGTCTTACATTGTCAAAGCCAACAGCACGGGTGCCACCTATCGGCGAACGCGATTTCAACTAAGACCAGACACAACTGCAGTACGTGAGCCTTGCTGCTGATGATTCAACAAAAGAAGAGATTGATCTCTTTATCTCAGAAGCCAACAGGCAACATACTACCATTAAATTCACGGCTGACATATCAGAGAGAGATACAAACTTCCTAGACACTACAGTATTTAAAGGCGAAAGATTCTACGAAGAGTCAATTCTAGACATTCGCACACATTTTAAACCTACTGAAACTTTTCAGTACACGCATTTCTCTTCTTGCCACGCCCCCGGTGTGGCAAAGGGCTTCATCAAAGGGGAAGCCCTCAGACTACTTAGAACTAACTCTTCAAAAGCACTTTTTGAAGAAAACATGAATAATTTCAAGTCGCGATTAAGCAATAGAGGCTATCCAAAAAACGTAGTTGAAAAGACACTAATAGAAGTCAAATTCGAAGAGAGAAAATACGCGCTACAGGAAAAACAGAAGGTGCGAAAAAACATACTGCCTTTCGTCATGCAATACAACCCATCAGTGCCAAATCTCAAAAAGGTTTTAATGAGCAAGTGGCATATCATTGAGAAACAACCCCTGCTTCGAGAGGTTTTTCAGGAACCACCCATTATCTCTTACAAAAGAGGCAGATCTCTAAAAGATATACTCGTTAGAGCAAAACTATAAAGGTCAAACTAATTATATACAACATCACGAAACACGCAGGAGTCGTGTCAGGCCTGTCACCTTTTAACATCTTTGTTGAAGAATGAACAAAATACTAGACAAAGACGGCAACATGTTACCTGGCCCATCCAATTCAGGCCAAGCGGTGACCGCGAAAATGAAATTAACGCCGTAAACGAGGAAGAGCTGTTGTACAGTGAAGACGAGCTGGAGAGCGGCCAACGGTCGCCGGCAACCCGCAAACGCCCCTCAGAGACGTACAGCCCTAAAGTCACCAGCAAAAGAACAAGATATGATGACAGCACCATAGCCTTGAAGAGGAAAATCGAAAAATCTGAAGATTCTATCCAGAAGCTAAAGGCGCACACTGAAAAGAAGACATGTCCAAAATCATTACGATACAACGTCCGAGCAAACATCGTGCCGGACGAAGACTTTAAGCGGGACATAAACCACATCAGAAAGGACGCCGAACAAAAGCTGGTTGGTGCATTAACCCGTTTCCACTACAGGAAAATAGAACGCACCAAGAACAAACTAATAAAAACAGAGCAGAAAATGAACCAGGCCAAAGCAAGGAAAACTGACAATCAGAAACTCGTAAAAAACCGGCCACGTCCGGCCAAAGATAACAAGCCTAAGGCACGAAGTGAGAATGTAATTAAGTTAGCAAACACGCTGATGCAGAGGATCGAGAAATTTGATGTAATGATGAAAAAGATTGAAGAAAACCAGAATAAAGAAAATGAATCTTATCCCTGTCTTGTTTCTGACGAAACGGCAAAGGGGAGGGAAACACAAAAGCGCAAAGATAAAAACAAGAAACATAATGACAGAAGAAAAATAAAGAAGAGAGATAAAATCAAAAAATCCGCAAACAACAAACGGAAATACATTAAAAATCTCTCAGATTACGAAATGTCAACTGACCAGATAAATCTATTATCGAAGGGTTTAAAATTTATTCCTACGCCAACAATGGGAGAAACTCGCATTAAGCGACAACTCCTACAAGACTTCAAAGAATTTGAAAGGCGAATGCGCCTAAAATACATTTTTCATGGCCAAGATAAAGAACCGCATCCCTTCTACGTTAAATCACACTGGGAACCACCAGTACAACCGTCAGTCGCTCTAGAAAATTACCTAGAGGGAGTCAAAACAGAGCTCGCAGAAATTAAATTATCAAAGCCAAAACAAAACCTGCCACAGAAAGAACGTCAAGCTATCAGAGAGCTTAAAACAAATTCTGAAATAAACATAAAAAAGGCAGACAAAGGATCAACAACGGTCTTAATGAACAAAAAAGATAAGATTGAAGAGGCCAGGGTACAACTAGACGATAAGAATAATTACCTGCCTTTAGAAACATCTATGGTTCGAGAGACATTCAACAGAGTTCAAGAACTCATAAACGAGCTCCACCGCCATAACTACATTGACGATATGACAAAGAAATGGCTCTGTCAAACGCCAGACCCACCGCGCATACCAGTTTTTTACACACTTACTAAGATTCACAAACCTACACCTGTAGGTAGACCCATTATATCAGGTTGTGATGGTCCAACAGAACGAATATCATCATTTGTAGACTACATCCTCCAGCCAATAGCAAAATCACAAACATCGTATCTCAAGGATACAAAAGACTTCATCAATTTCGTAGAAAAGACGAAAGTCCCACAAAACGCAATTATGGTATCACTAGATGTTACCAGTCTGTACACCAACATCCCTCAAGAAGAAGGTATAGAAACTGTATGCAAGGCATACGAAACATTCTACCAACGAGAAACTCCGATACCAACCAATGCGCTCAGGAAAATGCTAAGACTTATGCTAAAGGAGAACTCCTTCCAATTTTGTGGAAGTGACTACCTTCAGACTCACGGCACTGCGATGGGCACTAAAATGGCAGTTGCTTTTGCCAATATCTTTATGTCCGCAGTTGAAACCGAAATCATCAACAAGAGCAAAACGAAACCACTAGAGTGGAAAAGATATATCGATGATATATTTTCTTTGTGGGATTCAACAAAAGAAGAGATTGATCTCTTTATCTCAGAAGCCAACAGGCAACATACTACCATTAAATTCACGGCTGACATATCAGAGAGAGATACAAACTTCCTAGACACTACAGTATTTAAAGGCGAAAGATTCTACGAAGAGTCAATTCTAGACATTCGCACACATTTTAAACCTACTGAAACTTTTCAGTACATGCATTTCTCTTCTTGCCACGCCCCCGGTGTGGCAAAGGGCTTCATCAAAGGGGAAGCCCTCAGACTACTTAGAACTAACTCTTCAAAAGCACTTTTTGAAGAAAACATGAATAATTTCAATAATTTCCACGCCCCCGGTGTGGCAAAGGGCTTCATCAAAGGGGAAGCCCTCAGACTACTTAGAACTAACTCTTCAAAAGCACTTTTTGAAGAAAACATGAATAATTTCAAGTCGCGATTAAGCAATAGAGGCTATCCAAAAAACGTAGTTGAAAAGACACTAATAGAAGTCAAATTCGAAGAGAGAAAATACGCGCTACAGGAAAAACAGAAGGTGCGAAAAAACATACTGCCTTTCGTCACGCAAGACAACCCATCAGTGCCAAATCTCAAAAAGGTTTTAATGAGCAAGTGGCATATCATTGAGAAACAACCCCTGCTTCGAGAGGTTTTTCGGGAACCACCCATTATCTCTTACAAAAGAGGCAGATCTCTAAAAGATATACTCGTTAGAGCAAAACTATAAAGGTCAAACTAATTATATACAACATCACAAAACACGCAGGAGTCGTGTCAGGCCTGTCACCTTTTAACATCATGGAAACCCAGCCTTCCACCTTAACCCCGGGACCCAACCTTACCAGACAGCCACAGGTTGCTCTTCCCCAGTTGGACATGCACAGACATACCAGCAAAGAAACCCAATAGCAAGACCAGAACCAAATACTCCTTCAACGGATGAGGCTTCCTCGAGAATGTCAGACACTGCCAAAGGATATGTTACCAGATCTGGTAGAACTGTGACACCAGCACAAAGGCTAGACTTGTAAGAATAAGTTTGTTGAGAAAAAACTGTGATGTCCTCACAAAGGATAGACTTATAGGATTAAGAACAACGAAGAGCACCTCTTAAATCAGTATTAAATTATGCTACAGGTACTAGGTTACACCTGTAGCTGTTGTTGTTATATAGTTTTTTTTAGACATAGGTCCCATTGGTCATTGTTATTCTAGGACAGGTTTTCTCGTTGTTCTTTTCATTATTGTCATTGAAAGAGAGGGAGATGTCACAGTACGTCATCGCCATGTGCCCCATCATGCGTCACGAGCATGACATTGGACTGTTGTCGGTCCGCCATCTTGACCGCGTGTAAAAAAGTGTAATGCCGTTATGTTTAAATTAAAAGTCTTAGAAGCTATTCTGTGACAATACCTACCTATGTACTTACCCTATCCATGTTACATGAACCCAATGTGTTCCTTTCATTCAAAATATTTTATTCCTGAAAAGTTGAGTGCGAGAGTGGACTGTCAGTTTTTCAAAATAAGTTGCAAATTGAGTTGCCATTCATGTACGACAAAATTGACGAGCGGACGGTGCGACTTTGTGTAAGTTGTCATAGTTCAATCCATTACTTACGCTTTGTGATACCTTTCCTGCAACATGCAGATAAATTCCACCGAATAACACGTACTTCATTTTTGAACCGGGATCCCAAAATTTAAGAGCACTGTTTTGTACGAAAGAACTTTAGTTCAAAGAGTCGTAATGCTATAACAACAATAATGTGTTACATTTGCCACTGACCGAAGTAATCACGCCAATTTGGTCGTCCCCAGTTTTCCCTCTCTTGGTCAATAGAAAGTCTGCCCCCGCGCCGAGACCAAACTACTAAGGTGTATTTTGGTGCACCAGTCATGGATAAAATATCCGTGTCTAAACAACACGAACAAATAACCAAAATCATCATTATTTAAGTAAAACAATGCATTAGCCTACTCATTCTGCAGGCCAACTTAGCGACTAATTTTCAGGATTTGGTTGCCAACGCGGGAAATTTAGCCGCAATTTCGGGCCCTGGGGCCCGCCCAGACACCCAGGCTAGAAGTTGATGAGGAAAACACTAATATGTTTCCCCCTCACCTTGCAATGTCAGGACAAGCAAACCCTTAGGAAATGTTCACCCAGCTGGTCAAGAGAAAACATTTTCTCTGAGATGGGGTGGTGGTGGGGGCAATGTCTTTTTGGACTTGCTGGACAGAGATATCCAAAAAACAAAAGGATCTCCCACATAAAAATGAAATGTTGGATCCACAGACGAAGAATCATGCATCACCACAGTGGAACCTGGAACCTTGCCCTTGCCATGTGTCCTGAGGTCCTGGTGTTGATGTCTCCTCACGTGCAAATCTTGTCGATTTCATGTGACATGAATTATGCATATAACTGATCTAAAAGCCATTTCAGAAGCAACATATTTTACAACAAAAACTCATTGTTCATGATTTTGAAAGCTTTATTTTCAAATTTTGATAATTTTTTGCAATATGCTACTAACTTACAGAAAAAAAAACTGATCAGACCAGATAACCTATCAGGACTTTTG
The DNA here is from genome assembly GCA_964030785.1 of Siderastrea siderea. NCBI lineage: Eukaryota > Metazoa > Cnidaria > Anthozoa > Scleractinia > Rhizangiidae > Siderastrea > Siderastrea siderea. The sequence goes on along the minus strand of OZ034971.1, from coordinate 45,377,194 downwards.
ACAAGGGGCAACAGGGTTTTGTAAGAAAAGTGGGAATTAATAGACCTTTTTACCGATACAGCAGCCATATTGATTAATTGCCCCCTGGGCAGCCCATAGCACTCACTGAAATTTATTATTTTTTTTTGTAGTGATAATGCAGCATAATCAATCCAGTACTGCAGGAAGCCCAGGGGGCAAAATCAATATGGCTCCTGTATCAATAAATTGGTCAATTTCAGACTTAAATTCACTTTGAGAACATGGTTGTTTCCTTTAAGGACTGCAATCTATAGCTTTGATTCGGGAAAGTGATTACCCCAGGGGGTACTCTGCATTTCAAGTGATGGGGAGGTGCGAATGGGACCATAAATTACACCCCTAAAAAATCCCTCAGGCTTGAAGCGAAACCATAGAAATCCCTTGGACAAAAATGAAACCCCCCAAAATCCCATACTGAGGTTTGGAGCCATCAGGTTTAAATGAATAACAACTGTACTTTTGAATGCCCGTGTTTGTGTATTTATCACACTATCACAATAAACTTTCTCAGGTCTAAGTAGCCACTCTTAAGCAGCCTTCACACGTCAAACTAATGTTGGCCAAATCTTGTAGGTAAACTCAAAATTGGTGTGTGTGAACGACAAAACAACATGTTGGCAAACTGTTGGCGACAAATAGAACTTGCCTCTATTCTCGCCGACAGTTTGCCAACATGTATGTCGTTCATACACACCAATTTGAGTTTGCCAACACGAGTTGGCCAACATTTAGTTTGATGTGTGAAGGCCGCTTTACAAACTACCCGAAAAAATGTACCAAAAACCTGGAGTACCCCCTGGGGCAACTACCAAAGAAACATTTCAACAGAGGTCAGCACAAAGCAAGAGTAAATTTCCAGATATTCTTCTTTATTCCCAGGTTATCAGAGAGAATCGACTGCACTCAAAACGTTAAAGCACAGATTGCACACCATTAAGTACAACGTTTTTGGGAAGAACAAATTATTAATTTAATTTATTTCTAACTCCTCAACCTGATACTAGTAGACATGAAAACTGCTAACTTAACTTACTGCATGCACCCAAAACCTTACAATATAACAAAACTTGTACATTTTGTCAGTGTACATTGTCATGAGTCAGGATAAAAACATAAAACAGGGTTGCCACAGGTCAGGAAATGGTCGGCGATATAAAAAATTCTTCAAGGTCAGGAAAAAGTCAGGAAATTTTATTTGAGTCAAGGAAAACTGACATTTTGAAGAAAAGTCAGGGAAAATTGAATTACCATTTTTTATACCATTGAGCGCTGAAAGAAATATTTCAGGTCACTGTGATCTCTCATTTTTCTTGTCTCGTTGTTTTATTTCAATGGGTGGAAAGGACGGCCGTAAGGGGAGGCTGGAGGCCGCTACTATTTCTGACATTTTGTATTTATTTGGTGAGGGAAAATTTATTTTTATCAGGGAAAAGTCAGGGAATTTGAAAACTGATGTCTGTGGCAACCATGTAAAAGCTTTCCTCAACAGGGTACTAATGAATTCCAATCGTTTTCTTCCAAATTATAGCAGACATCAGGTGTAGTACAGTAAAAACCCGCGTATAAGAACATGTGGATTAAGAACACCCAGGCCTGATTTTAGGAAATAAAGTACCATTTATATAAGAACACATTCAGCCTGAAAAACGAAAGTTGTTCTTATATGGAAAAATATCAAAGATCAGCACTACTTTTCATTGCAAACATAATAGTTCCACCCCATGATTATATGTAACAAAATAAAAATATGTACTGTTTTTTAATCAATTTTTTTTTGCTAAAAATGTACTTCAGATCACATATTTCCTGAAAAGCTTATTCTATTTTAGATTATGCATGTATAAAGTTGTATTAAAAGTTTTGTTTTAAAAGGCTTTGAATGCACAGTACAGTTTCCTATGATAAACAAGCAGTTCTGTCATGTTTGAATGTTTTCCCTTCAAAGTCTCTTCCTTTATATACCTAATTGGAGTGTTCTATATGACTGCTAGTACACTATAATTTTTTATCCAATCAAAATGTGTATTTGCTGCGAACATGGGGAAAGTGTTGATAGACAGTCTGTATGTAAACGCTGACCTTGCAGTTGAACTGTTTTTGTTTCCATCTCACAAATGACTTGGTAGATTAAGCTTAATCACACTTTCGTAATACCACTTATTTTCCAATC